>JANVCC010000077.1:15709956-15741340 GCA_025345505.1 Todiramphus chloris collaris
GGAGGGACCCCTCCCGGCGCACGTGCGCGGCGGGGCCCGTCGGGCGGCAGGCGCCGCGGCGGGGGCGGAGCTCTGACGTCACGCACCTTACGGCGGCGGCGGCGGCGGCGGCGGCGGGAGCGCCCGCACCGTGAGGTCATCGCGCGGCGCGGCCCCGGCCGCCGCGGCCCCACCATCATCCTCCCCACCATCATCGTCGTGCCCGGGAGCACCGCCACCGGCGGCGGCAGCATGGCGGAGGAGGCGGCGGAGGAGCCGTCGCCGCGGGTGGGCGCGTGGCTGCCGGTGCTGGTGGAGCAGATGGTGAACGACACGCTGGTGGTGACGCTGAGCTGCGGGGAGCGACGCTTCACCGGCGTCCTGCTCGACTGCACCAAGAAGTACGGGCGGGGTGCGGTGGGGCGGGGTGCGGGGCGCGCAGCGGGGTTGAACCGGCACCGGCAGGAGCGGGGGCCGCTTCGCTGGGAGGCCCCGCGCGGCCCCCGCCGCTCGCCCCCTTTGTTCGGCCCGGCCCGGCGGGAACAAAGCGGCCCGGGACACGGGGCGGGCGGGGGGCGGGCGCCGGCCCCGCTCGGGTGCCGGAACCGGCACGGTCCCTCCGCCGCCGGGGCCCAGGCGGGGGCCGGGCCGCGGTGACCGGAGAGGCTTCGCTCCGTCCCCGAGGGGACGCGGGGGGCCCCGGCCGTTGCCCTCTCACCCGGCCTGGGTGAGCGTGGCCCTGCTCCTCCCCTGTCCCCCGGGGCCTGGCCGGCTGCCCGGGCTGCCCGCTCCCCTCCGCCGACCTTGCGCTGCGGCAGCTCCCGCCGGGCCGCGCTCGGGAGCGGGCTGCGGGCTGCAGCCGTGCCCCGGGCTTTTCCTCCCTTCCTCCCCTCTGCCCAAGCGGCACCGCGGGCCCGCCTGGCCCTGCAGCTCCCCGTGACCCGGTGCCCGCCCCCCGTGCGGCCCTAACCCGGCCCGGGGGGACGTTTCCAGGGGGTCTCGGAGCCTCTTCGCTCCGGTTGCTCGTCTTGCTGCGGCAGCGGCAGAGCCCCGTGGGCTGGAGGTGTCACAGCGGCGATGGAGAGGTCACGGTCTCCTCTGCAGCCCGAGGGGCCTTGCGCTGAACACGGTGCCTGAACGGCCTCTTCTGAAGGGCTGGGGAGAGACGTTTGTGCTCTGGGTGCTTCGTCTGGAAACGAGCCTGATTTTTACAGCCTCTCCCGTGCCCTGGCGGCAGGTTCCGCTGTCCCAGGGACCAGCTCTCCAAAGCTCTGGGCTTCCTGGGCTGAGGCACAGAGGAGGGTTTGGTTTCTGCCCGCCCGATAAGTGAGCTGTTGGGCAGTGCTGGGTGGGGGCACTGCCAGCTTCACCCCTGGGCTCTCCCTAGAGCATGGATGAAGCAAGACTTCTGAACTTAATTTTCATAGCTTATTTAGTTTCACGTGGCTATCCCAGAAAATTGGAGACAGATTGTCAAAAGTATTCAGGCATCTGACTCCATGAAGAGTCCATAAACCCTGCCTGGTGTCTTGTTCCAGCCAAAACAGTGAGCGGTGGGCAGCGCTTCAGCCCGTTCAGAGCCAGATGGTTTTATCCTCACATTCCAGTTCTCTTCCTCCTTGGTAACGATGTGCACTCTTTTCATCTGTTTGGGCTGCTTTTTTTTTTTCCCCTTAACCTTTCTCTATTATTTTTTCTCTTGGTTTTCCCCCCTCAGCCCCCCGTGGATCCAAGAAATGACCAGATGGATGTTTCCTCCCAGGCTTTGAGGGGCTTCTCGTGCTGGCCCAGCCCTGTTGCTGGTGACGCTGGTCTCTTCTGGGGTGGGGGGCAGCAGGCTGCCTGCCGTCACCTGAGCAGTGGAGTTGTCTCCAAGGGCTGGTGCTTGTTCCACTGCCATCCCAATGATCAGGAGACCCGTGGCTTGGCAGAGGGCTACCTGGACATGCAGGGGGGATGCTGGAGCAGCATCTTCCTTTCTGACCCAAAGCGGAATGGGGAGGGTGGAAAGAAGGGGTTGTGTCGCTGTGTGTTAACTCATGGGGTAGGGTTGTTGCCCCCATCTCTTCCTACCCACCTCAGTAATCATCGTCTCCAGTGATCAGACTTGTCTGTAGCAGAAGATGACCTTCAGATGGGCCCACCTGCCCCTCCGGATACCCAGGGGTGGGATTGCTGCTCCTGCCCGTTGCCTTAAAAGCAGCTGAATTCTTGTAGCAGGCCAGTTTCACAGCCCAGTGGTGCGGTTGTGCCGCTTCAGGTAGAGACGTGGGAGGAGAAGCAGATCTGGGTGCCACCTGGCACTGCGGCTTGACCATCACCGTAGGGCTGCCATGGAGCGGGAGCACATCCTGCTTGTCTCTCCAGGAGCCTCACGTAGGCATCTCAGCTTCCACCAGTCACTTGCAGCACTGGGAGGAGAACTTTTACCCATGGGGCTGAGGCCCAGGAGCTCTCCCCTTTTCAGGGACTGTGCAGAGCTTGACAGCAGAGCAGCTGCTGGGGCTGTGTCCCTTCTGTGGTGGTACCGAGCACCAGCTGGCCTGTGGTGACCGTAGGAATATTTGGTGGCCAATGTGTGGCTGGAGACCCCTGGCCTCTGCTTGTGGCTGCTCAACAGGAGGCAAGGGTGGTATGTGAAGTGAGTGCCTGGCTGCTGGTGGACCTTACTGACTTCAGTTACGCATGAGGTGTAGGCTGAAAACGCCTTCTCCACTGCAGCAACCCTGAATTTGGGGCGTGAAGGGAAGAAGAGATGTTGCTCATCCCAGTTAACAGCAGCACGCAGGAGCTGCTCTGCTGGCGGTTGGAAGGTAAAGGTCAAGACGCATCCCAGAGGCATTAGGGATTTGCCCACTTGGTGATGAACTCTGAAGGCTCCAGAAGAGATGTGGCAGAGATGTTCTCCCTCCTTCCTGTTGCCCCGCTGCTGGAGCGGTGTCTCGCTGGCCTGTGCCCTGTGCAGGGGTTATCTGCTCTGCCTCTACCTCCTGGGCAACGTGCAGGGCATGCCGGGTGGACGGTGCCAGCCCTCTGGGGAAGGGATGGGATGGGACAGGCAGGAGAGGAGCTGCCAGAGTGGGTTGTTTCACCCATACAAAAAGGAGAGAACCCCAAAAGAGAGGGGCAGCCTGTGTGGTGGCTGTTCAGCTTTCTTCTCTGTTCTGAGCTGGTTTTGGCATTGCATAGGGGATGAATCGCTTTTATTTCTCCTAAAATGTAGCAAGTACCCGGGGAGCTGTGCAGGAGGCATCTGGGAGCTCTCTGTCCATCCAGGTCCTGGCCGATGGACTCCTGTTATTTTAGGCACAACGCAGCAGGCACAGGTTTGAACCCAGAGCCACCTGCCTGGCTTTGCAGGGGCTCAGCCTGCAGGCAGCTCATGGGGGCAGGAGGGGCTGCGAGCAGGAGCCTGCCTGCTGCCTGCCTTCTCCCCTCTGCCTTTGGGATGGGGGGATGTAGGTGAAAATGCCTGCCTGACTTCTCCAGTAGCTGTGGAAGGCTTTCCCACCAGGCTGAACAAGGCCGGGTCCCTCAGCTGCTCCTCACCAGAATCATGCTCTAGGCGTCTTGTCAGCAGCCCTGGCTGTGTATCTTGCAGGTCCCAGCACACCGTCCTGTCGCTGGGCAGAGCTGGGCACTTCCTGGCCCTCTGGGATGCAGTGGTGGGCCACTGGCACCAGCAGAGGACCAGTCCTGCCACGGCAGGATTGGCAGAGCTCATCTGTCCCTGCCTGGCTGTGCGTGTCCCTGACAGAGCCCCTACCTGGCCATGTGGAAGCTGCTGCTGTTGAAAATGAATCTTAAGCTTCTTTGTTGCTCAGTCTGGCAGTTTGAGTAATCCTCACCCAGGGCAGGTGGTGTATGTTCTACAATCATGGAGTGGTTTGGGTTGGACGGGTCCTTTAGAGGTCATCCGGTCCAACCGCTGTTCAGGGAGCAGGGCCATCTGCAGCTAGAGCAGGGTGCTCAGAGCCCCGGGCAACCTCCCCTGCAATGGTGCCAGGGATGGGGCAGCCACCACCTCTCTGGGCAGCCTGGCACAGCCTCTCACCACCCTCAGCAGCAACAATTTCTCCTTCTCTCCAGTCTAAATCTGCCTCTTTTAGTTTAAACCATCCCCCCTTGTCCTGTCCCAACAGGCCCTGCTCAAAAGTCTGTCCCCACCTTTCTGACAGGCTGCTTGAAGCACTGAAAGGCCACCAGAAGGTCTCCCTGGAGCCTCTCTCTTCTTCAGGCTGAACACACCCAGCCTGGCCTCCCAGCAGAGGTGTTCCAGCCCTTGGATTATTGCTGTGGGCTCCCCTGGACTGCTCTCACACCTCTGGTGCTGCCGTATGTTTGGTCTGAAAAGCTGCTGAATTGGTGCCCTGGCACAAGCTGATGACTCATGGGGTGAGGAGTCCCTGCCATGGGGGGGCTCTTCCCAACTGTCTTGGGGCTTTTTCCTTGGATTTTTGTATCAGGTCTAAAGCTTCAGGCTCCAGCCTAAAAGAATTCTGGTTAAAATGGCTTAGCATCCCCTGTGCTTCTCCACAGCACTCGTCACGAGGGGCCAGGAGGTCGGGTGTCCGCAGTCGCAGGTCACGCGATGGCCGGTACCCGAGTGGCGCTCCCTTGGGGGACCCTGGCCACACGCTGCCCCGAGGCCAGGGTCTGCGGGAGCCTCTTCCCTGGCGAGGGGGGACACGTCAAACCTCGCAGGGTCACGACATCCTAACGCGTTAACTGCACCAGTGTAAATCGTCCTGTGAAGGTAACCGTGAGTGCTTTGCTCCTGCCGAGCGAGGAGCTTCATGCCACGCGGGGTCCTTGGGCAGGAGGTGGATTTGATGGACCTGCCTGCTCAGAGCCAGGCTGTGAGAGCAGACGGGACCCGGCCGTGCCTGCTGGAGCAGAGGGAACACTGGGCGTTTGTCTACATGAGGACCAGGAGACTTGTGCATGTTCTGGTGTGACCAGATTATACAGTCCCATTGCATAAAGTAACCAAAATGTATAGGCAGAGCTTGGGAAATGACATCGCTTCCCATTGTTGTATAAACGACACTGACATCTTTGGCTGCGCAAACTGTACTTGCTCCCTCGGTTGTGGTTTGAAAGACACCTACAGTCCCAGTTGTCTCTGTTTAAAAACAAACACCCCTCTTGAACAAAAACATTTTGTTCCAACTTAGTTGGTTTCAACAGCTTAATCCTCTTGACTCACTACCATGAGCATGGAGCTTCCCAGTTAAACTGAACTGTCTGACCAGCAGGTTCTCCTGCTCTTACTCTGTGAACAACGGGAGTTCTCAGAGAATTTTCAGGGTCCCAATAACTTGGTGGTGCTCCTTATTTCAGAGCAGGGCAGTCACTGGGTACCATGTTCATACCAGGTCCTTCTTGGTTAGTCTACACCAGCTTTATTTTTAAGCTTGGCTTCTCTCCATCAGCAAGCCTGCAGGGGTGGCTTTGTGCTTCCCGTGGTAAGGGGAGGCAGGACTGAGCAGGTGCCTTCAGCTTCTCCTTGGTGCCCTTCTGTGTAGGGATGCCCAAAGTCTTTGTAACACCCCCAAGGAACTCAGCACAATAGAGACAGGGACCTGTTGGAGCGGGGCCAGAGGAGCCCCAGCGATGCTGGGAGGGCTGGAACCCCTCTGCTGGGAGCCAGGCTGGGAGAGCTGGGGGGGTTCAGCCTGCAGAGGAGAAGGCTTCCCAAGGGGAGACCTTCTGGGGGCCTGGCAGGACATCAGATAGATGGGGACAGACTTCTGAGCAGGACCTGTTGGCACAGGACAAGGGGGGATGGTTTAAACTAAAAGAGGGAGATTTAGACTGGAGAGAAGGAGAAATTGTTGCTGCTGAGGGTGGTGAGAGGCTGTGCCAGGCTGCCCAGAGAGGTGGTGGCTGCCCCATCCCTGGCACCATTGCAGGGGAGGTTGCCCGGGGCTCTGAGCACCCTGCTCTAGCTGCAGATGGCCCTGCTCCCTGCAGGGGGGTGGCTGAGATGGCCTTGAGAGGTCCCTTCCCACCCAAACCAGCCTGTGGTTCTGTGAAGCTCCTCCCTTGCTCATGGTTGGAAGGAAAGCGATGGCTGGGAAGGGGGCAACAGGGAGTGTGGCATCTGAAACTAAAACTGGTGATTGGTTTGTAACTGTTGTCCATCTCTTTGTGGCTTCTTTGTGGCTCTCCTGTATGGCCTTTTGCTACCATTGAAAAAGCCAAAAGTCTCCACTGATGGTCTCCTCTCTACACAAGCATCTCTAGAAAGCCAAGGCAGCGAGCATTGCCTGTTCTGAGTCAGTGTTTCAGGGCAAATATTTGTCCAAGTGCTCTGTTCTCATAGTATTTCTGATGTCAGGGCAAGGCTGTGAATTCTGGTGCGGAAACCCAGAGGTATGAGTCACAGTTGTGACTTTCAGTGTTGCAGAGGATTTGCTTTTGCCAACACCAGTGTAAGAGACTGTGTCCAGGCTTTGGTGGCCTGTCATCAGCCTGGCACTGCTCAGTCGTACGTGTCAGCCTCCTGGATCTGGCTGCTCTGGAGCAGCAGTGTGTCCCCAAGTCATACACAGAGAGATGGGGCGCAGGAGCAGAGTTGTGTACTGGACAGATGACTTGCACTTTCAGCAAGTCAAGATGCTCAGATTTTGAATGAGAAGCTGAAAAATCAGCCGTGCGAGTACAGTGTGAAGAGAGGAGGTTTCGTAGCTCCCAGAAGGCTTTGCATAACCTGCCTCCCGGCCCTCCTGGCAGAGCTGCCAGCCTGCTGGTGAAATAAACTGCTTTGTGTGATAAAACTTCGACCTTCTTAGAGCAGATCTTGTGCAAAGAGTTCCTGGAAACAGAGATTCTGATCTCGGTGCCTTTTCTGAGGGGGACAGGTTTCTTAAGTTTTGCAATGCTGTTACTTTTTTCAGCAGCAGGCTTGGCTGCCTTGTCTTAAGAGGTGAGGGAAAATCTCTGTTCCTGTTGAAGTTGTGGGAGGGCTTTGTTTTGTTTTTTGTTTGTTTGGAGTTTTCTGTTTGTTATGTGCAGTCTTCCCAGAGAAGCACCTTTCAAACATGCTGACTCTGTCTTTTTCCTCCCTGTCCTTCTCGCTCTGTTTTAGGTCCGGACTGTTTTGCCTCCCATCCTCCTTTCCCAAGCAGGAGGACCCTCCCGCTGCCGCTCACGCTAACGGGGTTGCTGATGGTGGGGATGCTGCGCCGGGCGAGACGGAGACGCGGCCGCATCCTGCCAGGGAAAAGCCTCCCAAAGGAAGCGGCGACGAGCAAGTCCCCCCGCTGCTGCCAGCCCCGCCGCCGGGCAGCCTCCCTCCGTACCCCCCCTACTTCGAGGGAGCTCCCTTTCCCCGGCCGCTCTGGCTGCGGCACACGTATAACCAGTGGGTTCCGCAGCCGCCCCCGCGGACTATAAAGAGGACGAGGCGACGCCTGTCGCGGAATCGGGACCCCGGAAGGCTGATCATGAGCACGATCAGGCTGCGGCCAAGGCAGGTGCTGTGCGAGAAGTGTAAGAACACTCTGAACCCCGAGGACACGAGCGCAGCCCGGCAGAACGCTAAGACCAGGAGGAAGCTGAGCATTCAGGACAAGGAGCAGAAGAAGCACAGCGACGCCGACTACATGGAGAAAAGGAACAAAAGAGAAAAGAGAGGGGATGACAAGTTTTCCGGGGAACTAGTGCATCGAACGCCGGTTATAAAAATATCCTACAGCACCCCACAAGGGAAAGGAGAAGTTGTAAAAATCCCTTCCCGGGTTCACGGCTCCGTCAAGCCGTTTTGTCCGGAGCGAGTACTGGAGAACGGAGGGGAGGGCCAAGAGGAGAGCAGAGACTCTGAGCAGTGTCGAGAAACCAAATGCGTAACGGACAAGTCGGCAGGCGGCCAGCTTGCCTCCATTCCCAAGCTGAAGCTCACGCGGCCGGTGCATTCCAGTGCGGATGTCCCGCCCCCGAAGATACGGCTGAAGCCCCATCGCATCAACGACGGTCAGAGCGTTTCCATTTATAAGGCAGAACTTATCGACGAAATAAATGTCCTTCAGAACAGCAGGGAGCCCAATCCTGGCGCGTTTTACAACGATGAATCCACAGACAGAAGTTTAGCCGAGATGTCTTCAGGGAGTTCAGGTGAAGACGATGACTTCAAAAGATTTCCCCAGGGTAAAGATGGACATGATAACTTGGCTTTCCTTATGAATTATCGGAAAAGAAAAGCAGATTCTTCTAGTTTATCAGTGTGTAGTAATGACAGTCTAGACGAATCCAAGTCTTCTAGTTCAGAAGTAACATCACCAGAAATGTGTGACTTTTTGCCCGGTGATGATGCATCCGTCTCTTCATCTTCAAAAGATGAGCGTAAAATTGTGCCGCCACTGACAGTGAGACTGCACACCCAGAGCGTGTCCAAGTGTGTCACAGAAGATGGAAGAACTGTTTCTGTGGGGGATATTGTCTGGGGTAAAATTCATGGGTTTCCGTGGTGGCCGGCACGTGTTCTTGACATAAACCTTAGCCAGAAGGAAAACGGGGAACCTTCCTGGCGAGAAGCTAAAGTATCGTGGTTTGGTTCTCCAACGACTTCATTCTTATCTGTTTCAAAACTCTCTCCCTTCTCTGAATTTTTCAAACTGAGATTTAATCGCAAGAAGAAGGGGATGTATCGGAAAGCTATCACGGAAGCTGCAAAGGCAGTAGAGCATCTGACCCCAGAAATAAGGGATCTCTTAACGCAGTTTGAGACATAACTTTGCCTCCAGCATCAGGTGAGTGCTTGCGGGACCAGTTCTTCCCGTGAAAAACCTCCTTGTGTTTTTTACTCTACATCCCACTGGGTATTTACATTTGTTTTTCCATAAGAACTGAGGTTGACGATTGTTAAACGTCTGGCTGTTAGCTGGTGGTTGTAGTTTCAGAGGTGGTAAGAAGCTTTAATTCCAGACCTTCTGGGGGACCGTGGGGATTGGAGCCCCTGCTCACAGAGGGGAGTAGAAAGCAGGTGGCAGCAGGAGGAGGCGAGCGTCGCGTGTTCCAGAGCTGACAGAACTGCGTTGAGTGTCGGTGCCGCTTACAGCTGGGGTGCGGGGAGGGCACTTCGTTTGTGTGGCTGGAGGGCTAAGGGTGCCTAGAGTTTACATGGCTTTGAATTATCTCTGAGTTCAAGCAACTAAAACTCTACTTGGATTTGAGATTATATATGTGGCTCTTCAAAATGATTGCACCAAAAGCTGTCTTTACCTGGGGAACAGTATGTCAACCTTTCTCGCTAGTCTTGAGGCTTAGCTGGCATCTGAAATGTCAGTGCATTGCTGGGGAATGGCCTGGATCATCAGATTGAATTCTGCTGGGCTTCACCTGCAGCCTCTTTGTCAGAGGATATAAGGTGCGACCATAAGTGATTGTTTGGAATGCCTCTGTGTTTTGCTTTTACTGGTTGCAAGCATGGAGAGGGGTGCGGCTCCCTTTCTCATCAAACAGTCAAAACTTTGCCCAGGATGAAAATTTGGTAGCTAAAAATGCAGGATGTGGTGTGACTGGGACTAGGAATACGTCTGTCCTTTCAGCTGATGGTGCCCACTGCACTGCCTCAGGGAGGTCCACGGGAAAAATCCAGCAACTGCAATCAGATCTAGAATCATTTCATGACCTTTCCATCATCGCTATCTAGACAGGACCTCATCTGTGATAGTTTTAAACAAGGGGAGGGGTGAGCTTTTTGTCTGACAATCCTAACTAATGGTTAGGTAGAGTCTTCTTGTCATAGGTCTGGGTTCATAGTGTGCTTCCTTATGTCATCCCCTAAAGTTTTCTGCTTTTTTCTGTCTAGAAGGCCTGTGTGTCCCCAGGCCGGTACGACTGCCACTGTAGACTGTTCTGCCTCAGCTGTGGCACTGCAGTGGGACTGCGATGGGCAGAGCTCGTGTAGTTTTGTGCCCTCTGTCATGGGACTTCACCTTGCTTGGGTGTGTTGGAGCACTTGCTCTGCTTGAGCTGTCACTCCACCTCAGCAAGCCTGGCTGGAGTTGATTCTCAGAGCGTGGCGTGTTCTTGGTGTGGTGCTCAAGGTGTCTGGGCAGCTGGGCACTCGGGCAAGCGAGGATGTGCCACTGCGGCAGCAGCAGCGTGTAAACGTCATCCCTGGTCTCACCCCTTCAAATGCTGCTTAACTCTGGCTAAGGACCATGTTGTATCGGGAGCATTTGGCTTGCACCCAAATTCCTGTTAGCTGGCTGGGGGTATAAATAAACCTGACGGGCAGAGTACGCTGTCCTCGCCAGCCAGAGGGTCGCGGTCGGAATCCAGCGCTCCGCTGCGAGCAGCGCTCCACTTAAAGGAGCCGCAGAGCGTCCCCCCTCTTCTGCACGGTCATCGTGTGCGTGCCTGTGCTGGTCACCGTGTGTGTGCCTGCGCTGGTCATCGTGTGTGTGCCTGTGCTGCTCGGGACAGCTGGAGCAGAACGGGTGTTGTCACCCTTCCTGACAGCTCTTGGCCACTGTGAGCTGCTCTGTCTGTGCCACATCTGGTGGCTGCTGGGAAGGGGAAGGGGCTGGGTAAGGAGCACCTGATGCTCCAGGTCGGTCAGATTGGCCATGCTGGTCAGTCCCCGTGGAGGGGGAAAGCAGGTGGCCAAGAGGAGCTCAAAGGCCAGACCTGCAAGTTAGAACAGGAAGATGTTTCCCCACTCACGCGTTAGCCTAAGGAAGATGCTCCCCATCCTTCCCAGGGGACCACTGCAGATGTGGTGCCCATGGTGAGACCTGGCCGTGAGATGCGGGGTGAAGGGCAAGGCCTTGAGAAGGAAAAGTGCTCTCTCTGGAGGAGACCTACACGGTGGGTGTCCGAGCAGGACGGGTGGAGCGGGTGTGTAAATGGGGGGATGGTAAGAAGAAAACGATGGGATGGCCTGAATTAGTCCAGACCCTTCCTCCCCTGTGTTGTCTTTGGCCAGAGCTGTGTGCGTTCATGGTGCATAGATCCAGCTAACACGTGTCACCATCACGCTGGCCTCCTTCAGCTGGTTTCCCACAGCTGGTTTCCTGCCTTACCTGTATCTAAGGTGAGCTGCCAACGGAGTCTGCCTGTCTGGAGATGATGTCAGAGTTGGATAGACAGCTGCAGCCACTCAAAACTAGAAGAGCAAACCAGCTTCCCATGTTCCACGTGCCACATTGACTTAGATTCTCAATTAGGCCAGTGTGTCTAATGTCTGGTTAAATCACTTACAAACCAGCTCATTATTTCAGAGACTTCCCTGTACCTCACTCTCTCCATTCAGGAGCATTGGATGTTATTGCTTTCCTTGAATTTCCCTAAGGAAAAACTGAAATGTTTCCATCAGTTGCTCATCAACTGTTCTTTCCTGAACGATGTAACTTAAGTTTTCCCTAGAGTTGGCAATTCCTGACTCCTAGGGCCACAATGACACCTGAGCCACAGTTAAATACCTGAAAGCTTTTGAGCCCTTTTCAAGGCAGTAGAGTCCCCTGTCTGTTAGAGTCGAGTCATAGAACCATGGAATAGTTTTGGCTGGCAGAGCCCTTTCAGCTCATGGAGCCCAACCATCCCCCAGCACTGCCAGGGCACCACTGCCCCCTGTCCCTCAGCACCACAGCTCCACGGGGGGCTTGGAAACCCCTCCAGGGATCACGGGGGCTCCAGCCCTGCCCTGGGCAGCCTGGCACAGCCCTGGACAACTCTGGAGGGTCTGGAAGAAATTGTTCCTCAGCTCCAACCTAAACCTCCCCTGGGGCAACTTGAGGCTGGTTCCTCTTGTGCTGTCCCTTGTTCCTTGGGAGCAGAGCCCGACCCCCCTGGCTCCAGCCTCCTGCCAGGAGCTGTCAGAGCCAGAAGGGCTCCCCTCAGCCTCCTTCTCTCCAGGCTGAACAAGCCCAGGGCCCTCAGCCGCTCCTCAGCACCCTTGTGCTCCAGCCCCTTCCCCAGCTCCGCTGCCCTTCTCTGGCCACGCTCCAGCCCCTCACTGTCCTGCTGGGAGTGAGGGGCCCAGCACTGACCCCAGGATTCCAGGGGTGGCCTCCCCAGTGCCCAGTGCAGGGGGATGATCCCTGCCCTGCTCCTGCTGGCCACCCCAGTGCTGGCACAGCCAGGGTGCTGGTGGCCTTCTTGTCCCCCAGGGCACAAGCTGGCTCAGCTCCAGCTGCCCATCTACAAACCTACCCAGGTCCTTTCCCTCCGGGCACTTTCCAGCCGCTCTGCCCCAGCCTGGAGCTGCTGGGGGTTGTTGTGACCCAAGGGCAGGACCTGGCCCTTGGCCTGGTTGAACCTCATCCCACTGGCCTCAGACCATCAGTCCAGGCTGGGCCCCTCTGAAGAGCCTCCTACCCTGATGTGTATCTACACTCCCAGCTTCATATCATCCACAAGCTTGCTGAGGGTGCCTCGATCCCCTTGTCCAGATCACTGATAAAGATACTGGAGAGAACAGGCCCCAGGGAACACGACAGTTTCTAAGAGCAGGCACCTGACTGGTACTTTCCGTGTCCACCGTAAAACCTGTCGTGCCGTGACTCCACGGGCAGCTGCGCGAGGGCTTGTTATCGTTAGCACAGAACGGGAACGAGAGCCAGGAGGTGCCTTCAGCAGCAGCACGTTGCTAGTGCTGGGCACGGCAGAAGCTTGTGACGTTGACACTTTCTGTTGTGAACCCGCCTGTCTGGCCTGGCTCGTGACGCGGTTCTGCAGAGCGGGGAGGGTAGGTACTGGAAAAAACCTGCAGACAATTCAGGTAATTTGCAGGTGCGTATGGAACTGGAAGCAGTTGGATTTTTTTTTTTTTTTTAACTTGTTTTGGGCTGCAGAAGCCAGTTTGATCCCTTTGTGTTTTTATTATTCTGTCCTTGTATGTTTTTTTGCAAAGAAAACACTTCATCAGAACTCTGTCATTAGCTGACCGGTAAAACAAAGCTTCAGGACAAACACCCAGCAGACGAGCACCTGACCCATAGCACTCGGATTTGAGAGACCCTCTTGGTTTAGAGTAGTGCCAGGAGAAAAATGCCTGCTCAGCATCTTCTCATGCTGCTCTGCAGCTCCAGCGTGTGCCAGGTACGGAGCCACTGGGCACGCTGCCCGTGCTGCAGAGGGGTCTGTGCTGCTGCTGGGTGCGTGGAGAGTTCCTTCTGCCTGGTTTGAAAGCACCAGGTACTGGCTGCAGGACTCTGTCTCCAGACTTGGTTCAGACAGTCGGAAAGTCTTCTGAGAAATCATAGAATTGTTCCGGTTGGAACAGACCTTCAAGATAAAGTCCAACCATTATCTCAACCCTGCCAAGTCCACAACTAATCCGTGTCCCTCGGCACCGCATCCACATGGCTTTTGAATACCCCCAGGAGCGCAGTGTGTGGTGGGGGGATGGGGGCTTCTCAAGGAGTGTGTGATGCTCCGACCCCATGCTCCGTGATAAGGGTGCTGGTCCTGGTCCGTGCGCGGGGCCCTCGAGGGGCTGAGCACATCCCAAAGCACCACGATGCTGGGTCTCTTGCTCTGCTCCATGCTGCTCCTGAAGGGCTCCTCATGGCACATCCCCCTCCCCGCCCCTTCAGAAAAGTTTTTCTTGCAGGAAAACTTGGTAAAAGCTGCTTGTAGATTCTCATACACATGTCTGCGTGAAACAAGTTTACAATGTGTGTATTCATTTGCTTTTTCAGTCTGGAAATTCCTTTTTTCTTCCTCCTTCTCTTTATCCCCTCCACCCCCAAGCCGTGTCCGTGGAACCATTGCCCTGGGAAGTACCAGGTTTTGAAGGTGCTGACTTCACTGCTGTTCGTTAGCAGACCCCGGGTGTCGGCACGGGGAGCCACTCGGCAGAGAAGGGCAGCGCGGCTGGCCGCAGCGCAGCGGCAGCTCCTGCCCCTCGCTATATATAGTAAGTGCTAATGTAAAATTTGGAACGCTGGGTGATGACTTCACCTTCAAAGATGGTCAGGGCTTTGCACACGCATGTAGCCAGCGCTACTTGCCAGCAGTATATAAAGCAACATAAATCACTCTTCTTTTTCCTTTTACCTCTTCTCTTCTGCTCGGCCAGTGGCACGAGGAGGTTATATAACCTCAGAGTCCTGGGGGTGATGGCTGCGATAGCCGTGCGCTTAAAAACACCTGCCTGCTTACGTCAGCTATTTCAGCCCAAAAGATGGATGCTTCAGATTTTTCTTGGCGTGGTTTCTGGATGGTTCAGTCAACTAAAACCCAGCATCCAACTTAATTACTGTCTCTCAGTCCTCCTCCAAACAGCTCGGAGCCAGCGTCTCTGCATGCTAACACAAAGTAGGAGAACGAGTCCAGAATAGACTGCATTGCATATTTGTGTGCCCCGGCGGTGGGTGTCTGGAGCGGCACGTCTGGTGGCATCCCGCTCGCTGCCCTGCTCCCCAGCGCGCCTGCACGTCAGGCTTGTGCCGCTGCGGACAGCGGGATCCGCGCTGCTTCTCCCTGCCGCTGCCGTTTCTCTCCCCTCTCTCCTCTGCCTCCGCTCGCCGCTGCCGGGCGCGATGCTGGCAATGCCAGCAGCCCCTACGTTGTGCTATTTCTGACCGCACCCGAGAGCGCGATCTGCTTACGTGAGCTGTAACTTCAGCCACAAAGGAGATCTGTATCCAACGGAGGGCTTAACAACTCCGGGGGAAGCACAGCAAGCTGCTCCCCGGGCTGAGAGCTTTGGGCATCGGCTGGCGGTGCTGGGCGAGCGTGCCCACGGTGGCAGAGAGGGTGGCTGTGCCTCTGCTGCGCACTCGGTGCTGGATGGATCTGTGCAGTGCAGGGGCTCTGCCGGGGCCTGCCAGCGGAGTGTGGGGGGCAGCCCCCTCCCCAGTGCTGCTTCCCAGGCCGAGATGTCTGCCTGGTGAGGAGATGTGTCCGGACAAGGAGCCTGGAAACCTGTTCCGCTGAAAACCTTTGCAAATAATGTAAAAATAAATTTCTGCAGCTTTTGATACGGGATGAGGTTCAACAAGGTCAAGGGCTGGACCCTGCCCTTGGGTCACAACAACCCCCTGCAATACTCCAGGCTCAGCAGCAGGAAAAGATGGGGGGGTTGATCAACAGGCAGCTGTAGATGAGACAGTTTCTTCCAGCCCCTCCAGGGTTGTCCAGGGCTGTGCCAGGCTGCCCAGGGCAGGGGTGGAGTCCCCGTCACCCCTGGAGGGGTTTCCAAGCCGTGGAGATTTCAAGGTCTCTTAGAGGTCTCTTCCAACCAACTCTATTCTATTCTATTCTATTCTATTCTGTTCTATTCTATTCTATTCTATTCTATGATTTTCCTGAACTGCATTGCTTTAGGTGTTTGTTTTTTAAGCTCAGATGGGGTGTCTAAACCAGTGGCTGAAGTTCCTGCTTTCAGAACAGGCACAGCCAGTTTGGCAGGGCAGACCCGGGCAGAGGCTGGGTGGTCTGTGCAGTGAGCAGTGGTGGTCACCCCGAGGGGTCAAGGCCTTGCAGAGGGAGTCCTCTTGCCTCTCTGGGTAAGGCTCAAAAGTTCCTCCCACTTCTGTGGTTAAGGAGCTCTTTGGGCAGTGTCGCACACTCCAGGCTGCACATACAGAAAGGCTACTTTGGGTCAAAAATAGGGGATTTTTGGACCAGAGCTCTGTGTGCTTGTGACTCTGGAGGAGTGACCAAGGTCTTTGCTCAGTGGCCATGTGCTGTTACTGGCACGTGCAGCTGCTTGGCTCGTGAGGTGGGGTGACACCATGGGCTGTCACAGATGTTTCCTGTTTTAACGCTTAGGTGTGAAAGGTAGGACTTTGGGCCCAAAAATCCACGTGAAGACTCTTCAAGTGTTGAAAAACTTGCAAACTGTTGTTTATCAGCCTTGATACCGTGTGTTGTTTTTACGTAAGTACCCACCAGTGACACTGGGATCAAGGCGAACGGGAGTGTGTGGGCTGAGTGACAAACTCCGACGTCTGCATAATGAAAGACTTGAGGAGATTGCTTCCCTGTGTCCTACAAACCACATGAGGAGGAGCTGCTGCCTGGTGTATGTTTTTAAATCACTTGATGCGTCTGCTTTGTGCTCTGTAGGTACCTTTACAGAGCCTTTGGGCTTTGCATGGGCTCATTTATGAACTCTTACACATCCTCAGAATATGTACATCTGAAATGAGCTTCTTGTGTCCAGTAGCGATGACAGAGATGGGGCTTAATACCCCAACTTGAGGAGTGCTGGTTCTCTTTACACCTGCAGTCCCTGCACCCTGAATCTCCAGCTCTTCCATCACTTGGAAAGTGCTGTCTTGCTTCTCCTGCTATGGTCCCTGCCCCAGAGCAGGAGCAAGATGGGATCCTGTCACGATGTCCCTCTGGTGTGGAGGGTGAGGACTGTGCCTTCTGCCCGCCCTGAGGCTGCCGGGCTGGCCGTGGTGCCCACGGGCAGCAGAAGGCTCTTTGTGCTCCTGTCCCTATGGATGCTGCGTGGCGAAAAGGTCCACGCGTGGCTCCTCCACCCATGGAAGCAGTCATGACTCAGCTCGCCTTAGCAAGAGAGTCACCAGTGCTTTCCAGCATGCTGCGCAGAGCCTGTTCCCCGTGGACTCCGCCGGCTGCCCCGCGTTAGTCAGGACATCGTCTCCTCGTCACTGGGTATACGTGTCTCTCTGGGAGGGAGGAGATGGGCAGTTTTTTAATGAAGGTGTTTTTTCATTAAGTTGATGAATTTCTGGAGGGAATGCTTTTAACTGACATACCAGTTCCTGTTTAATCTGCATTAGACTGTAGGATCAGACAGACTTGTTTTCTTCATAAAGCATATTTCCTGTGTGCTCCCTGCAGTTGGAGAAATGAACCGTGGCAAAATTACCGGTTTAACTTCCCTTATGAACAGTGACTTGCTCTGTTTTGATTTAAGCCAGCACCTCGAGCCTTTGTGCCCAACACAGCCCTTGTGGAAAGCAGAAACCCCTCAAATCCGATACAGGATTTTCCCTAGAGGTGCTCTGATGGTGGAGTTTAATTACTGCTGGAGAACACAGCTGCCAGCCTGTCCCAGTCACTGCTGCCTTGGGAGCTGGAGACAGTTCCAAAACCCCGTCCAGCAGGTCGGAGATCGGGGTTCCATCTGCAATCCAGTAACCCCACCCGCCCCAGCCCTCCCGCAGAAGGAAGGCACGGGAAGGAAGGACTAACCTGGCCCGCTGCCTGCAGTGCCTCTCTGACCTTGCCCTCACCTTCTGCTGGTGCCTTGGGCTCTTAAGCAGGTAATGCCTTTAGAAGGGAAGCCCAGCCACTCAGTAGCCTGTCAGAGGTCCTCTGGGTCCTCTGGCCCCCACCCCTCCTCCTCAGGGCTGTGGGAAGATACAACCGCTTGATATTTTTTTCCATAAGGCAAAGCTCTTGCTCTGAGGGTGTGGGAGCCTGTGCCAGGCTGCCCAGAGAGGCTGTGGAGTCTCCTTGTCTGGAGAGATTCCCACCCCGGCTGGACCCTGCGCTGCTGGGCCCCTGCTCTGGGTGCCCCTGCTGGATGGAGCAGGGGGTGGCACCAGAGCAGCTCCAGAGGGCACTGCCACCCCACCATGCTGGGGTTCTGTGATCCTCCTGAGCTTGAGCCAAGGCTGCCTCACTGCCCTCCCCGCAAGGGGAGATATCTGGAGGAAGACTGGTTGGCAATGCTCAATTACAGCCTGCTTTTAATGGCATTATGGTTGGAAAATATTCCTCAAAATACATTGCTTGGGTGGGGAAAATGAGCAGGCTTCTTGCTGCCGTCACTTCCCAACCTGCCAGGACACGCAGGGTACCTGGGGCTTGTGCTGCTCACCGGGCCGTGACGGGAGAAGGTTCCAGCCCTGCAGTGCTCCAGGCATTTCCAGGGAAACCATCCGAAGGAGGTGGGTTCTGAACTCCTCAGGCGTGCATGCATGTCTCTTGGCACTCACCTGGAGCCGGTCCATGAGTGTCTGCTGGTGCTGGTGGTGCCACCCCGGGTGCCCAGCAGTGCGCCCGTACACGCAGGAGCCCTTTGGGGTGCATGTGCTCCTGTCATAATGGCAGAGGGGCGCCCAGGGTGCTCCCCATGCTGTGGAGAGGGTGGTGGGGTGTCCTGTGCCTGTCTTGGCTGAGGGTCAAGGTGTGAGTCCCTTGAGCAGGGTCCCCATCATCTCAGGAGGCAAACCAGCTCTCTGCACTCGGCTGCAGCTACAAAATACGGATTTGTGAATGGCTTTATTTGATCCAAAACTTCATTTTTTGTCCGTGAATAAGCACTTGGCTCCAGGAGATCTTTCTTGGCTTTCCTTTTGACCTGCCACTTAGCACACAGGGTGCTGGACCGTGCCCTTGTCCTGAGCCAGCCGGGCTGTTCTGTATTCGTTACTCCTGCCGAGGCTACAGCGATGCCCAGGGTGTGGGTTTCACAGCTGCTCTGTCTTCAGGATATTTTTTTCACAGAATGGTGGGGTTGGAGATCTGGAGCTGATCTGGTGGCACCCCCCTGCTCCATCCGGCAGGGCCACCCAGAGCCGGGGCCCAGACCTGCCCCTGCTCTCTTCCCCGAGTGTGGAATTCCCTGCTGGCAGAGGGCTCGTGGTTCTAGTGGGCATGGATTGCGCGGGATCTCTGCAGCAGTGACGTTTGCGTTCAGCTGGCTCTACGCGCGTAGAGCCGCAGGAATGTTCGACAGCACCGAAGGAAAGTCAGATGGAATCGAGGAAGGAAAAGAACACACTTTACAGCGTGTTGCAAGGGCTTACGCTGTGTCCCGTGACGGAGCTGAACGGAGCCACTCTGCACCTCTCAAAACATTTCTCCGAGGTGGTGAGGCATCGATTCACGCTGAGTGGGAACCAGATGATTTCATTCGTGGTACGGATGCAGTGTCCTATAGAATAAGGAGCGGTGTCAGGCTCAGCCTCTGGGAGGCCCAGTGCTGTGTGCTCGGCTGGAACGCCCAGGCAGAGATCAGGAACAGAGAAGATGTCGAGTCTCTTCAGGCAGAAGGACCTCACGTTACCTGCTCCCACCAGCAACTACTCCTTGCCCAACAAACCGGGTGTTTTTCACCCAGACTGTGTTCCTCCTGGGGATCCGATCTCTGGAGTTTTCCAGTGACAAAGCGAGGGCGTGTGAGCGGCCGTCACCGTCTCGCTCTCTCGAACCCGTGTTGAAAGCCTGCTCAGGGGTAGCTTAGGGCAGAGGCCTGAGCTCTCGCTGGGGTGGCCCCTGCCCCTCTCTGGGCCTGGGCTGCAGAGCTCAGTGTGTGCAGGCTGGGGACCAGCATCCATCTGTCTGTCTGCCCTCAGGCACGCAGAGCTGAGCAGGGGCTGAGGTTTCCACACTGCTCCAAAGCCGTTTGGTGCTTTGCTGGTAGCACCGGCGTTTTGTCCCCAGAGGAGGGACCCAGGGTCTTTGCCCCCAGGTAATCCTAGCAAGCCACCGTGCTTCAGCCTCATCCCTGTCCCTCGCACAGGCAGAAGCTCTTGTTTGGCAGTGTGCTTCTCTTGTGACGCTTCCTTCCTCCAAGTGTGAAAATCACAAAGAATAAAACCGGCCTGAGGCCTTGCCCTCGCCTCCTCAACAAGGAAATGCATTTTTTCCTGATTAAACCAAATATTCTCAGTCTGTAATCTGGCTCTGAAGGGTTGGCTCTTTGAAAAAAAAAAAATTTAATGGATGTTCTGCCCAGTCCATGGACCTCACAGAGGCTTTGATGGGTGGAAAATAATAAGGCTGCAAGTGAGTTTGTCATGTGCTCTTGAAAATCTCACCGTTGATCAGAAGGCAAATGAATAGCTTATCCTGCAAGGTTAGGAAAAGTTATACTCTGTCAGCTGAAGATCACAGAGTCTTGTTGTGAGGCACCACAGGTTCTTAGGAGCAGGCTGGTTCTGCTAAATACTGAAGGAGCTGATGAAAGCTGGTGGCAGTCCTGCTCTGGAACGTGGGCTTTAGAGCAGATGGTCGTGGTGTACTGAATC
The DNA here is from genome assembly GCA_025345505.1 of Todiramphus chloris collaris. NCBI lineage: Eukaryota > Metazoa > Chordata > Aves > Coraciiformes > Alcedinidae > Todiramphus > Todiramphus chloris. Next base: position 15,729,849 of record JANVCC010000077.1, read on the forward strand.
AGCTCTTTGGAGTCTCAGTCGTACAGACAATGCTGAAGATCGTTCTGGATGCTGAGTCTGGGCAAATCGGTGCCGCTGTTGGTTCTGTGCCCATGGGAGAGGTGCTGCTGCGTTCGCCGCCGCGCTGGAAATGTGGTCATCTTCCTGTCTCTGGTGCCGGCGTTCTTGGCTCATTGTGCTCGGGGTTTGTAAGTCACAAACCTCAGCTGTGAGGAGTTTTTAAAGGTCTTTGATCTCTTGCTTCACAGCATTAATCCTGTTTGTCAGGAACACGGATTTGAGCCTGGGTGTCCTGTGGTTCTGACTCGGCCAGCGTAGTTGATTGGGCACGGACGTGTCTTAGGGCTGGTCAGGCTTGTGAACTGCCTCAAACTGCGTCGTGTCTGAAGCGTGGTGCAGCGAGACTTCTGCACTAGAAAAGCCTAAGTGTAGCTCTCCAGGCTGGTTTTTCATTCATTTCTCTACCACCGAGTTATTTCATGTGTCTTCTGGTTTCTTCACTTGATCATGAAGACAAACAGATCCTCCCTTTGAATTCTTTGAGGGCTTCCCCTCTGTAACCTGACTTGCAAGGACAGTGCAAGTGCCTCTTGCATGCACGGGTACAGATGAGGGCTTCTTTCTTACACCTTGTTTTGTTCTGATGGACACATCTCTCTCCAGTAGATGTACCTTTTAAAGACTGGCATCTGCCCTTAGCCTTTCTGGCTGGTGTCTGGCAAGAAGGCCAGATGACAGACACCAAGCGTGGGTAGCTTCATCAGCTTTCAGTGATTTGGAGTGCATGGTTTCACACTTCTGCGATCACAACGAGCATCTTGAGTGCTCTTGTTGCCCAAAGGCTGGTCAGGTATGTTCTGGTGCATGGTATCTTGTGGATACAGCCACCTCTGGACACCCACATGGGTCGAGAGTAGCATGTGGTCCTTCGAGAGACACTGGCTGTGCCAAGGACTCCCCAGTGCTGCCAGCACGCCCTTGCTGCTGCGGGCTGAAATGAGCAGAGGTTTGGGGTGGGAAGGGGCGCCTGTGGTGGGTCTGAGGGGAAGGAGACAACATGAGAAGGTGACATGGTTGCTCTGCCTCTTCATTAACACGTGGCTTTCCTAAGTACCTGCCACTGCTCAAGATGTTGACTGTAGCCACGATCAACATCTTGAGCAGTTGCAGGTACTCAGAAAAGCTTCTGTGTGCCTTGCTCTCAAGGGGAAAATAATCCTGTTTTATAGGTTGTGTTTGAAAAGTGGAGGCAGATGTTCTTCACGTGGTGCGCTCTGCAGGGACTTGTGGCAGATTAACCTACAGTAACCCACCCCAAACAGGGACTCAAATTTTGAGTCTTTAAGCCAGAGACTGCAGATTTATTATTATTGCTGAAATTCATATCATGTCTATCTTGGAGAAAATTCTCACTCTTACACTGGGTTTGTTAACTTGATGAGTTTCTTCCAAAGCTGTAGCTGCTGCTGGTTTTGCCGGCCGGGCCAGCTGGGAGCGGGAGAATTCCTGGCTATATTTAGAGGGAACCTGCAGCGTGCGCCTCGCCGCTAGCGCCGGTCCGGTCCCTGCCGCCCGCAGTAACCTCTCCCTCTTTCACTTTCTTCAAGGTAACAGAAGATAAGAGCACAGCTGTTCTCCTAGAGGGTCACCAAGTCTGTCAACACCCTGACACGCTCCCCAGGAGAGTCTGGAGGTTGCCGTGCGCGTGGCAGGAGGACGGGTTTCCTTGTCAGATTGCGCCGCTCTTCATCTGGGACAGGTGACAGGCACCCCGGCTCGGAGTTAGAGGTGTCTCCTCTGGTGTGAGGCTGGCAGGAAAGTCTTAAGGATGTCTTACCCTAGAATGAGACTCTGACAAGTCATACGGCAATGGACTGGGAGAACAGCAAAACCCACAACTCGGAATGTATTTATTACCTAAAAGTTAGCTATTCTTGATAAAATCCCCCAAATTATTGCTGCTGCTTATTTTACTTACAGATTTCACACACTTGTTAATTTTAAAGCTACCAAACTTTTACTCAATACTGTACGCTGAGAAATGTCATTGGAGTGGGACATGCAATGGAATGAAATCATTGTGGTGTCTGAAGTACAACGGACTCACTTTCGTGTCTATTAAAACTTGAAAAATGTGCAACACAGAACTACGTGGCTGTCATTGCATGTTATAAAGCTCTTCCCTGTCGTCTACCGCAGGGCTGAGAGAATCCCTGTTTTCAGGTACGTGAACAAGCAGCTTCCTGGTGACTCGGGTGGGCTTGTGTCCTAAACATGTGCTTTTGGTCACCGGGCAGCCCGGCCTCGGCCCACCCGCGCGGCACGCCTGAGGCGGGTCATTACCTGACGGCTGGACGTTTCCAAGGAACTCCGGTGTTCCCACCTCGGCAGCGAGTGTAATTCGAGGCCCCTTGAACGCATGCGATTGGATGGGAAGTATCTGCATCCTTACGCTTGGCCAGGAGCCATCAGCAGTCTGTAAAATGGGAAAACCAAGGGCCAGCAGCTTTTGTAGCCGGTGCGGAGTGCAGTCGGTTTACACGCTGAAGTGGCCTACGGGCAGGCTAGTGAAACCGTATCGCTTCGTGGCTTTGGTTTTGCACTAGGCTGGCTTTCCCTTGGGTTCTCTCAGTCCAGAAACATGAATTTGTGGTAACCTGTTGCTGGTGCTGCTGGAGGACACCATTCAGAGCTGTCCCTGCTAGGTGAAGCGTTGCCTGCCTGCAGCAGATGGCTCCGAGCCACAGGATCGCTGCGCAGGTTCTGCTTCCTGTTTGCTCGTCATCTGCAGCGCAAACACTGCGATGAGCTGTTGTCGAGGCAGAGGAGCGGGCGGATTGGAAAACATAGAAGCTTGTGTTTCCTGGTTCATGCTGGTTCATATTGTGGTGTTTTGAGTGTCAGCAAGAGAGGTCAGAGCTTCCCTGTATCTGTTTAACAACAGCAAAGTTTTAACAAGCAGAGTTCAACCCCAAAAAAGCCTTCTGCTGAGTCTCAGTGAGAGCACACGGTGAGGTGAGCACGTTTCCTGCAGCAGAGCTGGAAGGCGGTGTGGCCAGGGACACGTAGGCTGGGTGGCCGTGCTGGAAGAGGACAGCTGCCTCCCGAGACCCACCTTGGCCGCTCTGCAAACAAACCGATGCGCTTCCTGTTCCCCAAAAAGAAGCGTGGGGAGGAGGGCGGCACATGGTGAGGGGACGTGTCCTGCACCTCGGGAGAGCCTTCACCGGTTTGTGTGGGCACTGCTGCCCATCTCCAGAGCAGGCTGCTCGGTGGGCAGAGGTGCCCTCGTGCCCTGAGCACTCCTACTCACGGAGAGAACAGTTCTGCCTTTCTTAGCCCCCGTCCGTCCGTCTTCAGGAGGCTCTTTGTGGGCTGTGTTTTTTTCTAGCATCTTCCCGAGCGAGGCCGGGGTTGGCTGGTGGCTCTGTGAGGTTGTTGCTGCTTTTTCTGCTCACACAGCTCTTCGTTGTACAAAATCCCTGCCAGAAAGTGTGGCCGAGCTTCCTGGCCGTGGCCTTGCAGCAGTTGGCCGAGGGCAGTTACAACCAGCCTTCTGTTCGCTTGAAAAGTAAAGTTTAAAAAAAAGGCAAACCAAAAATAAGCAGGCCCCCGCCCCCCACGCTCGCAGGAGAAGCGCTCGTCTATGGGCTGCTGCTGCTGCCTGCGCGGGACCACGGCTCCTCGGCCGAAGGAGGTGCCAACAGCAACAGGTGAGTGCTGCCTGCTCCCCTGGGAAGGCTAGCAGAGGTCACTCCTGGCTAGTGGTGGTCACTCGAGGCTAGCAGTGGTCACTTGAGGCTAGCAGTGGTCACTCGAGGCCTGTGAACAGGCATGAACAACCCTAAGACCAGGTGCTCAGTCTCAGCTGAGATACTTCAGCTTGGGGCTTGATTCTTCCTAGGTTTGGAATTGAGAAGGTGGCTCAAGTCCAGCGTCTGTCCACTAACCCTGACGTGGTCCCCAGGATGGAGTTGTTGAACAGGGAACGTCTGAGAGTTTCTTCCCGTGGTGAATTGGCTCTGCAGTACCACCCCAAAACCTGTGTTCAGCTCTACAGTGGAGCCTTGTCTGCCTTCTGCTGCTGCCCTCAGTGCTGATGGAGGAACCTTCCTCGCCTGCCCTGCAGCCTGCTGTGTCCTGCCAGTCCCCTGTCACCAAGGGCACAGCTCCTGCCGCCCTTGCACCGGGCAGTGTGACATTCCTGCCATCGCTGGGCCCTTAGAACACAAACAATGGTCTTCTACAGCCCAAGACTACTGGCCAGCAGAGATGAAGGGGAACATGTGTTGCCGTGGCAAGGTTGGAAGAACTGGTTTGCTGCCGTTTTCTGCTGGAGGGGCTGGGGAGGACCCTCCTCCCAAGAGGACTGGGAGGTTGCCCGTGCTGGGACTCCAGTTTTGGTTCTTAGCTGCGTGACACCGGCTGGGCTGACACACACGTGTCCCTGTTGGCATCCGCCTTGGGAGCAGAGTGGACGGGTGGAATTGGCAGCACTGCAGGTGAGTCCCCAGACTTGTGCCACTTCACCAAGGACCGTGGCAGAGAGTTCCAGTGGAAGCCTGATAACAGAGAGGACAGTGCTCAGGAGGCGGGTGGGTGGATCGGGCCCTGGGGCCCTTCTCCGAGTCAGCGGCTCGGTGCCAGGGGCAGGCACTACCCCAGCCTAAACCACACTGTGGGTCTGCTGGTGGGCGCTGGAGGCACTGGCTCACTCCACCTCACTGAAGAGATGACTCCTCAGGTTTGGCAGAGCTCAGCGCGAGAGTCTTGTAACAAATTGGGCTGTTCTTTTTGCCTCGGCCATTATGCAGATGAATTTCTCAGCAAATGCAAAAGCATAAACCAAGAGCAGAGCGATGCTTCATTTCTTAACTGGTTTTAAAAAACGAATGTAGAAGTTTCTAAATGCCAGTTCTGATGATGGGAAGTCTGACTGGCTTAATTTAGTCCTTTATTCTGTCAGAGGGAAAGCTCCGCTGGGTTAAACCCTAAATGGCCGTGCTCAGGAACAGCAAGCGGGCGTTAGTGTCCTGTGCCACCCAGGGGCTGGCATCAGGGATTCCTGCGCGCCGTGACGCTGCACTCGTTCAGTTTTTAAGGTTTCCCTCCTTACACTCTGAGAGCCTGCGCAGGGCTTTAGCAAAGGGCGCGCCCTTGTCAGCCCCTTTCGGTTCCTGTTGCTCTAAAGGGTTATCGCTGTCGCCGCTGCTCCACACTGCGGGTTTGGAGGTTTCCTCCTGAGCCCTCCCGCTGCGCTTCAGCCCACGCAGCTCATTTCCCAAATGCAAGCCCTGCAGAATCTGAGTGTGGTTTTCGGCAGGAGGTTTCAGTGTTTTATTCTGATGTTATTCAGACCAATACCGAACCCATCAGTACTTTCTGTAATTAGGCATTTTGCTAATATTCTGAGTCTACAGATTAGATTTGTGTAGTGTGCTGTGGAGGTGGCTCACCTCACCTTGCTTCAAGAGCTGTGGGCTAACTCAGAAGAGCTGTCTGCTGAGGGTGGCTGGCAGCCACACAATGCCTGTTTGGGAACCCAGCCGTGGTTTTGAAGGTGGAGGCTTCCTTTGGGTCAGGGGACTAGGGAGAGAGCAAGCAGGGGGCCACAGTCTCCCCCCGACCAGTTTGCTCCATTGCCTGGGTTGTCACTAATCCCTTTGGTCAGTGCAGCTGCAGGGTTGAGGTGGGTGCCTCTGCGGTGGGTGCTCCTGCAATGGGTGCCCCCATGCCTGGCATCGTGCGAGAAGCATCATGTAGATGGAGGTGACCCGTTGTTAACCATGAACCAGCAGTGTGCTCTGGTGGCCAAGGCACCAGTGGTCTCCTGGGGTGCATTCAGGAGAGCGTGGCCAGCAGCTCGAGGGAGGGAGGTTCTCCTTCCCCTCTAGTCTGCCCTAGGGAGGCCACCTCTGGAGCACTGGGTACAGGTCTGGGCTCTCCAGTTCAAAAGAGACAAGGAACTACTGGGGAGAGTCCAGCAGATGCTGTGAAGATGGGCCTGGAGCATCTCTGTGCTGGGGACAGGCTGAGAGCCCTGGGGCTGTGCAGCTGGAGAAGAGCAGCCTGAGAGGGGAGCTGAGCAATGCTGAGCAAGAGATAAAGGGCCCCGGGGGGCAAGAGAATCACACAGAACCCCAGCATGGTGGGGTTGGCAGGGCCCTCTGGAGCTGCTCTGGTGCCACCCCCTGCTCCATCCAGCAGGGTCACCCAGAGCAGGGGCCCAGCAGCGCAGGGTCCAGCCGGGGTGGGAATCTCTCCAGACAAGGAGACTCCACAGCCTCTCTGGGCAGCCTGGCACAGCCTCCCACACCCTCACACCAAACAACTTTCTCCTCCTGCTCAGATGGAACCTCCTGGGTTCCAGTTGGTGCCCAGTGCCCCTTGTCCTGTGTCTGGGCACCACTGAGCAGAGTCTGTGCCCATCCTTTTGGCCCCTGGGGCCCTTTATCTCTTGCTCAGCACTTGGAAGATCCCCGAGTCAATCAAAGCTCCTTCTCCAGCCAGGCACAGCCCAGGGCAGCAGCATCACCATTTGTCACTCTTAATCCATTTGAGTCTCTGTTGGCACCAGTCTGTTTTTCCTGGGGTTCTCAGTCACTCCCTGTGGAAAAGCTGTCCCTACAGCCCAACAAGCCAGGCTTCAGCCATCGTCCTGCATTGATCTGCCTTGGCTCGGCTGCAGCCCTACACAGTGATCCTTCCTGGGGATGCAGTGTCCCTTCATAGGCAGACGTTGAACTTTTAAAGATGAAGGGAGCTTTATGCTGGCATAAGAAATATCTGCTGTTCTGCTGTGTAGTAATATTCTTATTTTGCTAGATCTGAAGAGTATTACTACTCTCCTTTTTTTATTACTGCTTGTAGCAGAGGACTTGTAGAGCAGCCTTGATGTGGGTTTTTCTGTGTCTAGGCATGAGCGGCTTTGCTGCGAAACCAGGGAGAGACTCCAAGGACTGGTAGCTGGGTGGGACCCGGGGTCCCTCTGCCTGGCACCTGCCCCATCCCTCAGCAGGGACCCCCAGGCCAGGACTCCCGGAGCATCGCTCCGACTGCCACCAGTGGAGCCAGTGGAGAGCTGGCAGCCCAAGGCTGCCGGGAGCTCCGGGAGGAGCCCAGCTCTTGCTCGATGTCACCCCCAGCTCTGCTTCCCGCCACAGCTCTGGTGTGTACCGGAGGGACCAGCCTGAGCACAGGCCCTGCTGACGGGCATCACGGTGCTTTTCAGGGTAAGCACGGGCACCGGGCCCTCCAGCAGCGCTCCGGCGAGCCTGGTTGGAAGGGAGCTTGCTTTAATCCAATCAAGCGTCTGTCTTGTATGGAAAATATTTCCTTTCCCCTAAACTTTCTTTTTTTTCTTTCTTTTTTTTGAAGTGCATATTATAAAACACAAAGTTGGGCGAGTTGTTTTTTAAAACTAATTTTTCAGGAAAAGCACATGGGCTGTAAGCTGGGTTTCATTAGACACCACGACCTGAAGCATTTGGCTTCGATAACCAAAGGACTGTGGCTTGAAACAGCAGCGTTGGAACGGAGGGTGAACGCGCAGCTGGAGGGCGTACGGAGCAAGCCCCAGCGGCACCTTCAGGGAGGGAAGTGCTGGCTGGCTGGCTTTCCCTGCTGAAGCCCTTGGTGCCAGCTGTGTCGCACCCACGGTGCGTGAGGGGCCTGGGGTCCCCTTCTGGAGGTGGCACAGGGCCCGGCCGTGCCGGGTGCCAGCCCCTCGTGGCGCTCCCCCTGTGCCAGGCTGCGGCTCTCCCCCTGCCCGGCCCGGGAAGGCAGGGAAGCGCCTTGGGGCCGAATCCCCTGAGCCACAGGCTCTGTGCTGCCCGCCTGTGCCACCCGTCGGGCACAGGGGGTGCCCAGGGGTCCCGCCACCCTCGCCAAAAGCCGCCACGCACCCGCTTCGGGTCGACTGAAATGCGGCCTCGCTCGGTGTGTCCTGCGGAGCGGGGGCAGGAATCCTCTCTGCTTCGCTTCTCCTAGGACCTTCCGCCACCCTGTCATTTTGCTCAACAGCATCGTTCGCAGAGCCCGTAATGACTGCCTGGCTTTAATTAGCTGATGGGTGTGAGCTAATGAGCGGTTTGGAGTCTGTCTGTGCTGGCTGGCGCGTTGTCACCCAGCACCGCGAGCCCCTGCTCGGCCGGACCCGGTCCCGCTCAGCACCACGGTGAGCCCCGGGCCCGACCCTGCGCTGCCGCAGGTGATCGGCGATGCCACAGCACATGGGCACAAATGCCTGTACCCACGAGTTTCAGATGGCAACCCTCACGCTGCCCCCCAGACCCTCTTTATTTATACTTTCCCAGCTGAAGCTCCGTTGCTAAAGCAAAATGGAATTTCCCAGCAGCAGGGAGGCCCGCTGGTGAGTCACTGTGCTTCCCTAGCTAACCTTAGATCGCTGGGAGTTACTCACTGACTTGCTGATACAAAGTGGGCTGAGGAAACGCTCATCTCGGGTGGATAATTTTAGAATTTGTGTCTCTCCCCTGGCAGGGGAGGGTGTGAGCACGTGGCACAGGGGGTCGGGGCTGCTTCTGTACGTGCTGCTCTCCCGAGCCTCTCTTAAAACAGAAAGACCAAGTGGAGAGCCTGTGCTACTGCCTCCAGTTGGACCCAGGTGTGAGCAGCAGGTAGGAGAAGACGCTCCCGAGTTCAGGAGTAACTCACTGTAAGGATGTACAGAATTAGAGGGGCTCTGTAGTTGGGGCAGGGGCCCTAGTGAGAGGGAGGTGGGCAGAATGCGGCCAATACCGGCGACATTAAGTGTTTCAGTCTGTAATGGGGGAGCACAGAAGTGGTTTTGGGGGTAATTCAGTGGCTTTCAGCTTTTACTTTGCAGCTGATGTTGTTTTCTTACAGAATCACAAAATAGATTGTGTGGAAAGGGACCTTTCAAGGCCATCTCAGCCACCCCCCTGCAGGGAGCAGGGCCATCTGCAGCTAGAGCAGGGTGCTCAGAGCCCCGGGCAACCTCCCCTGCAATGGTGCCAGGGATGGGGCAGCCACCACCTCTCTGGGCAGCCTGGCACAGCCTCTCACCACCCTCAGCACCAACAATTTCTCCTTCTCTCCAGTCTAAATCTGCCTCTTTTAGTTTAAACTCATCTCCCCTTGCCCTGTCCCAACAGGCCCTGCTCAAAAGTCCCTCCCCATCTTTCTGCCAGGCCCCTGGCAGTGCTGCCAGGCCCCCAGAAGGTCTCCCCTTGGGGAGCCTTCTCCTCTGCAGGCTGAACCCCCCCAGCTTCTTCTGCAGCCCCTCAAAAGGTGACTGGGAAAGCAAGACCACACATGTTCTCTGTGAAACATCTGTGTTCCCTCTGGAAAAGGCAGAGGGATCGTGAACCCAGAAAGCCTGAGATCTCCCCGGCCAGGCAGGTGTTCCTGCTGATCCCTGCTCGGCACGGCAGCACCACTGGGGTCCATCACCAGAGCCCTGGCACCACACGGCAATGCCCATGGACAGTGCCCGAGGGTGGCTGCTGAGCTGCAGGACCACGTGTGCTGCCATGGGACCTATGTTGAGGGGTCCATGCTGCCAAAAGTCACCCTGTGCTGAACTGGAGAGCTTTTGGCTCAGCATTTATCTGCTTCCGGAGAAGAATGCAGAAAATGCTCTCAAGGCCTGTTAGGAAGTGGCCCGGCTGCCAGGGAGGCTGCCCAAACCCTTCGCAGCCGGGGCACAGTCTGGAGTGCAGGGACCAGGGGGGGTTCCCTGGGGTGGGTACTGGGTTTAGCCACGGGAGTGTTCTGGTTTCTGGGAGTTGACTTTTCAACTTGGTATCTTGTCATTTGGAGTTCCATGACACTAAACCAACTTGAGAACCTTTCCTCTGGCTTTCTTTCCTCTGATTTCACTATTTAAGTAAGTATTGCGTGCCCGTTATTAGCTTTTTTCTGCATTGAAATTGGACAACTATTACTTTAGTTATTTCTTGACTCTTGGCTGGTTTCTAATCTCAGTTGCTCAATAGAATCCCAGAACCCCAGCATGGTGGGTTTGGCAGGGCCCTCTGGAGATGCTCTGGTGTCCCCCCCTGCTCCATCCAGCAGGGGCACCCAGAGCAGGGGCCCAGCAGCTCAGGGTCCAGCCGGGGTGGGAATCTCTCCAGACCAGGAGACTCCACAGCCTCTCTGGGCAGCCTGGCACAGGCTCCACCACCCTCATACCAAAGATAGATAGATAGATAGATAGATAGATAGATAGATAGATAGATAGATAGATCGAGCAATCCATCGATAGATAGATATTGGTGAGTATTTCTCAGCTCGGCTCTCAAGCTGCTCTTCTCCATGTGAAGAGCCCCAGGGCTCTCAGCCTGTCCCTGTCAGACAAGGTTCACCTGAGTGACTCTAAGAAGATGTTGTTCCCATACAAACCACGTTGGCGGGTCCTGCTTTCTCTGTGGTTTTTCTGGCGTGGGGTCCTGATCCCCACGGGAGCTCTCTGGCTGTGGGAGGCATTTCCCGGGGCAGCAGAGGCATTCCCGTCACTATCACGCTTTCCATCTTTCTTTTTATGATGGCTTTCCCGCGCACCAAAAATGGTACCAGCCGTTTCCACTGTGGCTTGAGGCCCTGTGAAGTTTATTGTAATACACCAGTGATTTTTAATTCCCTGTGCTAGACGTTGTCTAATAAACACCCATAAATGCTGCCTGGCTCGGCCCCGGTGCCGTGTCCTGACATATGAAACACTTCTTGGTATGATAATTGCAGCAATTTCAAGAAATAGGAGTAGGGGTCCGGGCAGGAATTGCTGCTGGAAACATCTGTTTCACATTTCTGTCTGTGACCTCCTTCTGAAAAAATCTTTTAAATGAAAAGATTATTCGACCTAACACAGTCCCTGGAGTGACTTACACGGGGCTGTAAAAGCTGCACTAACTCAACTTCACCCTCACCAACTGATGCCGGTGGGGAGAAAGCCCCGCGGCCACGGCCGGCAAAGCTCTCCTGCCGTGGGACCGAGGAGCAGGTCCTCCCTGGGGTGGCACTGCCTGGTGAAGCTGCGCGTGTCCTGCAGCCTGGGGAGCGGGGGGGGTCCCATCCCCACGCCAGGACACTGTCGGGGGGGCAATGGGTGTCTCGCTGCGGGACAGCCCAAACTCAGGGTTTGGTGCCAGGCTGAACAAGTTTTGTTACATTCAGAGACTTGAAAAATGCGACTTGCCAGGAGGAAAGGTTCTCTGTCAGATGGGAAGGGCCCGACTCATACCCTCCTCTGCCTGCAGACCTCAGCCCGACCCCGTGTCAGACCACTGTGCCGGGCAGAATCGGCACAGAATTCTCCAAAGGAGCTGAATTTGGCTGCATAGCGCAGCGGAGAGTGATGGTGAGACACAGGAACCAGCGAGGGGACAGCTGTCCTGCCGTGCAGGAGGGCTGTGCCAGCTGAGGCCATGGGCTGCAGAGCTGCTGTGAGTGCCGCTGGCACCACTGGCACCAGTGGCACGGCCAGCACCAGTGGCATGACCAGCACTGGT
>JANVCC010000077.1:15741350-15851781 GCA_025345505.1 Todiramphus chloris collaris
CACTGGTGGCACAGCTGGCACCAGTGGCACGGCCAGCACCAGTGGCACAGGTGGTACCTGCCCTGCGCGATGCTGAACATGGAAAGCAGAGAACACCAGCAGCTCGCTAACGTGCCACTTGGCTTCTCCTCCTTTGTACAGGCTTTGGAGGAGAGCTCGTGCTTGCCGGCTAATTAAACCCGCTCGTTAGCGTCGTTCCCTTTGTGGTTTGCTCTGCTTGCTTCCAGCTCACCTCCGCGGAAGGGTCTGCAATGGGTCCTGCTGCTGCTCTTGCCAGGGGCAGATTTGTGCCTAAATTCAGCTCATCCTTATTTCCCATCGCAGATGTTAATTGTCATCAGAAATTAATGGGGTTTTCCCCCTCCCTTGGCAGATTCTGGGGATTAGTTATGAAGTGGCTTGCACAGTGACGATGGCTGCTCTTCTCTGGGTAGCATCGTTAGCGTTTCCTTCACACCAATCCCCTGATGTCTCTCTGGGAAATGTGGAAAGCGTTCTGTTTAGAAAAGCATTTTTCTGTGCAGGGCTTTGAGCTTTTCCTTTTGCTACAGGTCAGCAAACAGAACTGGTGTTCACCAGAGCTGCCCGTACACATCAGCTGTTGCTGCAAAATGGGACCTGCAGTCCTTCCCACGAGGGAGTGAGTGGCTGTGGCCAGAAGTCAGGACTTGCATCCTTGGGGAGGTCATGGGTACAATAATCACTCAGTTTACAAGTACCCGACGGCAAAGCCCTGCCAGCCTGTGTCAGGGATCTCGTAATGAATTACTTGTCCCGGTGAGATTTGAAAGCAATTCTGCAGCCTTCCAAAACCGGTATTAACGTCTGCTGCAGCAGCTTACCACTCATCTCACTCGATTGACTTAAAATACAGCACTGAGTAATCAAATTGCTAATGTGCTGCTGCAGAAATGCTTAAAGAACAAGAAAAGTGCCACTTATGTCAATGAACGGGTTTTTTCACCAGAACTGAGAAGCCAGATGAATGCAGGGAGCCTGTTATTCCAGTAATTCAGATCTTCTACTTCAATGAATTGTTTATCTACTAGAAATTTAGGATTTCAGGCGTTTTGTTTTGGCTTTTTAATTGCTTTTATTAGGTCTTGCTAACTGAACTGCAAGCACCGGCAGTAACGTGATGGCTGTTGTTCGCAGTTGTCTCGGGCAGAGCGTCCCAGCCGGGGATCGCTGCCGTTGCTCCTTTGCTGCCGAAGCCTCAGCAGCCGAACTCCGATGGCATGGGGCCTGGGAGGGGATGGAGGGGCAGGTCAGCCGGGGCCCCAGGCCCCTCTGCCGGGAGAGCGCAGCGGGTACCGGGCTGGCTTTGTGGCACCGGCAGCTCCGCGCCAGTCGCCGCTGTGCCCGGTGCGTCCCTGCGGGTGCTGAGCATCCCAACAGGAGGTCCCGGATGGCCAAGGGGAGGAAAACAGTGGGTGGAGGGGCTGGGGTCGAGGGAAAGGGTCTCCCTTCTCTGGGGTGTAGGCTGACGAGTGGGGTGTCCTCGGAGCTGCTATGGAAAAGTGCTCTCAGCTCCCGTTCCCACCTTGGGCTTTTCACCAGCAGAGCCTGGCTCCGGAGTCACGGTTCATGCTTCTCGTGCTGACATTCAGCTCCTGACCCCGTGGGGCTGAAACCCAGAGTGCTGCCAGGGGATAATCTCCCTTCTGCCTTCCCGTGGAGCTTATGGATTTTTCTGTGCCTGCCGCAGTGCGGATGCGCAGCCCAGGGATGGCAGGAGGCATCTTGGCTGCCGTCTCCTCAGCCTGGGTGATGGTGGGGTGGTCCTGGGGGCTCTCACCTTGCTGTGTCTGACGTACAAGCCCAGGCCAGAATTCACTTGACTATTGCTGGTTGGCTGCTCCTTGGATGCTGATAATTATATATATAAATTGTGCAGCTCTTTGTAAGCTTTTCAAGCATCCTTATGTAATAAAGACAGCAGACTGGAGGCAGAACAGCAGATTGATGCATTATACTGAAGATCTTTCCAAATAAATCACGTTCTCGGGCCCAGCCCTCTCAGAAGAGCCCTTCAGAAGCTGATGGAAAATGACCCTCTCCATGGGCAGGTGCCCCCGGTCGTGGTGTGAAGAGCTGCCTGGCGCACAGGGCAGCGTGGTGCCTCTGCTTTTCTAGTTTAAAAAAACACAAAGCCATGAGAGGTGGAGGCCAAACCCAGAAATTGCCTGGATTCTATTCATCTGTGCCTGGAGCACTGGGGCCAGCTCGGGAGTGCTCAGCACAGCAGAGACGGGGACCTGGTGGAGCGGGGCCAGAGGAGCCCCAGCAATGCTGGGAGGGCTGGAACCCCTCTGCTGGGAGCCAGGCTGGGAGAGCTGGGGGGGTTCAGCCTGCAGAGGAGAAGGCTCCCCAAGGGGAGACCTTCTGGGGGCCTGGCAGGACTTCAAGGGGCCTGGCAGAAAGATGGGGACAGACTTTGGAGCAGGGCACGTTGGGACAGGGCAAGGGGGGTTGGTTTAAACTAAAAGAGGGAGATTTAGACTGGAGAGAAGGAGAAATTGCTGGTGCTGAGGGTGGTGAGAGGCTGTGCCAGGCTGCCCAGAGAGGTGGTGGCTGCCCCATCCCTGGCACCATTGCAGGGGAGGTTGCCCGGGGCTCTGAGCACCCTGCTCTAGCTGCAGATGGCCCTGCTCCCTGCAGGGGGTTGGATGAGATGGCCTTGAAAGGTCCCTTCCCACCCAAACCAGCCTGTGACTATGATCCTCCTGCCACATGGTGAGTGAATGAGGTGACCATGCTGACTTGGAGAAGGAGATGCCAGGGCCTGGTGGGTGCTTTAGGTCTGCACTTGTCTTCCTCTGCACAGGAGAGGTGCTGCCAGGCATTCCCAGCTTTGGTGTTTGAAACTTAGCCGTGCTGCTAGGGGTGGGAGTGAGCAGGGAATTTATTCTGAAATCATGGATTCTGCGAGTTCCATTTTACACACCATGGTGCCGATGGGACATCAGATGGGACACCTGCTGATGGGACCCTCCGTGCAGCCACCCGGGCCGGGAGCTGCTGCGCAGCTGAAGTACCAGCAGCAGCAAGGCACGAGGGTGCTGCCCTCCCGGCTGCTCTGCCATGGAGCTACCCAGAGCTGAACCCTTCTCCAGAGCTGCAGCCCTGCTGCCTCAGCATGGCCACCCTCAGCCCTGCCTTCCACAGAGCAGTGAGCCTAAAAACCACCACCCTGTAGGATGCATTGACTAAATAATGCGCTTTTGGCTTTTATGTGCCCTGTGTACCCTCCCTTTGGTGGGGTTGGGTCTCTTTCTCAGATACGAAGATTAGAAATTAACTTCTCTTTCTGAGACCTTTTTACCAGATGCCTGTGCTTGAGGTGCTGGGAGAGGACAGGTATGGTAAGGTGTTGAAATTATGAGCATCAGCAAGGGCAGCACTGTTCTCCTCCTGACCGTGCGCTGAGGGGCGAGCAGGAGGAGCTCCCCCGTAGCGCCCGCAGAAGTCCTGCCTGTGTTCTGCTCTTAAAGCTGCTCTGTTCGCAGGGAGGGTGTTCCCCAGAGCGCTGGGGTGGCTTCTCTGGGGTTTGGGTGATACCTAAGCAACTGCAGCAGCAAACCCTTCCTACTGAGGGGCTGTGGGTGGGACGTGACAGAACCCGGGGCGCTAGTGCTAGGGGGTCCGTTAGTCGCGTTCCATCACTGAGCGAGCAGCCAGCCCACGGGCAGTGGAAAACTGACACTTCCTCAGTGCAGAGGGTATTAGACAGACAACTAAATTTAGAAGCTGTTGCTCAGTGAGCATGGTAAATGGATGGCTCTGAGCTGCTGCTCCACGTGCTGCCCGGGCCCGGTTCCTCCCAGGGTGGCTCTGGCTTCTGGCTCTCGTGCAGGGATGGGGACGGGGTTGGGGATGGCAGCCAGTGGCAGGGAAACCCTGCTGGAAGCCACCCGTGGGTAACGAGAGCAAGAGCACATATGGAGTTTTCATAAATCACAGGTTTTTAAGTCACGGTTCCTGAAAAGAGCAGTCGTGTTCAATAAATCACTAGAAGAAACGAGCTGGAAGCCTTGGCCTTCCCGGTGCAGGGCAGCTGCCAGGCCACCCCAAATGTCAAGCTGGCACATGGTTATCGGTGTGATTCATGGGCACCTCCAGGCAGCAGCCTCTGCCCGGGGATGGCTGGCGTGGTGGCTTCAGTGATTTTCCAGTAGCCTGGAAAACACGCATGGGCAATATGGACATAGCTGTAGCTTCAGGAGCTGGAAGCTGTGGCTGTGGCAGCCAGGTGCCCACCAGGACAGCCAGAAGCTTTACCTTAGGCCCAAAACTTTCAGAGATGCCAATCAGAAAACTTTGATACCTCAAGCAAAATATTCCCTGCCCTTCTTCTTGGGCTCCTGTTTCTGTCTTTGCCCCATTTGTTTTCCTCCCGCTCCCCCATCCCACGCGCAGACGCTGCCCAGTACGTACTGGCAGTGGGGTGGCCAGCGCGTCCCAAAACCCCGTCCCCAGAAGGACTACGTCTGGGAGCTGAGCCCGTAGATCCTCCTGGGCCGCAGCTCCCAGGGCACCCAGGAGCAGAGCCAAAGCGCGGGCTGCTGCTCACCGGGCTGCTGGCCTCAGCTGGGCTGGGTGTGGGGCACTAAATCAAACAGTAGCCTGGCCGGATCATGCACGAGATCCATTTTCATCTTTTATCGTTTGCTTTGTGGAGCCGAGGGCCACGTCAGCGCTGGGGGGCTGTGGTGTGGCCCTCCCATCGTGGTTTGTGCTGGAGCACCCCAAAATACTGATGTGACCGCGCTGTCCGTGACGGGGACAGCGGGTCAGGTGGTGCAGGCTCGTGCAAAGGCGTTGTAGTTAAACAGAAAGGAGAACGTCCTCTTCCAGCTCCTGCCCACGTCGGGATTGCCCTGGCTGTAATTAGGTGGGGCACGCTGACGAGCTAGGCAGATTAGAGGCACATAAGCTGCTGGCAGAACGGCCCTCATGATGTGCCTTGCTTGGAAATCCTCTCGCTCTGGTATAATCTGGCTTGGCAAGCTCCCACCCGCTGCTCTGAGGGTCTCCAAAGGAGCTCTGCGGCCAAGCACAGGGCCTGGTGGGGTCTGTGCGCCTGGGGTGTCCCACGTGTCACGCTGCGCGTCAGTGGGCTTTGGTCCCTGCTGCACTTTGAGTCCTGCTGCTTTCACCATGCGCCGAGCTGCAGCTCCTGGGTGCTGGGGACACACGTGTGCTCGGTGTGCCCATGGTTGCTCTAGGCACGGGGAGATGGAGAGATATTCCTCTGGGAATGCCCATGCCAGCTCTGCGGGGCCCTCACACCTTCTATGCAGCACCCAGGGGTGCTCAGCACATCCCAGGACAGGTTGGCATCACCCCACAGCCCTGCGTGCTCTTTGTGCAGCAACCAGGGGCACAGGCAGTCTCTGATGGGCTCTGGTAGCACTCCTTAATGAGCATGTAGTTACTGGGCTGAATGTAGCTGAGAAATTAACTCTTCATGAGGTTTACAGAGTCTCGGTGTGACAGAAAAGCAATTCCAAGCTGCTCGGCACAGCTCGTGGTCCAGCAGTGCCATGTGGCTGGCTGCAGGGCCATCTCCCCAAGTAGGACCGTGGGGAAGGGACAGGTTTTCTGATACTGGCCTTGGTTTTCAACATGAATGCAAATGAAATTTGGAAGTTTCTTCCCCTTGAGGGTTGTCCAGGGCTGTCCCAGGCTGCCCAGGGCAGGGGTGGAGTCCCCGTGATCCCTGGAGGGGTTTCCAAGCCGTGGAGCTGTGGTGCTGAGGGACAGGGGGCAGTGGTGCCCTGGCAGTGCTGGGGGATCTGAAAGGGCTCTTCCAACCCAAACAATTCTGTGATTCTCTGAAATTAGTGTGTTTTTTCCTGATCAGCTCGAGCTGCCCAAAAGAGATTTGTGGCTGGATTGCTTAAACACTTTGCTTTTTGTTATCCCCTGTTATAGTGCACACGTGACGACGCATCTGCGTGGCACCTCGGTAGCTGGCTGTCTGAACACACTTCTTGTGTCCTCCCAGTCCAGGCTCCTCAGGAGTGATGGGTGGTGGGCATCCCAGGACATGTGCCTGCTTTGCAACACCTCCTGCGGTGTGTGGGTACCGGTGAGGACAGGGAGGCTGTGCTGCTGCTCACCCCTCGCAGCGATGGGATGCAGGGAGCGCGGCTGAGTCACATCAAGGTGCAGCACTGGGATCCGCCTGGACTTCACCCCTCCCAGAGCAATCAAACCTCACCCTGATAAGGAGCTGAGTTCCTCTCCTTCCGGCTTTAACCTCTTCAAGCATTGCGAAAGTGCAGACAAGCCTTGTCACCATAATCTGAGCGAGGCCGAGGAAACTCAAGATGGGAAGGAGAAGGGGTAGTGCGGAGCCCCCGGAGCCAGCCCAGCGCTGCCCTCTTTAGATCGCGGCAGGTCTGGGGCAAGGGCTGGGGGTTCTGGGCCGCAGTAGGCAGCGGTCCAGAGACCAGCGCGGTGGCACTCCTGCACCTTGCTGTTGGTGGGGTTGTTGGCCCTGAGCCATCTCAGCAACTGCTCAAGTGGGGAACAAATGTCTGCAGCAACTTTTAAATCAAGAGAATTTCCCTCAGTCTTTTCTCTGCCAGCTTTTTCTGAGTTAAAGGGACTAAATATCTAGGTAGCTGGTTCCCAGAATCAGTAGGAGTCAAAATTTACCCGAAGTAGGTTCAGACATGACCGTTTGGCTTCCATCGCAGTTTTACGTGTGTGAGGATGGGTGGCAAAGGGACAGCCCTGGGAGAGCCTGTCCTGCCTGCTCCCGAGATAAACCCCACTGCTCTTGGACGTGCTGCTTCCAGTTACCAGTTACAGGTGACCCCGACACTTCAGCACGCAGCGCAAAAACCGATCAAGATAAAAGGTTGATTAAAGAGAATTTGTTTGTAAACACCATGGAGTTAACACAGTGTTCAGCAGAGATGTACATCTCATACAGACAAGGAAATAATGTTTAAAAGTATGTTAGTTATTTATGGCTAACATTTAAAAACATAGACTGTGTTTGACATGAAATTCCTTGGTGAGTCAACCGCATTAATATCTTCCACAGAGCAGTAGCCAGGAACACCTCATCTGCCAAGGGCTGTGCTTCTGCTTTGGACCTGACCCTGGAAGGCTGGCAATCTTCGCCGGGACGTTTCCAAGGCAGGGAGTTACATGCTCTTTGAGTCAATATAATGAAGTTTAGGACCAGTATAAGGACTGGTCTCCACTGGAGCCGAGTCTGAGGGGTGATGCATGCCGGGCGGTTAATGCAGAGTGTGTCCATGCCACCGTCCCTGTCAGCACTGATAAGCACTCTTCTCAGGCTGAATAGAAGCAGCAGCTGCTGGCATCGCCCACGCTCGCCCTGCCCAGCCACGCCGCTGCTCCCAGCCGGGGTCCCCGGGATTTACCCTCTCACACGTGAAGAGCTGGTGGAATAGGAAACCCTTGTCTGCTTTTATTTATTTGCCCAGTATTCTTATCTCGGAGCTGCCTCGCAGCATCATGTGTGCTTTGGGCTGACTCACTGTGCCCTTTCAATAGACTAAGGGATTAAAAGCCGTGGGACAAGCAGGAGGTGGAATCCATCTGGCGAGTGACAGAGAGGAGAGCCCTGCTTGGGCTTGAGCAGCTTGCTGACGGGGCAGGGTGGCTGACAGGGTGATGAAAACGGCCATAAGCTTCATTTGATTCTCAGTGATGCATCTCAAGAATTCACAAAGGGTTTTTTCTTTTCCGCTGCTTTTTTTTTTTCCCATGCTTGTTTTTTCCCACTGGATGGTGAAGTTTCATCCGTCCAGGAACTTAGTGCGGAAAAATATAAATAATGGTGACAGGGGATGAAAGCTGAGCAATTGAAAGCAGAAGAGATTTGTGGCCAGATTGTTTAAACACTTTGCTTTTTGTTATCCCCTATTATAGTGCAGCACCCTGAAGCTATTTGGGAGGAGCAAGTGTTTTGTGAGAGGTTTGACAGCTCTGAAAGTGCTGTCCGGAGAGAACACCACCCGCCCGTACTCCCGGCTTCCTTGAGCTCTGCTCGGGACAAGGTGGGTGACAGGCCACAGTTCCCAGTGCTTCTATTCTGGGGACATCTCCGTTTTGCTCTTTGGCAGTGACTGTCCCTGAAAATGCAGGAAGCTCCTGTCATCCCAGGCTGGGGGATGAGGGTTTTGAGAGCAGCCCTGTGGAGCAGGACTTGGGGGTGCTGGGGGTGAGGAGCCGGAGCTGAGCCGGCCCCGTGCGCTGGCACCCAGAGCCACTGGCACCCTGGGCTGCACCCCAGCAGCGTCTCCAGGAAGGTGCTCTGTGCCAGCAGCCGTTGCTCCCAGCAGCATTCTCCGGGACAGCACCAGCTCCCTGTGCACACAGCACCCTTCTTCCCCCAGGTACCTGTCAACAGCCTGCCTATGATTAGGAGAGAGAAACTAGGACAGGGAAAGCAATTACTTCTTATAAATTGTCTTTCTTCCAAAAAGCAGCCCCAGTCCATTCCCCTGTGCAGCAGCAGAGCATGTGCAGCGCACAGAAACAGGCTCAGGGCATCCCAGCCAGGCTGCTCCGGCACAGCCTGATGTGGCATCACCCAGGCGGACAAAGCCTCTGCCCTGCAGGGACTTAAAATCAGGTTTGTGATCACAAAAGGCTTTTGACCAAACCTCTCCTTTTTGGGGCTGCGATGGACGAATTCAAGTTACAAACATTCCTGTGAGAAATGCAAGCAGTACCTCACCATGCTCTGGGAAGCAAGGGAGCCCTCGGGGTTTGGAGCATTTGCAGAGGGTTTTTTTTTGTGTGTGTGCATAAAATCATAGAGTCATTTTGGTTGGAAAACACCTTTAAGATCATCAAGTCCAACCATTGCCCCAGCAGTGCCAGGGCACCACTGCCCCCTGTCCCTCAGCACCACAGCTCCACGGCTTGGAAACCCCTCCAGGGATCACGGGGACTCCACCCCTGCCCTGGGCAGCCTGGCACAGCCCTGGACAACCCTCAAGGGGGTTGAAGAAATTGTTCCTCAGCTCCAACCTGAACCTCCCCTGGGGCAACTTGAGGCCAGTTCCTCTTGTGCTGTCCCTTGTCCCCTGTGAGCAGAGCCTGACCCCCCTGTCCGTGGGGCACATGGGGACCCCAAGGTGCTCCCAATGCACAGCTCTCGTGGTGCTGTCCAACGGCTGCCCCACGCTCCGTGTTCCACGCATTTGCTTTCCCTGGCAATGTCCCTGCAGCTCTGGGGCTGGCAGCCGGCACGGTGGGCATCAGGGCTGGGAGCTGGGCAACGTGGCTCTCCCTGCTGACGTGTACCAGCCGGCTGAAGAGCTTTACTGGCTCTGCACGTTCTCCCATCACACACTGAAATGCCTGTTGTGAGATTGTGGGAGCTTGGGAGAGGAAAGCGACTACCTTTTATTTACTTGTTTATTTATGGATAAGGCTTGTTTGTCTCTCGGGCTTATCCCGTGCCATAACCACCTTGTTTGCTGCCGTTTTCCATCAGGTGTTATATTTAGCCTCCTGTGTGTGATGGGCAAACACGCTGTGGTTTTTATTTTCAGTGGCAGCAACAACTATTTCTAAATATTGCCGATGTGCCGGGATGTGCAAGAGCGCTGGCAGCTGCGGGGTGGAACTGCAGAACCGCGTTTTTACCAGATCGCTTCCAGGTACCTCCTGCCTGAAGCACACTGATTTGCAAGGGAAGTTTCTGTTGCAGCCTGATATTAAATCCCATATTTCTCATCTGCTGGGAGTGTGATCTGACCAGTAGTGTCAGCAGAACTGATGCAGTTCAAGGGACATACTTTCAAAGGATATCGAAAGAAAGATTTTTCCAGGAATAAAAGCCAGAGGATCTGTCACACTCGTCAGTGCAGAGAGCATGAGGCTGGAGGGTTTGCTTTCCTTACAATTAATGTTAGGTACTGGAAATATGTGTGAACAAACATAAATGGCACCGGGTCCCATGTGCTACAAGTTTACGTGGTCGTCCCCCCAGGCGCCGTTCGGCACAGACGTGTGAATGTGCTCGCTGTGGCAGCCGCTTCGTGCCGAGTTACAAATACACACAAAACTGAAGAGAATCCAAAAATAATGGAAAGTCGGTACTTTTGAGCACCACCATCATCTGGTCCCGAGCTCTCAGCCTGGTCCAGCCTTCCCCCCCAGCTGCCCTGCTGCAGGCTTGTAGAACACGGTGCAGAGCGGTGACTGCCGTGGAGCGCTGCACCTACCTCGGTGCCATGCCTTCTTAGGCTTTTTTTTCCCTCTTTTTGCTCCAGAGTGACCGTCGAAAGTGCATCTCACCAGGAGGAGAAAATCCTTGGGTGTGAGGGTGTGGGAGGCTGTGCCAGGCTGCCCAGAGAGGCTGTGGAGTCTCCTTGTCTGGAGAGATTCCCACCCCGGCTGGACCCTGCGCTGCTGGGCCCCTGCTCTGGGTGCCCCTGCTGGATGGAGCAGGGGGTGGCACCAGAGCAGCTCCAGAGGGCACTGCCAACCCCCGCCAGTCTGCGAGTCTCTGCTGCATTCTGTCCCTGATCTTGAGGATCCCAGCAGAGGTCAGCTCTGGTCTCATTTTGGGGCAGTCTCTGGGCCAGTTTTCTTCTTCCAGCTCTCCAGATCTCAGGTCTTCACCCTGGCATTGTTCCACTTGGGCTTGAATTCAATGAAACCTTCAACACCAGAAGCCTCAGAATTTCGGAGCCCATCCCGGCACCGCTGCTCTCACTGGCAGTTGGAGTAGTTCAGGTGATCTGGGAGGTTTTGATGGTTCTGGTTGGTTGGGATTTTTGGTGATACCTAAAGTACATGTGCTGTCAAACACTGGTTGATGAGAGGTCCCGAGGGCAGGTTTCACCATCAGTGTGTAAATGCAGTATAGGCAGGGAAGGTGCTTTGTGTCACAACTCGTGGTGCCTCTGAGAATTTTCTGGCACGTGATTCCGACACGGGAGAGGATTGGACATAACCGAGGTGAGTTCCTCATACACCTGAACGTGTCTGATTCTCCAGCTTGCACCGCAGCGATAAAAGAAACGGGATTTTCCAGCTGGCTGGTGGTCTTGATAATTGTTTTTATTCACATATTCTGTGTTAGGTGTAGAAAATACAGCTATTTTCTATGTGGCCTATTGATTTCCAAGGACAAACCAGTTAGACTGAAAGATCAAAACAAGCTAACAGAGTATAATGTGGTTTTAAGTAGATTTTTTC
Organism: Todiramphus chloris collaris; assembly: GCA_025345505.1. Lineage (NCBI taxonomy): Eukaryota > Metazoa > Chordata > Aves > Coraciiformes > Alcedinidae > Todiramphus > Todiramphus chloris. The sequence goes on from JANVCC010000077.1 coordinate 15,752,556, forward strand.
AGTAAGTCTTTTAGAGAATCATGCTGGAAATAAATGTAATTTCCAAGGTTTTGAGTTACTCATCTTTCTCAGCTAAATTCAATGGTTAAAATTCAAGACTTTTTTCTATGATCCAGTAATGACAATAATTAACTGCAGTATTTTTCAAGAGGCCAAGTACAAATGGAAAGGTCGGTACATTTGGAACCAATAGAAGTAATGTTCTTCTCTCAGAGTATTGTGTCTCTCTGGAACTCACTTATGCAGAAGATTTAAACAAATAGGTTGGCTGGAATCAAAAGAAAACCATTGGCTGGATCGTTTTGTGCCCGTGTGTAACATCTGCAGCTCTGCCAGCCCTGGCCAGTTGGGTCTGAGTCACCAGATGCCCCGTGCCAGCCGGAGGGCACTGCACAGGCAGCTCCTCTCCCTGGGGCAGCTCAGGTCTCTTGGAACATGCAGCCTAACCGTGGTGAAGACATCAGTCAAAGACCAGGGAAGATGGTTGGGATGTTGCTTTTGGATGTGAGTGAAACGAGGAAAAGGAGAGAAAGCCAACTTGTCTATTTCTGGTTGTTCAGCTCCGCGGCTTTTACTGGCCGGGACCTGCTGCGCTGCCAAGCGCATCCCGGAGCAGCCTCTGCACCCTCCTCCCCTCTCTCCGGCGCTGGCACCGCTGTTTTCGCTTCCTCGGGAAGCAGCTGGGCTCTAACGGTGCTTTCCCAACAGAGGAAAAGACAGCACACTGCTTTTAGTGAACTCGTGTTTGTATTACAGAAAAAGGAGGAGTTTGCTCTGTTTCTGCCTGCAGTCCATCCTATTCCCTGTGCCGCTGTAAAAATTCCCACCGTGTACACCAGGAATTGTAGCCCAGTATGCACAGCGCTCCATGACACATCGCAGCCCCTCCCGGGATGCAGGCTGCAGTGTACACCGGGAATTGTAGCCCAGTATGCACAGCGCTCCGTGACACATCGCAGCCCCTCCCGGGACGCAGGCTGCAGTGTACACCAGGAATTGTAGCCCAGTATGCCCAGAGCTCCGTGACACATCGCAGCCCCTCCCGGGACGCAGGCTGCAGTGAAACCAAAGGAAATGTGCATTTCGGGCCCTTGGTGCTGCAGCTCTAATTAACCAGCTCTGTCCCAGGGCAGAGGGTCGTGCTGGCCCAGGTGAGCAGTTAAGCTGCAGAATTCCTTGAGCGAGTGTCCCTGCCAAGCCCGTGGGGTTTCGAGCCCTGCATTGCCTCTTTGCAGCGTCCCCCCCATCGCCTCTCTGCCCTCCCGCTGCTCTCCGAGCGCTGCCTGTCCCCTGGCCAGTGACACTGGTGCTCAGCCCTGCCTGGCCGGGTGCACCACTACTCCTGAGGCCATTCCTGATGCTGGGGTGGAAGGTCGGAGCTGCTCAGGTGATCCTCAACCAACCCGCTTCCTATTGCCCCAGGAAATGCCTTCCCAGCAGCCAGCCCGTCCTGGGCACAGAGCTGCTCCAGTCCCCTCAGCATCTTCAGAGCCCATCCTCCCTGCAGCTCAGGGGATGCAGCCGGGTTCCCAGCTCAGTGCAGCGAGGGGCCAGCTCGGCTGTGGGACCCAGAGCGGGGCTGTGTGTGACCCAGCACTGCAGCCTGGCCCCGCCGTGAGAGGAGCACGGCCGCCCAAACACAGAGTCCGTGATTTCCAGGATTCTCTTCTGGGGTTTTTTCCTTTTTGGACAAAAAAAAGGAGAAAATATGTGGTGAGAGCCTGGCCCAGGTTGCCCAGAGAGGTGGTTGCTGCCTCTTGCCAACTCAGCCCCTGCGCTTGCCCACAACCACCCTCCCATGCCCGGGGCAGAAGGGGCTGAAGACAAGGTAGCATTGGAGGGCCCGGGAAGGTCATGAGACCCACCAGGGAAGCGCTGGTTATCACAGCCTCATCACCTCAGAGGCAACACTTGCTTTTAAAGACAGCAGTTTCAGAGGAAGGTGTCTGAAATGGCACCTCACAAACTTGTCAGCTATTGGGCTCACCATGTTTTTTAGCACTGTGCTGTTGTTATCTGGTGTGACGGGTGGGAGACACCCAGGAGGCAGCTGGGGGAGTATCGTTCAGAGACATTTTGGTAAATAAAAGGGAGGCCTGGGAATTCAGCAACCTCCCCAGCGTGGCGGGCGGCCAGCTCAGCCCTGCCCAAACTGCCAGGCTAAACCAAACAGGACTAAACTCCTGCTGCCACCCGGACACCGCATCCTCACACCTGGGTGACATCCCCAGCACATCACCTCGCGCTGCCGTTGCTGGGCATTAGGGAGGGTGTCAGGAAAATTCCTAAACTCAACACACTTTGGGTAAAATGCTCCTCGTGCCTCCAGCCGGGAGGTCTGCCCGGTACCCTCGGCGCTCGGGGATGGAGCAGGGAGGTCCCTGGCAGGGTCCCCGCTGCCTTTGCCCCACTGCACGGACAGACCCAGCACCCTGCACCCGGCGCCCGGCGCCAAGCCCTCTGCCACCCACCCTCAGCGAAAGCCTGGGGGTGCTGAGATTCATTTCAGGCCTTTGGATTTATGCTGGGAGTGTCCTGCAGTGTTCCCAATTTGCAGGATTTCGTGTGTAATTATCTTCTTAGCCACCCCTCGCTGCTAACAGTTTTCCTTATGAGTCACGAAATGCTGTGCAATTTGCACAGCTGTATCTTGTGTCTGGAATAAGCATTCAGCTTAACCAGTGCTGCAAGGAAAGCTTCAGGAATTTGGTCCCCAGCCCATCAAAAGCAGCAGACCTGATATTGCTGTAAAATAAGCAGGAACAAATGTCACCTTTTTGTAATTAACGGCACAGTGCTACATGGGTGAACCTCTGCTTCAGAAACGTTTACATTCCCTATGATATTCCGTGTGACTTTCCCGTAAGCATCATCCCCTTGCCCTCCTGCAGCTGGCATCCGCAGCAGCTCCAGCATCCACTGCGGTGGCACTGGCACAGTGTGGCTCGGCTGAACCGGCCGGGAACCCCGGCAGACAGCACTGTCCCTTCCAGCAGATCACGGTGGCACCTCCAAGCTCACACCACGTTTGGACCACCCTGCCAACAGCACCTTTCTGCCCCCTGGTTTAAACTGGGTGACCCTAATTTACTCTTTGAAAACTGACATCACAAGAGAGAAGGTGAATTCTATGTCCTCACGCCTCTGGCTGGAACCGCGGTGCTGCCGTCAGCCGCCGTGCAGGGGGTGAGCTCAGCGCCGTGCCGCAGGGATGCTGCCGCAAGGACCGACCCCGGCCCCACAGTGAGTGGCTGGTGGCCAGTGCTCCATCGTGCTGGCAGCAGCGGGGGCACAGACCTGCTGTGTGCCCAGCCCGGGCTGTGCAGGGCCGGGAGAGGAGGAGGAGGAGGAGTGGCAGCGGCTGGTGCCGGGGACCTGGGTGAAGGTGCAAACCTGGGCAGAGCGAAGGGTGGGGACAAGCAGGGGGCACACGGAAAGCAGCTTGAGATGGCTTTTGGGAACAGCCAGCAGTGAAGTACACTTGGAGTTCACACTGTGCTGAGGACCCTTGGATCCCGCTCAGGGTGTGCATGGCCACCTCCCTCTGAAAAAAGCTCAACCACTGGAGCTGACCTGGCAGCCCTGGAGGGCACAGGTCCAGGGGAAAAGTCCAGTTTAAATTTGTGAAAAGGAGGCTGAGGGGAGCCCTTCTGGCTCTGACAGCTCCTGGCAGGAGGCTGGAGCCAGGGGGGTCGGGCTCTGCTCCCAAGGAACAAGGGACAGGACAAGAGGAACCGGCCTCAAGTTGCCCCAGGGGAGGTTTAGGTTGGAGCTGAGGAACAATTTCTTCCCCTTGAGGGTTGTCCAGGGCTGTGCCAGGCTGCCCAGGGCAGGGGGGGAGTCCCCGTGATCCCTGGAGGGGTTTCCAAGACGTGGAGCTGTGGTGCTGAGGGACAGGGGTCAGTGGTGCCCTGGCAGTGCTGGGGGAACGGTTGGACTCAATGATCTTAAAGGTCTCTTCCAACCTAAACAATTCTGTGGTTCTATGTTTCTATGGCTGTCGCAGGTGTTTGTGCAAGGCTAAAACACAGCTTCCAGACCATGGCAGCCCCTGCAGCACCCAGAAGTCATTGACTGCTGGTCCAAGGAACCTGCAACCTGCCAAACTACAGACCAAGGGGAAAGCTGCAGGTGGTGGAGGGACTGGAGGCTGCTGCCTGGCACAAGGAGCTGCTGCCTGGCACAGCAGGCCAGCTTGGGAACCAGCAGTAACTCTTAGAATGGATTGGAGAAAACCTGATGGTATAAAACACCGCGGAAACCTGTGGAGAATGGGCTCATTCTGACCTCTAGGAAATGGAACCAGATTTGGTGGGGTTTAGTCACCGCTTTGTGCCACGGCCGCGCGGGGAAGGAGTAGCAGCAGAGCTGCTCCAGCACCCTCCTGGCTCCGGGTCAGAGCTAATCCGGTAATGAGAGTCTTGACCTCACTTCTGTCCTCAGATACATCCTCAGGCTTTTTTCTGTCTTTTGTTTTTTCCATCCTGTGGCTATGATGAGAGCTTTAGTTGGTGCTAAAGTTTGGGTTTTGGACAACATCTGAAATCTTCTGGCAGCCTCTGGAGTCCAACAACTGGTAGCTGGACTATAGCAAGAAGCAGATGTTTGTCAGAGGGGAAAGATTTTCATACAGATCTACTATATACATTTTTTACTATATTGTTGATAGAATTATATGTTGTTATATAATAATTCTTATTTATATATTGTTGATATCATTTCCACTGAAGACTTCGCTGGCCAATACTTGGCTGTGTACTCCAGGCTGGCTTTTGTGTGCAATGATGGGATCCTGGGGGTCTAAACTTGGATTTCTTTGGAGTTGGGAAGTCCAAAAAGTGTTCACAGGCCACAGAGATACTTCAGGACTGACTCAGCGCTCAGGAGATTTAATCTAAGGGTTGGCTTTGTACTTGTCACTGTCATGAGTACTGTTTCTTCCTGGCTTCCTTCCTCCTCTTCCAATCAATAATGTACAATATTTTGAACGAGGAAAAGATGTTCCAGTTCACCTCATCTTACTGATGTTCTCATTTACAGGTACAGAGAACAAGATGACTGCACAGAAGGGTCCCAAATCTCCATTTCTCTGCAATAAAATCAGGTTTTAGGGGACTCACTCTTTAAAGTTATTTTTCATAGCTATAAAAAGAATATGGAAATGCTTCCCCTTGGTATGTCTACATCCTTCCCACTAAATAAGTGATTTCCTTTTCTCTTTGCTGATTAGGAAGTTCTCCTCTGGAGGTCTTGCTTTGATGTCTCAGGAAAAGCAGAATCAAATTAGCAAACCTACAGGAAAGAATTATCACAGTTCCCTGGGCCTGAAATCCAGGCGTTAACCCTCTGGCTTGACGATGCCGGCTTCAGGTGGGCTAAGAAGAGGGGAACGCAGTGGGTTTCTTTTCAGTCAGTAGACGGTCCCTGCCCAGAGCTCCCGGCTGGCGGGAGAAGCTGGGCACCATGCCGAAGGCGCGGGCGCTGCTGGGGAGGCTGGCGAGCAGCAGACACGGCACAGCCACAGTGCCATGGGGCGGGCACGGGGCATCCCGCACCCCCACAGCTGCCCGAGACGGCTTCTCCCCGGGAAACTCGGCTGGGTCAGTCCTGCTTAATGCCTTCAGGGTTGTTCAAACTCAGCGTGACTCAGAGCTGGGCTCTCTGTGTTTTACCTTCTGAATAAATACCTCTGTTCCTGCTGGTCTGGCCAAACAGTGCCCCATGCATCCTCCCGTCGGTCTCTGCCGAGGGCAGATTCCAGCCCTTGGGCCCCCGGGAGTCTCACAGCAGCAATCCTGGCAGCCTGGGCAGGGCCTTCTTCTCTTCTCCCACCCATTTTTTAGGGCACAAACAAAATTCCTGCTCAGCATTTGTGTGCAATCAGAAATGCCCTTGGCAGCCGAGACCCCAGCTGGTGCCCAGCAGTGGCTGCAGTGCCCACAGCCCCATCCCTGTCCCCAGCCGTGCTCCAAAACCCAGGTCACCATCTCGGTCCCTGCCCCCATCCCTGTCCACACTGCGAGGACCAGGTGCCCATCGCCAATCCCAGCCATGCCACAAGGACTGGGTTCTCATCCCCATCCCTGTCCCCATCTGCGCCACAAGAACCAGGTCCCCGTCCCTGTCCCCGAGGGCTGGCAGGGACAGAGGAACCCGCCAGCCTTCCCAAGCCCAGCAAGGGCAACGTGTTCAAGGTCTCTGTCTGAGTGCTATTTTTCCATTTCCTTTCGTTAAGCAAAACCTCTGCCTTGTTTATCTGAGCTATAAATAGTCTCCTGCGTGTCTGCGTTTGCTCTCGCTGTGGTCACTGACAGGAGGGGCTGGGCTTTCGGGGTGGCTTTTTTAAAACTGATTACTTTTTTTGCCTATCACTAGTGGCAGAATGGAGTGCAAAACCAGATTAAACAAGGAGAGATTAAAGTGAGAGACGTATACATGGGTCTAAAAATAAACCCTGGGCTCCGTAAGCCCACACGGGTCTGCTGCACATGGTGCAGCTCAGCGCCTTTAGCAGTCATGAGTCCCTTGATTTCTGCTGGTGATAGAAGGAGCGTGCACAAATCCCCGCTGAAAGCAGAGCTCAGCCCAGTGCGTGTGTGTGGAGGGCTGGGGAAGGGGGAGAATAACTGGTTCACTGGCTTTCACCGGTCCCGACTGAGCCCATTTCCAGGCTGCTCACAGCACGGAGCATTTCTTGGGATATCTCTGAGCTGAGTTGCACCAACTTTGTTTATACCGCCAGCAACACACGGAGGGGAGTGACTTTTCACCATCTCAGCACAGCGGTTCCCACCTTGGGCTGCAGCCCATCGGAGATGCTGCTCAGCCCCCGAGGCAGCCCCGTGGGGTGCAGGGGAACCCTGGGGCCAGGACGATGGGCAGCAGCTGAGCAGAGCTGGGGTCGGGGCTCCCTGCTTCCCTCCTTGCCTGTCACACGTTTCTGCTCAGAACAGAGAGCAGGAGGGCCCGTGCCTTGGCATTTGCTTGTTTCCCCCTCTTGATGAGCAAAAAGGGTTATGGTTTAATCAAGGTCTTGCCAGTGCTGGGTTAATGATTGGACCTGATGATCTTAAAGGTCTTTTTCAGTCTAGGAAATTCTGTGGTTCTGTGAAAAGTGCACCAGAAAAACTGGAAGAGCACAGAGCATGTGAGGGTAGTACCCATGATCCTGACGGGCACAGCGTTCCCCCGTGCACAGAGGAGGGGTGACTGGGAGGGGGTCCGTGGGGAACCTGCCCGTGCCCTGGCTGGGCACTGGGCGAGCTCCCAGGGGCAGAAATGCCACATCTGCCAAAGTCACCTTAACCCGGTGTTTGTTCCTTAACTAGCACTCGGCCTTTGTCACGGTGACACGGAGCCTGGTCCCTTCGGCCAGGGGCCATGTGGCTGTGGGGCAGCGCCTGGCACAGCAGCCTCTGCAGGGCAGGCAGCCTGGCACAGCCAGGACGCTGCTGGGCTCGCTGCGTGCCCAGACACACAGGCTTAGGGACAGGGCTGGTCACGGGCAACCCCACAGCACAAAACTCAAAGCTGTTTTCATCCCCCAGGCACACAAGAGACATAAGAGCGATGCCAAACCCTGAGGAGCAGGGGCTTCGGAGCTGGCACACACAGGAAATCCAGGGGTCGTGGCTTTCGTGGTTTCTGATCCGTGTTTTCTGACAGCAGGGCCCGGAGGCCAGGGCAGGACCCAAGGCTGGGGATGCCACCTCTTGGTGCCCTGCCCTGCGGGCACGGCTTCAGCCTGGGGACACCAGCTGCTCCTGGCACGGCAGGGGAGGACGACCCGTGCCCAGGGTGCTTGCACCCAGGAGTGCCGGGGCAGCGCAAACGCACGGCAAAGCCAGGGTCATTGTGCAAGGCCTGCCCGGTGAGGAAACGGAAAATCATCGCTCAGGGGAGAGTTGAGCTGGTTTCTGAGCAGGGAGGTGATGCCCGAGTGGCACGGGGGGGTTTCACCAGCGCTCTGGCTGCTGCTTTGGCAGAGCCCGAGTGGGTGTAGCTTCCCAGCGGGGCAGGAGCTGCGCAGGAATGGCGAGTGGGCAGAGCTGGCACACGGCCTGGGAACGAGCTGAACAAGAAACAACCTTGCGCTGCTGTAGGTGTATCACTGGGAAGTGCCAGCGGAATACGGCTGGTGCGTAAGAGGATTACTGCGCCACAGAAAAGGCTTCTTTGTCTGGAAAAATCACTAGTTGATCATGGAGATACTCCCCTCCCTTCTTACTGTGTACACAGCCTGGTGTATTTGCATTGCCTCCTCTCTCCTGAAAGTAGAAATGCATTTGCTCAGCCTGTGTGTCCGGCTCTGGCAGCGCTTTAACCGCTTCGCTGCTGCTCGCTGCCAGGGTGGCACAGGGTGCGAGGCGTGGATGGCAGGAGGGTGGGCACTGGACCTGCAGCACCAAGCCTGCTGGGCATTGGGCACTGTGAAAAGCTTTCAGGGACCACCTCTGTGTACAGAATAAAAGGTGATTGGTTTGGCTACAGGCTTTGCATGAATTTCTCACAAATAAAGGCCACTAGCATTTATTAGCGTTCAGGGGCTGCTCAGGGGCACAATGCCTGACACCTGGGGGGATGAAGGCTTCGAAATGCAGGGGCTCTGTGGAAAACTAAGAAAGCATTTCCTGAATGAGTTTTCAGGTGGCTGAGTCTAAGCCCGCGTGCGCGGACTGCAGCGTTGCCCTCTGCCACGAGCTGCTACAGGCGAGAAGCTGTGCCCAGGAATCATCAAAGCTGGGAACGCCAGCGTGCGATCAGCTCGGGGAGCGCTCCAGAAGGGGAAGCACAGGCTTTTCTGACAGAAATTCTGTCCAACTTGTGCAGCCCAGGTCTGCGTGAGCTATTAGGCTGCCTCAGGCTCACCTGCCAGGGCTTTCGGTCCCGCAGAGCAGCATCGCGGGCACACAGTAACAGCCCCGCAGAGACCTTCACCTGCCAGTGCTGTGTTTTAACTGCGTCGCTCTGACTCGGATCTTGATGTCTGCTCTGGGGTCCGTCTCTGACTCACATTGTCTGGGGGCACCTTGAGTTTTTCAATAATAATTTGTTTTATGCCTTCAGATTTGTCAAATTTCTGCTCACGAGCAACTGTGTTTTGCCAGATGCCCTCTTCTTCCACATGTGGATTATCTCAGGCACTGCTCCCCGAGCAGCCAAAGAAGTTGAATCACCCTGAAGGCCACAACTTTCCATAAAGCATGAGGAATCCTGACAGCATCATCGCCACATTTCCGCGTGGCAAAGTAACAGACATGGGATTTTACGCCAAGGGCGTGAGCAGTGAAATGTCATGATCTGAATTTAACCCTTTGAACCCAGCTGGGACTGGTGGGCACTGGGAGATGCTTCTGGAGTTCCTGAGCACCGGAGTCTCCCCTGATCCCTGGTGTCCCCGTTGCTGACTGAGGAATTAGGATGTGCGTTTCCAGAATCCTTACTCTAGTTTGAACGTCTCTGTTGCATATTGCTCTAACACTTTACATTCCAGCAAGCTACCTCTGAATGTCACCTTTTCTCTGGTGTCATTTAATCCCAGCATTTATGTTTGTGTTTTGTAGTGACCTTACGTGCAGTAAAGAGGCCGGGCGAGTGCGACGCCTGGAGGAACCGCGCGACGTCCGGCAGCAGCAGCCACGTCTCTGCCCTGCAGAGCCTCCCGGCAAGGGCCACGGACGGTGCCATGGGACAGAGGAGAAAGCCACCCCCAAACCTCTTGCTAAAACCAGAGAGAGATTAACATCATCTTCAGAGAGAGAGGGGAAAAAAAGAGCTCTGTGGGTCATCAGGGATGAAGTTTGAAAGTCTGGGTTTAGAAATGAGAATCAAAGGCTCCGAGAGGTTAATCTATTGCTGAGGCCGTGCCGATGACTAACGACAAAGGTCTGCCCCAAAAATGTAAAAATCATGATTCATTCCTGAAAGTCATAAAATGTTTCATAACTTTAATGACTTCAGGATAAACTCTCAACATCCTGTTTTCTGCCGGCCTTTGTTCTAGGGCTTTGACTTACTCATCCATTAGGGAGGTTCACCCCGAAAGAATGTAGGCTTGAAACGTCTCTTTGAAAGAACCGAATAAAGAGAGACTCGATCTTAACCAGAATGTCTGTGAATACTGTGCCTGTCTGTCACTCGCCTGGGAGAAGGAGCAATATCCGTCTTGCCCCGTTTCCCAGGGCCCCGTGCACTGCTGCTCATGTCTTATGGTGCCCGTGCAGAGCAGCAGGTACTTGCCAGAGGCCGGCACATGAGATGCCCACTGACCCACACGGCTGTGGCCATGCCTGGAGAGGGACACAGTGCCACCGTGGGCATCACAGGTGGGAAAGGGACCTGTCTGGCCTCCCTGCCCTCTCCCCTGGCCAGGGCCAGCCCCCAGCTGCCCCAGGGTGCTGTGCCGCAGCCGGGCACACTGGCATCCCCCCCTGGACCTGGCACTGGTGAATCAGCCAGGGAGGATGCAGCATGGCTGAAAACCAGGGGCTGGGAAGGAAACAGAGACGTGGGACAACTGCTGTGCTGTCTGTCCATGTCCTGGGTGTGGGGGATGTTCTGTGAGGCCCAGGCAGGGAGCACACGCTGCTCGACAGTAGCAGATATTATTTAAAAACAGAAAGGCTTGTGCATGTGTACGCATGTAGATAGATATATATTTACACATATATAGCTGGCTGCAGTTTTAAATAGATCTATTCAGGGGCTTGAGGAGCTAACTTGGGACTAACTTGATGGCAGCAGAATGGGACTTCAGTTTCTGCAGGACCTCCAGCAGTCAGGCATTGCTCAGGGGATCAATCTCTTCTTCCCCCAGCCATGGCCCACTGCCATGATTCAGACCCTGGAAAGGGAGATCAATAGTGGGAACTTCCACACCAACCCCCTTTTTCTCCCCATCCCGAGGCAATGATCCGCAGGGACAAATAACCCCGGAAGCAAAGGCACCACCTCTTGTGTTGCTGAGGAGCACTTCTTTCCTTGGGCAGATCCCTAGAAGCTCTCCATCAGAGTCAAGGAATTCCAGCTGCTGAGACCAGTCCCGCAGTCTTTGGTTGCCCTTTGTGGACCCCCTGGGCCCTGGGAAGTCCAGGCCAAAAGCCAGTAGCTGCTTCTGCCAGGTAAAAGCTGTTCTAGTGTGCGTGATCCCGGCCAAAGGCAACCTTGGGCTGCTCTGGGCTCCCTGTTTGCAGATGCCATTATTTTACAAAAGCCAAAGAGCAATTATTAATTATTGAATTATGTTTTAGGAGCGACATTTGGGGATGTGATTACTGTCTTGCCTTTCAGGCTTAGAAATAACTGCTTCACGTAATAGATCCTCCCCTGGGATTCCCTTATGCAGTTCCATTTGCTGCCACGGTAGGAAAATTACTGGCTTTAGAGCAGGACTGTTGGTCTTGATGATGTCGTATGGCCGTCGATCACGCACAGGGAGCTCTGATCACAGCGGCTGACGTGCAGCCCTCACGGCAGCACGGGACGTGTTAATTTGCTTTCACCGGCCCCAAAATGATCATTTTCCTCCTGCTCCCCTCCAGGACTCTGCCTTGCCAGGTTTTCTTAGATAAAATCTGTGGAGCCTCTACCACTCTTCTATGGATGACTCAAGAATCACAGAATCGCTTGGGTTGGCAGAGCCCTTTCAGCTCATGGAGTCCACCCGTTCCCCAACACTGCCAGGGCACCACTGCCCTCTGTCCCTCAGCACCACAGCTCCACGGCTTGGAAACCCCTCCAGGGATCACGGGGACTCCCCCCCTGCCCTGGGCAGCCTGGCACAGCCCTGGACAACCCTCAAGGGGGTTGAAGAAACTGTTCCTCAGCTCCAGCCTAAACCTCCCCTGGGGCAACTTGAGGCTGGTTCCTCTCGTCCTGGCACTTGGTCCTTGGGAGCAGAGCCCAGTAGGTGTTGCTGGGGATCTCACCTGCGGTCTGGGTGTTCGGTGACAGTAACAGCCCCTGTGCACCAGGAGAGAGCGGGCAGAGAGCCCCAGGTGCCAGGCCCTGCCCGTGTGTGCGGAATGCCCCGTGCCCCCATCGCCGCCCGCGCCGGGCAGGGACAGCCCCATGGAGGCAGCACTGCCGGGCACCCGCGGTGCCCCCCGGGTCCCGCTGTGAGGGGTGGGAGCCTCGTGCTACCAGAAATAGCAACGACACTGGGAGCTACAGCACTGCGGGGTGCAGCGCCCTTCTGGGCACTTACTGAGAGGCGGCAGCACCCGTGGCGTGCAGATCGGGACGAGGCGCGGACGCTGAGCAGAGATGGGTTCCTGCGCGGCTGCCGCGGGGGAGCAGGGGGTCGGGCACTGGGGTAGGAAAGGCACTCGGGGCACACGGGGTGAGGCATGGCCACAAAAACCCATCATCTATCGGCTCCAGGGACGGGCTGCACGATCCCAAGCGGCCTTTGTGTCAGGAGGGTTTCTCGCCTGCACTTTGGGTTTTAGCCCAGGGTTTATTGTCATGCAAGGTGCCGTTCCACAGAGTGGGTTTCCACACCGAGGAATGCAAATTTCATCTCTTGTGGAAGACAGTTAATGAAGGCTCCTCAACAGTTACCCTCGTTAATAGCTCTTTAATTCTCTAATGAATATTTATGAGCGGTTGCCTGAAAGCGATGAGCCTTGGACTGTATGGACCAATATTTCTTATTGACTGTGTTTGAAATTAAAGGAACAGTAATTCTTGCTTTTTTCACTTGGTGGCAAGTGCAGCGAAGCAGCTGAACAAGGTGAGGATAGCTACTGACCCAGGGTGGGGTTTTTATATTTATGGCAATTCATGAATTATTCAAAAATCCCTTGCCAGAAGCAGCACATTCTGGAGGGCAGCTCAGTGGCACATCAGCAGCATCTGCCCAGTTTGGATCTCCGATCCCATCCCTGCCCATCACGGCAGGGGCTGTGGGCCAGAGCTCTGCCAAATCTGGCCCATGGGCCCCCCTAGCCCTGCTCCCCTCAGCCCCAGGCAGACCCCCCCTGCCACTTCCAAGTACCATCCTCCTGCTGAGCTGCTCCAGGGCTGCTGCCACCGCTGCTCCCAGCTTATCTTGTGGCAGGAAATAAAAAATGAGGGTTTGGGCACCTGGACCCCATTTCTGTCCAGTCGGTTGTGGTTTCTGACACGGAGCCCGAGTATTCTTGTAGCGCTGCGTTTCTAGGCAGGTTGTGTTCGTGTCCTGCTGTGTGTCTGATGGACTGTGGGCATCTCCCGACTGGCATCGCAGCGGGCTGTCAGGATGGCTGGGACTGCTGCCAGCCCTTGCATGGGCACAGGCTGCCGGGGCGATTTCTGACCCAGAGAACAAAACCCGCAGGGAAACACCGTCTTTTACTTCTGTAGCGACATAGTAAATGGCAAGACAGAGCTAAGCGTTCCGCAGAAATCCCCTGTGCCCAGTGACACTTCCAGTGCCCCCCGCTCAGCGTACAGCGATCACAAGCCCCAGGGCAGAGGTCGCTGCTCGCCCTGCCCGGAGCCTTTTCCACCCCCAGGGGCTGCAGTCTCGGGGCTGAATCTGGTGCCTGCCCCGAGAGCTGCCAGATGCTTTGAATCAGGGCCGGTTTAGCTGGGCAGAATGTGTTCACTGCCTTAGAAGCAAAGGGAGGGCTTTTGCTAGTTACCTCAGCCCCTCTGGGGTGAGGAGCAGGCAGGATGATGGGCATAGGGCAGATGGAGGGGGCTTTCTGCTCCTCCATCCTGCCCTGGTCCAGGTCTGAGACCTCCTTGCAGGCCTGGGGCTGGAAGGACAGCATTTCTGCTCAGGAAAAATGGTTCAGTTCCAGCAATATGCCTGTGGATCGGGGTCTGGCAAAGGCCACCCACCTGACATACCCCCTACAAGGAGACATCTGAAGGTAATGAGCTCTGATCATTACTGAGAACTTGGCACAGATTGTGGAGATTGGTTTGTCTGGGAACTTTTTTTTCTATGAATTTCTTATTTCTTCTGGGTTTGAGCATACAGCAAGCAAATAATAGAGTCTCTATTTGAGAGGAGAAACATCAAACACACTTGATAGTGTTTATCCAAGGGAAACCAGATGAGCTCATTTGGAGGAAGACTTTAAGCAACTTGCCATGCTGGTTGCAAACCAGTTGGGCAGGGAGAGCCAGGCCCCTGCTTGCCCGAGCGTGGCTGCCACGCCACGGCATTGCCGGAGACCATGAGCGCCCTGTGGGCTTCAGCCCCTGCCAGGCCAGGGGCCAGGGGCCAGCCCACACGGCCCCCCTGTGTCCCCATGCCCTGTCCTTGGCATCACCCCAGCTGGGGCCCAGCAGCCTGCCCACCACAGAGTGCTCGACGTGTCTGCAGCACGCTCCTCTCCAGGGATTATGCTATAGAATGAACAAGTCACAGAATCGATCCTGCAATCACAGAGTGTTTTGGGTTGGGAGGGACCTCTCAAGGTCATCTAGTCCAACCCCCAGCAGGGCCAGCCTCAGCTAGAGCAGGTTATCTGCTGGGCATCCTCCAGCTGATGTGGAGAAAATCCTAAAGTGCAGTTTTGTCACCAGGATTTTTATAAAACAGTAGGAGGGTTATTGGCTTCCCTGCTGTATTAGCTTTAAAAAAATAGTAATTTGAAATACTAGAAAATGCCCCTTTTGGTCCTCACTGAGAAAGCAAGCCGAGAGGTGCGCTGGGAGGACAGATGTAGCAGGCAAGGGGGAGGAAAAACAAGTAGAGAACATGAGCTGGAACCCCCAGAAAGCTTATCTGAGGTCAGCCAGGCGGAGAAGCGCGGCCAGAGGAGAGCCGGGCTGGGGCAGGTCCCGGCACCCGCGGGGCTGGCGCTGGGGTCAGCAAAGCGCTGCTGCCTCGGCTGCCAGCCCTCCTGCCATCCTGCCATCGGGGGGGGAAATCTTAACGCTTGCACCAAAGAGCTGGAGCAAATGTTGTGAAGGGGATGCGTGCCCAAGCCCTTTGCTGGGTACATCATCCCCTCCGGACCTGCGGGCACCTGAATGCTCCTGCTGCTCTCCCAGCCCCTCCTAATGCAAGCCAGAAACAGGCTACAGCCTATTTGCTCCAGTGCTTTATTCCAGACTATTCTGGAATATCCCCTATATCTGAATATTTTTATTCCCAAGTATTTTTTTACCCTTGAGGACATGAAAGTCTCTCCATTTGTAAGTGAAAAGCAGCTGTTTGCAAACAAAAGCGGCACAGTTTGTAGTCACTGGCTAATACTCATCTCCAGCTTTAGATGGTCGTGATCAGTACAAATTAAGTTTGTAATAGGAGTTGATTAAAACTGACACAGTTGGTGTTTGTGAGCACTCATTTGAATTTCAGATGGGTTTCTCTGATAGCATCCATCCATAGCTCCCTCCAATTTACTTTTTCTATGTAAGAGTCGGTGGAAGAGCAAGGAGAGAGAGCTGCTCTCCAGGTGCCGATGAGCCCGCTCGCGCACCTCGTTGCGTGTTGAGCTGCCGCGCACGCGGTATGGAAGTCGGCTGAAACGCTTCTCCCTGCGTGGGCTCGCGGGAGGGCTCAGCGGCGTCCCCTCAACTGGATCCTGAAATGCTATTTTGAAACGAAAGATTTCAGAGGAGAGTTCCACACTGAGATTTCAGGTCGCCAGGACAGCTCCTTTGGCTGCTGTTTGAGCTGAAATCTTGTGAAGCTGCTCAGGGCCTCCACTTCTCACCTGAATTCTGGATAAAATCAAATGTCAGAGTGACATCATTTCCCACAGGAAATTCCTCTCTCTGTCTGGTTGAGCTCATCCCTCACCGTGCGTCAGCTGGTGCCGAGGGCAGGTCACCGCACGCCAGCAGAGAACACGATGGTGATGCTTCCCAGGGTGACGCGGCTGCAGAGGGGAAACTGAGGCAGGGGAGGTGTGGCAGTGTCAGAACATCGTGCTGGCTGAGGCAGCACCCACCTTGCTCCAGTGCCTCCAATGTCTCCAGAGTGACCCGTTGGAGCAGGGCCAAAGGAGCCCCAGCGATGCTGGGAGGGCTGGAACCCCTCTGCTGGGAGCCAGGCTGGGAGAGCTGGGGGGGTTCAGCCTGCAGAGGAGAAGGCTCCCCAAGGGGAGACCTTCTGGGGGCCTGGCAGGACTTCAAGGGGCCTGGCAGAAATCTGGGGACAGACTTTGGAGCCGGTCCTGTTGGGACAGGACAAGGGGGGATGGTTTAAACTAAAAGAGGGAAATGTAGGGTGGAGAGAAGGGAGAAATTGTTGGTGCTGAGGGTGGTGAGAGCCTGTGCCAGGCTGCCCAGAGAGGTGGTGGCTGCCCCATCCCTGGCACCATTGCAGGGGAGGTTGCCCGGGGCTCTGAGCACCCTGCTCTAGCTGCACATTAATAGCAGCCCCCATGCTCATCACAGGGCTCAGGGGATCAGTGCTGGTGACACTGTTCTCCCAGCTTCCTTCCAGCTACTGCTGCAGGTAGGTGAGTGTTCCTGGGAGCGGAAACAGCATCCTGCTGCAAAATTGTTGTTGTCAACATTTCTTGTCTTATCATAGAATCGTTTTGGTTGGCAGAGACCTTTAAGGTCGTGGAGTCCAACCCTTCCCCCAGCACTGCTAGGGCACCACTGACCCACGGCTTGGAAACCCCTCCAGGGATCACGGGGACTCCCCCCCTGCCCTGGGCAGCCTGGCACAGCCCTGGACAGCCCTTGTGGTGAAGAATTCATTGTCCTGGACCATTCCTGGGGAACCTGGCCCCTCTTCCCCTGTGGCCAGCAGGGAGGCTTTTCTTGTTCAGTTCCCCAAGATCAACCCCTGCAGAGCATTTACCGCAGGTGTGCTGGGTTTGTAGCTCTCATTCGGCTTCTTTAGTTTCCAACAGGAACTGACCCACACTTCCCACAGTATCTGAGTTAAAACATCACGGGAAGACCTGGCAGGGTGATGGGCATCTCTTGTGCTTTTGCCAGTCCTGGTGCCGAGGCTCTGTGAGAAATGGCAAAGTCTGGAACCCTGTGACCCGCAGAAGCCTTTCCTGACGTGATCCCAGACAACGTGGGCGGGGATCATTCACACCACGGAAGCATCCGCTGCAAATGCTGTGAGGTGTGGGGTCAGCCTCCCGATGCCGATGAGAGGCGTGTTTCTGGCAGTGAGCCGCGGGTGCCAAGGGCTGGCTGCACCGGCCACCGGCCCCGTGCCAGGACTGTGCCAGCTCTCTCCTCCGCAGGGCCAGGGCTCTGGGGCCAGGACTGCGGGGACTGTCGCAGGGCTCTTCCAGAGCCACCTTCCCAGCCCTGGCTGCACGTGCAGTCTCGTCACAGTGCTTCGCTTCTTGTGTGTGCTCAGGACTTGGGAAATCAGCTTTGACATTCAGAAACAAACAAACCCACCCAGGAATCCAAGAAGAGATTTCTGATAACAAGGAGCCAGCAGAGCCAGAGGAGCAGCTGTCAGGCTGGACAATGAATGCTGCACAAAAGAAAGGGCAAATCTGCTGAAAATAACACCCAGGAAGCTAAAGCTGAGTTGCTGCTGGGTGAGGGGAATTGTGTGGAACTATTTTCTGAAGCAAATATATAAGCTGTTGGGAAATCACCAGTATTTGAAGACAGAAGACGTGAATCCTATTTCAGTGAGCTCTGTGAACATGCTGCGTTTACACTTCAGGTTCCCCCATAAAGGGAGGCCCTAGAATCCCAGACTAGCTGGGTTGGAAGGGACATTAAAGATCATCTTGTTCCACCTCCCCTGCCGTGGGCAGGGACGCATGCCCCTAGAGCAGGTTGCTCAAAGGCCCATCCAGCCTGGTCTGGAACCCCCTCCGTGTGCAGACACATCCCCATGTCTTTTGCAGGACCCCCCGTTAGTACCACTCCTTCTCTCAGAAGAAGGTGCCGCTGCCTCTGAAGGTGCCAGGGTGCCACTCCACGGAGTGCAGAGCATCTGCAGCCCCTTGGTGCTCTGTGCGTCCAGTCAGCACAGCCAGCGTCGAGCCGGTGGCATGGCAGAGCTCCCCTTGTCCTGCCCTTGGCACAGGGAGGCCGGGAGGTGTGGGCAGCCCCCAGACTCACCCCCCGCAGCTGCACCAACCTCAGCAGCCCTGCCAGCACACGATGGCTGGGACAACTCCTGCTGCTACAACCTGTGGGACAGCCACGTTGCCTGCCCAGTTAGTGCTGAGGCTCCACTCTCCCCCACACCTGATTTCACAGAAATAAATAAGGAATAAAATAATCTATTAGAAATAGTGTGACCAGCAGGACCAGGGCAGGGATCATCCCCCTGCACTGGGCACTGGGGAGGCCACCCCTGGAATCCTGGGGTCAGTGCTGGGCCCCTCACTCCCAGCAGGACAGTGAGGGGCTGGAGCGTGGCCAGAGAAGGGCAACGGAGCTGGGGAAGGGGCTGGAGCACAAGGGTGGTGAGGAGCGGCTGAGGGACCTGGGCTTGTTCAGCCTGGAGAGAAGGAGGCTGAGGGGAGACCTTCTGGCTCTGACAGCTCCTGGCAGGAGGCTGGAGCCAGGGGGGTCGGGCTCTGCTCCCAAGGAACAAGGGACAGGACAAGAGGAACCGGCCTCAAGTTGCCCCAGGGGAGGTTTAGGTTGGAGCTGAGGAACAATTTCTTCCAGCCCCTTGAGGGTTGTCCAGGGCTGTGCCAGGCTGCCCAGGGCAGGGGGGGAGTCCCCGTGACCCCTGGAGGGGTTTCCAAGCTGTGGAGCTGTGGTGCTGAGGGACACAGTTTAGTGGTGACCTTGTGGTGCTGGGGGAATGCTTGAACTTGACAATCCTAAAGGTGTTTTCCAACCCAAAGGATCCCACGATCCCATGAGAGATGTCTACCTCTGGAAGCAGGACAGCTTTGCTGGGGCTTTAAGGCCCTGGTCAGCTCTCATGTCCCCGGTCAGCCCCACCTGGCTCCCAGCCACTGCCCATGCTCAGGCCCTGTATCAGCCCAGCCCAGGCTGCCCCAGGGATCTGCTCTCCAGTCCTGCCCGATGCTCCTGGGAGATGTGACTGACCCAGCCCAGCAGCCTCCTGGCCATGGAGGGGTTTCTGCGAGGAGCTCTGTCCATCTTGTTCTCCTCCAGGTCAGTCAAGCGCTGTGCTGTTGAGCTGCAGGGTTTGTGCTCTGGGGTTGGCTGTTCCCCCCTGGGGATCTGAACGTTTCCGTGCTGCTGCAGCCCGTGCTGGTAGAGGCATGAACGCAGGCAGAGCCTGCTGCTGGGAGAGGGGCTGCTGGCCCTGGAGTGTGGGTCACCGTGCATCAGACCTGCTGTGCTCCTGTTCCCTGGCCCGTGGCTCTGTAACTGGGTGTAAGTGCTTTCAGAACACAGGGCTGCAGAAGGCAGTGCTGCTGGAGTCCCCTTTGGCCATTGCTGCATTGACTAAACAACAACAACAACAAACTCAACAAACCAGGAAATGCCAGGTGTGGCAGTTGCGTGTTCTGCAAAACCCTACAAGGAAAGTCTCCCTTTGCTTTCAGGAGATGATGGGGTCAGTACCTTCTGTAAGGGCTTCAGGCTGTAAGGCAGAGCTTCCGCAGTGTGGTTCTGCTTCAGATTTGGTGAAGGCTTTCCAGGCATGTGTCCTGGGGGACTCCCAGGAATTGAGGCCACCTCTTAAAATAAGAATCAGCCTTTAAATTATAAAGTGTGTGTGCGTCCTGTGATCGAGGTGAAATGCGTTGTGAGCTCTGCTGTGGATGAATTTATGACATGGAGAAGGATTGTTACTGCGTTTCCTCTCTCTGGCTTGCTTATTAACATACTGAACCCCCACGTGAATGGCTGTACTGACTGCTGGCAGTGACTTAATAAAACTGAAGCTATTGCCTAAAAATAGGAGAGCAAATAGGCAGGATGCTGGGATCTGCACAGGCAGGGTTTGATAGAATCATAGTCGTTTTGGTTGGAAAACATTTTTTAAATCACTGTATCCAACAGTTCCCCCAGCTCTGCCAGGGCACCACTGCCCCCTGGCCCTCAGCACCACAGCTCCACGGCTTGGAAACCCCTCCAGGGGTCACGGGGACTCCCCCCCTGCCCTGGGCAGCCTGGCACAGCCCTGGACAACCCTTCTGAGGAAGAAATTGTTCCTCAGCTCCAACCTAAACCTCCCCTGGGGCAACTTGAGGCCGGTTCCTCTTGTCCTGTCCTTTGTTCCTTGGGAGCAGAGCCTGACCCCCCTGGCTCCAGCCTCCTGTCAGGAGCTGTCAGAGCCAGAAGGTCTCCCCTCAGCCTCCTTCTCTCCAGGCTGAACAAGCCCAGGGCCCTCAGCCACTCCTCACTAGATGTGTGCTCTAGACTCCTCACCATGAGTAGAGGCATGGGGCAGTATTTGCAGATGTCTATTACGTTGTGCTATGGTTTTGTGCTTGCTGGTTTTGCACTGGAAGACTGAGTTTGTCTAAAATTTTCTTCCCTTAAGTTCCAACAAGGCAGTCTTAACAGTTCTCAGTATCCCTGCTCAGAGCCAGCTCTTCCCAGGACAAGCTGGGTCCCTGTTGCACCCTGTCCATCCTTCTGTTGGCTGTCCCTTGCAGAACACACCCTGGGGGTATCAGAGCAGTCATGTGGCACCAGGCACAGCACGGTGTTCTGTGTAGGGAAACAGGGCTGGAGAGCTATCTACTGAATGCAAGCTGCTGGAGAAGAGGTTAGTGACCCGCAAAGCCTGTCCTGGGCATCATGCCACCCTTGCGTCAGTGGTGACGTATGGTTGTGACCATCCCTGAGAACAGATGCGCGCAGCTTCATGGCGCATCCCTTGTCCTCATCAGCATCAAGTCAGAGTCCAAACTGCAAAGTCTCAGCAGGTGATATTTGCCCCATGGGACCAATCCAGCCAGCTGAGACCAGCACATTTTGCTCTGTTTGGACTGGCCCCATTGCTCAGAGGAGCAGCCTGGGGCACGGGCTGAAGCAGGGTGCAGACTGGCTTTAAAACTCCCTTTGTGGTCTAAAGCTGCCCCATGCTGTGTCCCGAGCTGGGGATGGTGGCTGCTGCTGGCTGTCCCTTGGCCATGCCCCATTTCTGTCACGTGTGGGCTGCAGCATCCCTGCCTCTGCAGCATCCCTCTGCCCAGCGTGCAGCTCCTGCAGCAGCAGCGCTGCGGCCAAAGTGCTGCTGTCAACACATCCCTCCCACCGCAGGAAAAAACAAAATGTGCTGATGAACTGGAAAGTACTGGATCAGGAGATCTGGCCGGTTTCCCAGCAAGCAGTGATGTGCCTCTGTGTGACCCAGATGTCCCCTGCTCCGCTCTCACCTCATGAACAGCAAACACTGTTTCTCCTTGGCTGTGCCTTACCGCAAATGACCACCCATGGGTGAAATGTTCCAGGGGTCCCTTTCTGAAGCACACAGTGATGGCTCAAGCTCTGCTTCCTATTCTCACCAGTGGCCAGCTGCACCTGCCCCTCACCTGACTGTGGTTCAGGGTCCTTTTTATCTCTCAGAATTCTCTGGAGACACACTGAGGGGGGAGGAAAACAAAAAAATCAAAGCTCCAAACACTCCAAATTTATGAGCAGTTGGTAGATCAGTGCTGGTACTTTACCTTATCCCCTTGCAGAATCTATGAGGTAATGATGCCAGGCTGTGTCTCTGCAGCAGCATGAGGAGTTCCACCTTTTTACTATGTCTTCTGCAGCTGTTTGTCTTTTGAAGACACCTGAAATTGTGTAGCTGTGACAAAGGAAGGAGGCCAATTGTTATGCGACTTCCATCACTAGTGAAAGGATCTGTAGAGGGAGAAGTTGTCTTAGTTAAGTTCCCGTCACTCTTTGCTGGGGGGAGGAAGGGTCAGCCCTCGGTGAAAGCCTGGATCAAAATGTGCTCACTCTGTTTTGGCATCACAAAATGATAAATATTTATAAAGAGTCCCTTTATCATGAAATATGCTACAAACTCCAGTCCCATCGGCCACTACTCACCATCACAATTTCCCAGAGCTGATTTGGGTCAGTCAGAGCTTCCTGGTGCAGGAAAACATCTGGATTTTTCTTCCATCCTCATCATTAGAGGGTTTCCAGCCTGCCCAGGAGCTGGGTAGGGTGTGGAGAGGTGAGTTTGTGCTTCTTTGGTTCTTCCATTCTGTGGCAGCCAGGGGAGGCTGATCAGTGCCATCAGCTTGGTGTCCTGGAGGTTTAAATCAGAGCCTTCCAGGTGCCTGTCTGACAAAGTGGCCCCGTCAGGCTTGCAGAGACCTGCCTGGCCCCACTGTTCCTGGGCTGAGTGAGGAGGGGTGTAACGCTGCCACAGAAGCATTGTAGTTTCCACGGGGACTCTTCAGTGGTCCCATAAATATCAGCTTTGATCCCTCTGCCAATTCGGGGCGTACGTTCCTTGCCAGGCTCGGGCCGTGTCCCACCACGTCAAACTCTGGTCTGCTACACAAGCTCTCATTAGATGGAAGCTGCAAGAGGCTGGTGGTCTGAAGTGTTCCCTGTGCTCAAAAAATGTGCTGTTCTGAGAGTCGTGGTTCCTCCCAAGGTGGGAGGTGATTATACACGCCTCAAAACCCACACGCTAAAGCGCTCCCAACAGTTGGTGCGAGTGCCAGATATTTTGCTGTTCCAGTTGCAATGGTTTCAGTGCCAGTGCAGCTGGAAGTGGTTGGGGGGAACAGCACAGGCAGGACAAACAACCCTGCACTACAGAGAGCCTGGGATGTCACCCTGGAGTCACCCCGGGGTCTGCAGCATGTGCAGACCCCAGGACACTGAGGATCCCAGGTGCTCGTGCAGGGGAGGCTCTGGAGAGATGTGAGCGTGACCTTGCAGCAGGACATCCACGGGCCCAGGCATGACCAGCAGGGTCAAGGCAAGGAGGCAGATCACAGCCCCCAGTCCCACCAGTCCTCCAGCTTTCTCCCAGCATGGGGAGCTGCACAGCTCTTGGGGTTGGCAAGCTGCAGGAGAAATCCTCTGCTTTCATCCCAAAATAGGTCCCCAGTTCCCAGCACATTCCAGGGGCTATGCAGGCAGAGCAGAGCCGGGGTGCAGTCCAGGAGAGCAGGGCCTCTGTGGGGGGACTGGGATGGTGGCTCCCTGGGACAAGTCGGGGATGCACCAGCAACACCGGCTGCTGGGAGGAAGCCATTGCATCTGGAAACATCTGTCACAGGGCTGGGGGTGTTGGCAGGGCTGTGCAACCTCCTCCCGGGCTGGGGTGTGCTGGGGGCTGTGTGGTCATGTAGCTGTGGGGCAGGGGCTGACTGCAGCCGGGTGAGCATGGGTCAAGTATTGGACGGTCAGCAGAGACACTTCAGTCTCAGAATGAAGTGCCCAAGGCTGTGGGGCTGACGCCAGAGCCCAGGACTGGGCATGTGAGGAAGATGCAGTGTGTCAGGGCAGACAGCTGGTTTCTGAGAGCAGGAGGGAGGGACTGTGATGCCTCAGCCCTGGCCCAGGGACCTGCCCTCAGGGGTTCCACTTAAAATACTTTTAAAAGGACCCCAGAAAGTCTCTGGAGGCATGACCCCACAGGGCAGCTTCTGGCCTTTGCTCAAAAGCAAGAGGGGATGCCAAGAAGCCTCCAGGTACCCAGATCAGGGTGAATCTGGGGGGAGGCCAGGGGTACAGTTGGGACCATCATCACCAGAGCCCCAAGCACAGATGGATGGCTGCAGAGGGTGATGCGTCACTGCGGTTGTTTTTGCAGCCACACTGGTAATAACTCACATCTCAGAGCATCCCCTGGACACACAGGCAGGAGAAGGCTGGGTGTCCTCATGGGACACCCTGCAGAGATGGGTGCTGGTGATGCTCCACCGAGGCCGTGTCCCCTTCCCCTGCTCCTCCCTGCGCCCCAGGACTCGGGCTTTCCCATTTCCAGCAGAATTAAGTTACCAAAGAATTTTTGTTTAACCTCATCATTGTTCAGTGTTTTTCCCCTCAGAGCCAGCAGCACCGCTGTCCTCACCAACCCACGCTGCCTGCTGCCCCGAGGCCAGGGCTGTCGGACCACCCCTGGGAGCAATCCCCACCGTCTGCGACCCGCTGCTCCCGGCTTCTCCCCACACGAGGTCATTTGCCCCGGCACGTCAATCACTGCCTTTGGGCCTGGTTTCGCTGCTGCTTCACTGGGTAGTGGCGAATGACGCCCAGGCAGACAAAGCCTGCATTAATTTTGCTGCAGTCTGGTGCATTAATGCACTAATTATTAACTGTTATCAATCCTTTCTATGAGATTCTGAGCAATAACATCTCCTGTTCTAAAAATATACCAAGGAGGTAAGGAGGCACAAAAACATATGTGCCGATGAAGCTATTTTAATTTCCTAATATATTTCAAGTTATTAATTTAGAAGAAAACTGCTTGCTGTGGCATTAAGCAATTAAATTGCAGCCGTGGGATGAAAATTTCAAATTGGGTAACATTTTCCCCCAAACGGCTGCTCCATATTTGGAGCACAACCCGTGCTGGCTATTTTGGGGGTTGTATTTCACTTGTAAGACTTAAATGTATATGCAAAGAGGAGCAGTTTCTGTCCTGGCCGTGTTGCAGCTGCGTCGTTAAACCAGAGATGATCAGAGTCGCGGCCGAGTGACCTGCGTCGGGAGCAGGGCCCGGGGCAGCGGGGGGCAGCGGCAGGGCAGGGGGGGCAGTGATGCTGTGATGGGCAGAGAGCCTGCGTGAGCTGCCTGGGTGATGGGGAGGTTTCCAGAAACGGCACCTGCGAGCTGTTGCAGCTCCTGGGAAATCAAGCAGCGACTGAAACTCAGAGGAGCTATTTTAAAAACCATCAGAAGCAGTTTCGCAGGGTGTTGGACAGCTGGAGCCGTTGCTGCACAGTCCCTTGCTGTCTCCCCGCGGGGCCGGCAGGGATGCGGCTCAGCTTGAACCGCGCCGTTCCTCTCCGCGTTTCCGAACCGACCCAAGCAGCGAAGGGGAAAAGCGCTGCCCGTTGCTTGTAAAGCTCGGCTGCCCCAGACCCGCGGAGAGAGCCCGAGGGGTCCCGGGGGTGCGGGGCTCCCGGCGCTCAGCCCCGCTCCGCGCTGCACGGTCCCGCCTCCTGGCAGGAGCTGGCAACAGCAGCAGGGCACAGCGGGACCGAGGGGCAGCAGGGGAAGCGGACTTCGGGCCTTCTTTTTTTTTTTTCTTTTATTTATTTCTCACAGGGTTTTTTTTTCCTTTGCAGAAAGCCCGCCTCTCGGAGCGGCAGCTTTGCAGAGCGGAAAGGGCAGTTTTGCTTCATCTTCTGGCTCAAAGATTTTGAGGAAGAGCTCGGGAGCTGCAAAAACATTTTGTTCTGTTCTTTTCAAAGTTGAAAAGCTCAGCTGGTGCATTTCACAATGATTTCTGGCTTGGGGAACTACTCACAGTGAACCAAACAGCAGCGGAAATCCAAGCGTGGGCCTCATCCCAGCACGGCGGGTGACAGGGAGACCAGCCCCTGGCAGAAACACCTCCCTGGAGGGGCTCTGGGGTCCCAAGAGGGACACGGGCACCTCTGCCTCACCAGCCCCACTGTGCTCTTCTGCCACTGCAGCTTTGCTGCCACCCGAGCCGTCCACCCTGGGTGCATGGCAGGCGGCTGCGGCTGGGAGGTGCCAGGCAGCTGATGGCAGGGCAGGGGGAGCAGGACCCTGGCAGGGCCATCTCGGATGTGGGTGCAACGATGGGCAGAAACTGGGTCTGGTTGGTTCTTAACGTACCACCCCCTTGCATGAGACTGGGGCCTCTTTGTTCCCCAGAAGATGAGCCTTGTCAGGACAACACGTGCGTTGTGGTTCTGTTCCCCCTTTCAGCATGGAACAAAACCTGGAGTTTTGGGGAGTGTTGCTGCTCCTGGCGTTTTGAGGCCCCCCCAGCAGAATTGCAGCCGGCCAGCCTTTGGTGAAGCACAAGGTCCCCTCTCCCTGCCCACTCTGACACCATAATCTTTGCAAGAGAGCTCCTACCCTACCCCAGATTTCCTTGTGTCCCCTCCAGGTCTATCGAGTGAGGACCTTTTGGTGGATGCAGCTGTTTCAATTCAGAAAGCATGGAGGCAGAGAGTGTCTGGAGGATTTTACTGTGCCTTGTGGGAGGGACCAGACCTGTTAATGTACCACCCTGCTCACCAGGGAGGCAAGTTTCTGGATAGTCCCCATCTCTGTGGGCCACTGACCCCGGCACACAGAGGAGGGCAATGGGGGAACCCCCCCCCCCCCCCATCCCATCTCCTGGGAGGACACCACAAAGCCAGGAAGCTGATGACAGCAAACCACAGGGTCAGCAAGACTGAGAATCACCAGGTGCTCCTTCCTGCAGGAGGAATGGGGCCAAAGACCCCCCAGGCAAGCAGGCCAGGCTGATGCAGTGTGCTTCATCCCCCCAGACCTCCCACCTCGTGCTGGAGCAACGGACAGCAAGTGGTGAAGGCACAGCCTGGCTCAAGGGGAATTCAGGCAACATTTTGTAAGAAAGTTTTACCACTTGGTGAGTTTCCAGGTAGGAAATAGAGCCTGCAGATCTTTCTATGTGCAGACAACAAACTTTTCTAGCAGAAGGAAAAAGCTGGGTAGGGAGGACATGGGCGAGGAGCCTCTCCAGAGCATGGGCATGAAGGGTGCTGCCTGAGCTGCCACCCGTGCAGTGAGGATGCCAACACACACCACACGAGGCTACATTTCCATAGTTCATGGTAAATGCAGAAGGGCTTTTAAAAGCACAGAAGAACGTGTACACAAAGGGAAGTCGTGCTATTTAGATAAGCACTCATTGACCTTTAGAGCTGCTGGCAAAGCAGCCTGTTGTCAGCAGCTTGCCAGCTCCCCAGGCAGCGCTGAGCCCTCCGGCTGGCAGCCCAGAAGCACCTGCTGTTGTCACGGGCATGACAGGGGACTCCTCACCTCCAAAACTCAGGTTAAATGCTGGGGCAGACTGTGCTCCACCCATGCACCAGCTGCTTTTGCATGGGGACGTATATGTGAAGGATGGGACTGATCCCCACGGTGCGTGGTGTGGTGGCACAGGGCTGCTCCCCACAGCACATGGTGGTGGGACAGGATTGCTCCCCACAGCATGTGGTGTGGGATGGGGCTCTCTCTGGGGCTGCTGAACAGCTCTGCTGACTGGGCAGATCCATCTTTTCCAGCAGAGAGACTGAGAAAGAGAAGAGCACAAGGTATTCTGAGATTTTACTATTTTAAGGTCAGTTTTCACAGTCCTAAAATAGCCCTTTTCCTTGTAATAAAACACAGCAATTGCTTGACAGTGCCCAAAATAACCTGTTTCCTACTCCACATCCTAGAAGTACATAAGTAGCTGAGCCGCAGAGGGACGTATGCTGCTGTGCACAACACAACAGACTCAGGGTGCCAGTGCTCACCAGCACGCTTGGCAGGTCAGTGCACCCCAGGAGAGGGATGCCCGCCGCTGGGCGAGACCTCTCGCTGCAGCTTGGGCTGGTGCTCCTTCGCTGCTTTGTCTGAGGTGAGCCATTCAGTCTCCTGTAACCCTCTATAACTGCCTGCAGTTATTTCTCCCTGAGAGTTAGCACCTCGTCCGGGCACGGCCACTGTCTTACTGTCAAGCGTTTGAGAGAAAAAGAGGGGGCTGTGGTTGAACTGAGTCACTGGTGTTACTCAGAGAGCACTGATGTTATGTGCAGAAACATCTCATTAACAAGCACAGCTGGTGGAATGGGATTGCTGCTTCAATTCTTAATAACCAAGTAAACCAGAGTCATGGAAACTTAAAAGGAAGATGGTGAGGGACCCATCAGGGTCGTGCAGGGCTTGTTGTGACTGGACTGGAGGTGATGTTTTAAACTCAGAGAGGGAGATTTAGACTGGAGAGAAAGAGGAAATGTTGGACACTGATGGTGGTGAGAGGCTGTGCCAGGCTGCCCAGAGAGGTGGTGGCTGCCCCATCCCTGGCACCATTGCAGGGGAGGTTGCCCGGGGCTCTGAGCACCCTGCTCCAGTGGAAGTTGACCCTGCCCATGGGAGAGGGTTTATAATTAGATGATCTTTAAGGGCCCCTGTAACTCAAGCGACTCCATCATTCTCTATGTTGCTGCAGTCCTCAAGCAGGCTGGGCCCTGTCTCACAAGAAGCGGGGCAGAGTTAAGACCAGGAAGGAAAAGCTTTTGGCTTTTTTCCTCTCAAGTTGGCCTCCTCGCCCATGGTGCTGGCCAGCTGAAACCTGCTGTTAAGGCTGTGAGCTGGAAGAAGTTGGGGACACCAGGAAGGCTTGTCCTTTTGATTTTGTTACACACAGATCATCACTTGTGAGCCACAAGACAGCTCAGGAAATTTTATTTTATTTTTTTCAGTGGGTACTGGTGCTGTTTCACCTGTGTACATGCTTTGGAGCGTGCTGAAAAGAGCTCCCTGTCTACCGACAGCTTGAAGCTGGTGGGTGGGAAGTAAAAGCTCTTCCCCAGCATTGAGCCTTTGTCCCCCTGCGTGTCCCAGCCCCCCAGCCCCCGGCACAGCAGCGCCTGGGGAGCGGAGCGATGAGCATCGCTGCTGCGTGGGTGCCACTCTCGGTGGCAGGGACCAGTCCTGTGGCCCTCCTGGGAATTGCACACACCAGTGTAAATGGCCATCTGGATTTTGTCGCTGGGTCATTCCTGCCCAAAGCTAAAAATGCAAAGGGAATTTGCAAAATGAGAAGATGGTTTATGTGATGAAGCACATTGCTCTGAAGCAAGAGGAAACGTTGCCTTTGGAGCTGAAAACGTTTTGTTCCTGGAGTCTAAACACTGTCAATGTATAGTCACACAGGCACGTGAGGCTGAGCTGCTGGGTTGCAAAGACAAGGAAAAAAACCCAAACACTTGTCTGTCTTTTGCCTTGTGTGCTCACAGAGCTGCTGTGCTCCAGGCTCATAGCATCTGTGCTCTCCTTCTACCAGCACTTCCCTGGGCTCTGGCTGCATCTCTCAGAGGAATAATGAGCACAGTCTCCAGATCCATCTTCTCTACCCCTTTAGTTGACATTTTGGCCAGCTCTTTGGCCAGCTCTGCTCTGAGCACTGGCAGGCTCCTCCCTGCTGGGCATCTGTGCCCAGACCCAGATCCATGGCTGTCTGGAGCCCTCACCCTGTGCTGGGCTCCCCATCTCTGCTGTGTTCAGGGGGCCCAGTAGCCAGTGGTGGGCTTATGGGATATGGGCACCTCCCGAGAGGAGCAGCCACAGGCCAAAGAGAGCCAGGAGCATCCCAGAGGAAATGCTCCAGAGGCAGAGTAGCAGGAGGTGAGGGTGTGAAGTGAGGAGGGTGGCTTCATCCCATGCTGTTCACAGGGGGAGCAGCGGGTGTTGGGTCCCATGGGATCAGGGACCTGCCCCCCAGGAGCACAGCGCTGGTTGCCCACAAGCTGAATACCAGGAACTTGTAGGGGCAAGAGAGAAACCACTTCCCATCTGGAGAGTGGGCAGGGGCTGGGACCACTCAAACTCCTGCTCTTCATGGGTCCCCTGCCCCACTGCAGCCCTGCCTCCACCCCCCTCCCCACCTTCTCCCCCTCCCACTTTCTCTCCCCCTGTCCTTTTCGCATCTTTCTGCACCTCTCTGCTGGCTCCAGCATGATCTGCCAGCCCCAGCCCCATGAGCAGAATGAAAACCTCTGCTTCTGCTCCCCAGATATTGGCCAGGGCTGGATGCTTATGGGACGACTGGCTTGTGAACTGTATTACATAGAGCTGTGGTGCTGAGGGGCATGGGTCAGTGGTGCCCTGGCAATGCTGGGGTAACAGTTGGACTCCATGATCTTAAAGGTCTATTCCAACCTAAACAATTCTTCTATTCTATGAGTCTCTAGATCAGTTCATTCCCTTTGGCAGAGCAATGCTTAAATCCCTTAGAAAAACAGAGCTCCCAACATCTTTTTCCTGCCCATTTGTATTTTTTAATTTCTAAATTGCTGGTAACACATTCCACGGCAGCCAAGGGTGACTGGCCAGACCAGAGATGGTTCATTGCAGCAGACCCTAGTTCCCTGCAGTCTGTTTCTACTGGCCTCTGGAGAGCATGCAATGAAGCAAGCTGCTTCTGAAGTCAGAGCAGCAAAATGCTGCTTCTGTCTCCCAGCAGACTAAATTTAGTGATGCTGCAGGCAGCAAACATCCTCCCACTTAAAGATGGAGCAGCTCTTAGCACCGGGTGGACTGGAGGAGGATCCAAGAGGGGACCCGGGCCAGGCCAGCAGCACAGTGCCACCCATCGTGTCCCCAGTGCTGGAAGGCTCTGCTCAAGGCGTGGGGATGCTCCTGCCATGGCACAGGGCTCAGCTGGGCTCGGGGGAATCCATCAGCACCAAGAGCTGTTAGTCACTCAGCAGGTTCTCAGAGCTGTCGTTACCCTATCTTGCTGAGGTCTGGAGTTAATGACACTTCCAGAGAGCTTAAACTTCCCAATAATCCATCACCCGCCCATAGGTGTGATGCAAGGCTCCTTTCTGGAGGGAGAGGTGTCTGGGGCACCTTCAGCAAGGCTCAGGGGTGTGATGAGCTCATGGCAGGTGGGGAGAGAGACATTAAAATGCAGGGAGAGAGATGCTCAAGGGACAAGCACAGGGAGTAGGCAGGGGCTGGTGATGATGGCTCCAGTGGTGGTATCTCTGGTACTCATCCCACTCGTCATCCTATGGGAAGCACAGATGACCTCATGGCTGGGATTTGCTCAGCACGGTATGGTGTTTACCAACGTTCAAAAACGGCCGAGACCGAAAGTGGTGCGTAGAGCTGCATGTACTGAGTCAACACTTTCTTCATGCAAAAATTGATCGGCGCTTCCGGAGCCTGCACCTACTCTGGAGCATCTAGGCTGGGCCTGGAGATAGAACTGGATTTTACACGAGTGTCTTCATCACCATTATTCCGTTTGCTCTATGAAGTAGGAGCATGAACTGAGGACCATTTGAAGGAGCTGGGTCTGTTTAGTTTGAGAAAGAGGAGGCTGAGGGGAGACCTCATCACTCTACAGCTCTCTGAAAGGACGTTGTGGAGAGGCTGGTGCTGGGCTCTTCTCTCAGGTCATTAGGGACAGAACCAGAGGGAATGGCCTCAAGCTGAAACAAGGTAGGTTTAGACTGGACACTAGGAAAAAATTCTTCATGGAAAGAGTGGTGAGAGATTGGAATGGGCTGCCCAGGGAGGGGGTTGAGTCTCCAGCCCTGGGTGTGTTTAAACATCGCTTGGATGTGGTGTTGGGGGACATGGTCTAGGGGTGAACTTGCAGAGTAGGGCTAATGATTGGACACGATGATCCCAAGGGGCTTTTCCAACCTGAATGATTCGTGATTCTATGAATAAGTCTCACAGGAGAGCCCCTTTTTCTGTTCTGCAGACACGAGTCTGGCAGCCACAGGGTAGAGAAGATAATTAAAACTGAGCTTCTGCAGTAGAATGAGAGACTGAAAACTGCTAATTATGTATCTCCACCCCAAACCTCCCCGTGCCACAGTCTGAGGCCAAATTACACCGTGCAGCTCAGGACAGCAGCTCTGTGGGTACAGACCCCTTCCCTGCCCACGTACCCACAGCTGGGGCTGTAATTGGTGTGTCCTCTTTTGGGAAACCCAGAGAAACAAAAATAGACTTCAAAGCATTGGAAGAGAGCAGGAATGGTGAAGTTTAAACCCACAGCAGGTTCTGCTGAGGATGCCTCTGAGAAGGAGACTCGCCTGTTCATGGGTGCGTTGCCCATGAGTGGCATGGAACAGGACCCCTCACTTTCTAATCACTGTGCATGTGATTTTAAAACAATGTGTGTCATTTTCTGTGCCTCTGACACGCAGGACTACAGAACGTCAGTGAAATTCTAGATCATATTTCTAAGGAAAACAGGAAATGAAGCTGTGTGCTTATGCACAGAGTTTGGAAGTCAGCAAAGGACTTCTTTAGCTATACCACCAGGCTTTGGTTTCAACAGAGCTGGATTCACACTGGTTTCAAAGAGGAGCTCACTCCCAGCAGGACAGTGAGGGGCTGGAGCGTGGCCAGAGAAGGGCAACGGAGCTGGGGAAGGGGCTGGAGCACAAGGGTGCTGAGGAGCGGCTGAGGGACCTGGGCTTGTTCAGCCTGGAGAGAAGGAGGCTGAGGGGAGACCTTCTGGCTCTGACAGCTCCTGGCAGGAGGCTGGAGCCAGGGGGGTCGGGCTCTGCTCCCAAGGAACAAAGGACAGGACAAGAGGAACCGGCCTCAAGTTGCCCCAGGGGAGGTTTAGGTTGGAGCTGAGGAACAATTTCTTCCCCTTGAGGGTTGTCCAGGGCTGTGCCAGGCTGCCCAGGGCAGGGGGGGAGTCCCCGTGACCCCTGGAGGGGTTTCCAAGCCGTGGAGCTGTGGTGCTGAGGGACAGGGGGCAGTGGTGCCCTGGCACTGCTGGGGGGGTGGTTGGATTCAATGATTTTAAAGATTTTTCCAACCAAAATGATTCCGTGACCACTCCAGCAGCACAGACACCAACACCAGCAGTTTCTGAGTGTTTGGCAAGATCCCCCCATGGTGAAGGTCACCAAACTTCCCAGTGCCTGGCTGGCAAGGGCATGACTGACACCCGCTTGCCTGACAGAGCTTGTCTCCTGGGACTTTGGGTGCAGCCGAGTCCTTCAGAAAGCTGGGTCCCAGGACAAGCTCCTGCCTCCAACCTTCATTATAGCTTGATGAGGAATTTATTTTTTCAGATAAAACTCCTGTTTATCATGCGTGAATTGAATTACCATTCCCACCCTCTCCAGTGGTCCCACAGCTGCAGCATTAGCCCAAAGGTCTCCAGAATGTCTCCATTGCAAGCTGCAGGGACATGGTGTTGGAAAAAGCCTCATGCAAGGTCTGGGGCTAATTTTAACAACCCAAGCCACAGAAACGACCTTGTGCCCAGAGAGCCCGAGCGGGTTTGCAAGTCGCAGGGTCTGAATCAAGGCAGCTCTTCGTCCTGCGCTGACGGGCTCTTCGTACGCCCCGACTCATATTCCTGTAACACCCTTACTAATGCAAAAGATGTAAAGGGTCAGGGGCGTGAGCAGGCTGCACTGTGCCCACCAGGGCACAGCCTTCCAGGAAGGTCTGCTTGCACAGAAATGCAGTTTGTTGAAATAACACTGCCCACTAGAGACCAACAGAGCACAGGAAAATGCAGGGGATGGCTGGGAGCGGCACATGCGCTGCCTGTCCCCGGGTACCAACTGCCACCGTGTCACCCCGGCCTCTGCCCAGCAGCCTGAGCAGCTGGGGTCAGGAACACGGGCTCCTGGGGAAGGACATGGGGAGGGTTGTTCCGGGGGCTCAGCAGATACGACAGGGAAGCTGCAGAAATCAGGGTTTCTCACCTGCCAATTTGCCCGTATTTCAGGAGCTGGAGGGTTTCTGAAGATGCAAACCCCGTCCCGGAGAGGCGGCACAGCCCACCTCTCTCCAGTTCTCAACGAGCCCTAGAGGTGCTGCCCCCCAGCCCACAGCAATGTGCTGTGGGGTGCCAGCATCTGCTCACCAAGTAAACTGGAGAATAATCACAGCCTGTGTTACCTGTGAGTGCTAAAAAAGGCTCTGCATGCGGTGAAACCCTTCCTCGTAGAAACGGCTCCATCTCACCAGACACAATTATCTGGTATTAAAATATATTAGGCTTGGGACTCAAAGGCACCTGGGCTAAATTTTTTTGCCGAACCTCTTCCCAATAATTTTAAATTTCTCATGTATTTACTGACCTCTCCTCCTCCCATATGAAATGGGAAGGAGACAACTGTCCTGGCTCCAGCACCCCGAGGGTTGGCAGGAGTTTTGTCCGTGAGCGTGGTGGGGCCAGGCTGTGTTTGCTGCACACCTCTGTAGCATGGTGCCAAACCTCAGCTTTTGCTTCCTGCAAATATAGCTCATGCTCAGAAAAAAAGTAGCTGCACCTTGACCCTTCGAAGTCCCTCGATTTCTTCTCTCTGCTGTGGGACTCAGCCCTGAGTCAACCAGCGCCCAGCCAAACATGGGCTCTGGGCTCCCTCCCGTTCACAGAAATGTGACTTTCTTGTGGCTAATGTGGCAACCGCTTGCACATTAGAAAACAATTTTGGGATGGAGCTATGTGCTTTCATGTTTTATACCACGCCTGTAGAATCCCACTACTTTAGAAGATATTTTTTCATTATTTCCTTTCATTTCCTTTCACAACCCATCGATCTGGAAACATCTGCCTAAGAAAATCACCTCATAGATGTGATCTCTTTCATTTGTTGCCAGGTTATTTCTCATGTGATAACACAAAGCAAATGTTTATCAGTAGCACATGGTAAATAAGACATGAATCTAAATTTCTCAGAACCTTTCTATGAAACGTGATCCTGTTCACAACTGGTTTTGGGGTGAGGTGCCGAGTGAATGCTGGCAGAAAAGCAGACTTCTCACAAATGTGTGGAGCGTGCAGATGTCGGGGCGGGCGCAGCACGCTGCGAGTTAACACACCCTGTCCTGGGATAGCTGTGAGCACAGCTGGGAGAAACAGACTTGCCAGAGCACGTGAATAGCCCACTGAATCAGGAGCAAAGTAGCCACTTCCCCAGCTGCGATGTGATATACGTGTGTGTAGGTTTATAGACAGTGCTATAAGAGTCCACTGTGATTTATCAACGTGGACTAATAAACCCCATTTCTTTGGCCACCGGAGCATGCAGGGCACTGAGAAAAGCTGTAAAAGTAACTCCTGTGAAACGAGAGCCCATAAAGTACATTCTCAGCATGAGCACGGAGTTGTTTCCCAGGGAAGCATGCGGAGCGGCTCAGAGAGCCCGGCAGGGTTGGACGGGCTGCAGCCACTGCTGCTGGACACGCAGGGTGACAGTGCCCATCGCTGGGCTCTGCTGGGGACGTGGCGAGGGGACACACGTGCTGCGAGGGGGCGATGGGAGGACAGTCCCTGCCTTCAGGGATCGGCTGTCTGCTAACACCCAGATGGTCCCGACCGGCCAAAGCGGTGGGGCTCGCGCAGCCAGCACAGACCGGGCAGCCCAGAGCTGGCAGTGCTGGGGCCTGGAGCTCGGCTGATGTGGGAACCGAGCTCAGCTCAGTCCCAGGACCCGAGCTCAGCTCAGTGCCCAGGAACCAAGCTCAGGTCAGTGCAAAGGAACTGAGCTCAGGTGAGTGCCCAGGACCCAAGCTCAGCTCAGTGCCCAGGAACCGAGCTGAGGTCAGTGCCCCACTGTGACTGTGTTTCACTGACTCACAACCATGTCATTTTTTTTCTTTTAAATTTCCAGTAAGGATGTGACATATTCCATGTCATGCTGAGCTCACATCCTGTGCTGTTAGGTACTAAAACCTCCTGATTGTCATTTTCCACTGCTAGGAGCGAAGTGATTTAGGAAGAGTCTTGATGCAGAAGCGAGGATGTGGTGAGACTGACCCGAGAGGCTGGGGGGGCTCAGGGCACGCGGGGCTGAAGTGGGGGCTTGGGGCCAAGCCAAGCCCCGTAGCAGGACATCGTTCCCTGTGAGGGAGCCGAGCAGCTGAGCAGGAAAAGCTGTGTGTCCAGCACTTGTTCTTCCTCTTCCCAACACCAGAGCCTTAAATTGTACAGAAGGATTTAAAAATAACAGGCTCCAAAGAAGGAGGAGAGAGGCCATCCATCCTCTGTTACCAGGGGCTGAACGGACACAGGGAGCACCTGCATTAACCTGCAGGAGAATTAGCATTTGTAATTTGCCTCTGAGGAACCCCAGGTTACCTTCACCCTCTACCTTAGTTCACTGACATCATAGATATTAGATAGATCATTTTTATGGATTATGTCTCGCAAGGGCAACATTTTAATGAATAGTAGAATTAAATGTTTGCCAGGATTTTTTTAAAAGAGATGATCAATTACCGCCGGGCGCATCCATCACGTTTATGAGGTACCTTCCAGAAACATTTGTCATACCTTGGAAATTGAAATGAGGTTGAAGTTGAATTTTATTTCTTCTTCATTTGCCCATAATAAATACAGTACTTACACATAAAGCACCAAGACCAGTGGGGTTTTTGTGTAAGTCGTTAATGACAATGGATAAAATTCTGTGGGTGCAGAATAGCGAAAAATATTTTTCAGAAAATTAGTAAAAAAAATGGATTTCTTTTTCAAAAAAGCTTAGAGAACTGCGACAAGATCTCCTACTCATTTTCAAGGTCATCATGACACTGACTGGTATGCATTTGCTAGTAGTAAAAACACCGCCTTGTCGTACCTGCAGGGTGAAGACGATGTCACATCAGCACACAGCTTCCATGTTTGGCCCTGAGTGACCTCGCAGCCGGACCAGCTGCCTCCCTGGCCCCCACTGGAAAGAGCTGAGAAAGGGACCCGGTGTTCCCACCGCTGGCAGCCCAGCAGTGAATTCTGCAGGAATGTCAGCTCCCCGTGTACCTGGCCATGCTCACAGAGGAGTCACCACGACTGCCACAGGCAGAGGCGAGGGCACAGGCAGGCACAGGGCAGAGCGGGCAGCCCCCTCCTGCCCGTCCTGGCCACCAGCTGCTGTCACGGGTTGAGAATCGTAGGATCGTTCAGGTTGGCAGAGCCCTTTCAGAGCATCCAGTCCAACCCTTCCCCCAGCACTGCCAGGGCACCACTGACCCCTGTCCCTCAGCACCACAGCTCCACGGCTTGGAAACCCCTCCAGGGATCATGGGGACTCCCCCCCTGCCCTGGGCAGCCTGGCACAGCCCTGGACAACCCTCAAGGGGAAGAAATTGTTCCTCAGCTCCAACCTGAACCTCTCCTGGGGCAACTTGAGGCCGGTTCCTCTTGTCCTGTCCCTTGTTCCTTGGGAGCACAGCCCGACCCCCCTGGCTCCAGCCTCCTGCCAGGAGCTGTCAGAGCCAGAAGGGCTCCCCTCAGCCTCCTTCTCTCCAGGCTGAACAAGCCCAGGTCCCTCAGCCGCTCCTCAGCACCCTTGTGCTCCAGCCCCTTCCCCAGCTCCGTTGCCCTTCTCTGGCCACGCTCCAGCCCCTCACTGTCCTGCTGGGAGTGAGGGGCCCAGCACTGACCCCAGGATTCCAGGGGCAGCCTCTCCAGTTCTGCGTACAGCATCCCCAGGCTGTCCCAGCGTGCCCCCTGGTACCAGCAGAGGTGGAGAGAGAATCACAGTGGAGCCACGGGGTCCAGTGCTGGGAGTGCAGGGTGTGTGAGGCTGTGCTGTGGTGGGGAAGGGTGCCTGGGGGCTCCTGGTCCCCCCCCCACCCTCAGACCTGGGGGAGCCCCAGAGTGCATCAGACCTGCACGGGGGGAGGCTCATAATGCTGCTGCCGCTCACCTAAATCAAAATCCTCATTAAGACCAGCGAGCGAGATATTGCCATGTAGCTCTAATTAGTTTTAATGACAGGAAAAAAATGAAACCAATTAAGGACTAATGGAGTGGTTGCCCTATTTCGGGAGGTGGTGATCTGTTTTTGAGCAGATAAACAATAGAGCTGATCCTGCTGGGGGGCTGCAGGGCATCGGGGAGAGGTGGGATGTCTGCAGCTGGGTATCTCACAGGAAAAGCAGCAAAGTCCTGCAGGAAAGTTTGGGTTAGAAAATTGACAGAAACTTAACCATAGACCCAAAGAAGGACTGGCACAGCCTAGAGCAGTGCTGGGTCTTGGACACGAAACACAGCCCCCACTGCCTGTGCCACCTCCCCAGGGCAGAGACCCCAGCCCCTTCCTCCACCTCCTCCAGACCCCCAGGCAGCAGCTTCCTACCCTGAGCCACCCCCAGCTCCCTAGGACCCTTGGAAGCTCTCCCACAGGGGCTGCGCTCAAGGCTGCAGGGAGCACTCTGCTCCTCTGGGAGCTGCAGGTTCGGGCAGGACTGTCTTGTCTGTCTCTAATACAGCTTGGGAAGGAAGTGATGGTGACTTAAACCATCCCCCCTTGTCCTGTCCCAACAGGCCCTGCTCAGAAGTCTGTCCCCATCTTTCTGACAGGCCCCCTGAAGCACTGAAAGGCCACCAAAAGGTCTCCCCGGAGCCTTCTCTTCTCCAAGCCATAAATCTGATAATAATCTGATTCCTTTCTTATCAAAAGAATGAGTCTGAAATAACTTCAAGCAATTTGAACAACTGTATCTGTAGCATCTCGCAGCAGCGTCTGGGGAGGTGCAACTGATATCCACCAGGTATTTCTCTGCAAGCACAAGCCCTGCCTTTCCTTGCAGTTATTCCCCAGCTTTTCCACACTGCTCACATGGCGAATAAGGTGAATTTAGCTGTAGCAGACCCCAGAGAGGCAGCACAGCAGTACTGTTTCCCCCTGCCCAGCTCTTTCAGGCCCTGAGCTGCAGAGCTGACACGACCTGCCTGGGAGCCTGCAGGCAGAACTGAGAGCGCAGGATCCTGCCCCAGCACGTCAAGAACGAGAGCCTCACCCTGCAGAAATCGGTTTTGTAAACCTCACAGCCATCTGTTGCACTAAACTTCCGCAGCTCCAAGCCCTTTTCTGTCAGGTACAATCTCACACCTTTAGACTCAAGTTTCTCCCTATACAGAAACCCCCTCCCTCTGCCCTGGCCACGCTGTGTGGGCTTTGGGGTGTGCTGGTGGTGTTGGAACGGGGCTCTCGCTGCCGGATTAGCATGGCTGTGATTTCTGCTGCCATCCCTCAAGTCTTGCGGTCTCCTCGCCTGGCGACACGGGCAGCTGAAATGGGCTCTGCAGATGCTGTTTCAGCAAAGAAGCCAACATCGCGTTGGGTAATGCTATGGAAATCCAGAGAAACAGCTTAATGAATAAACACAAGTGCAAAAGAAGCATGAGTAGTCGAGCACCACAAAACCCAATGCTGAACAATGTCTCTTTCAGCATCAGGGGCTCTGTGTGAGCACCGGCTCCTGCCAGGCCCTGCAGCATCTTCCTGTGCTCTTGGTGCCAGGGTTCTGGTCGTGCCTCCTGAGAGCTCTAAATTCACATTCACATTTGTGAACTTGCTGCTTTACATTCGCAAATTACGGAGCAAATCTGCTTTTCAGGCTGAGATGGACAGTGTGCAGCAGGCAGGGGTTGGCCGGACCCTGCTGGAAAATGCATCTTTTCAACATGAGGGGGTTGGCCTCCCGTTTGTCCCCGGTCCCAGCTGTGGGCTTGCCCATGTCACGTCTCCCCCAGGAAACGTGCCCTGTTACCCGGCGTGGGAGCAGAGCTTTCCTTGCCAGGCTGCCTGGCGGGCATCGGGCATCGCTCCGGTCCGAGGCGTTAATCCTGCAGCTCCAGCTGCAAGGAGGAGGGCAGGGCCGGGCACTGCGTGGCCTGTGCCTGGAGGTGTGTGGCATCACGACAGGACACAGGGTGCTTCTCCTCCTGTTTTAACTGCTGCTTACCAAGGAGAGAGGAGGGGAGCGGGAGCCTGGAAGGGTCATGGTCACAGCAGGATTCCAGGCTGCAGCAGAGAGTTAATTAGCTGAAACCACCATGCAGAAATGTCCTCTGGAGTATTGATTTCAATAAGTTTTTGCTCAATTAGTGTCTGTCTCAGGGCAGATGTCATTACACTTCCACTTCCCAGGGCACTTGAAACCTCCTTCCTTGACACTGATCTGTCTCCCCGTGCCCCTCCGGCTGTCTCTAGGGGAGCTGCTGGGGGTATTTTCCTTGTCTATGTGCTTTAGGTTCCTCTGTCCCCTGTCTGTCTGGCACCCCTTGCTTGCCTGGGACCATTCTCTTCCTCCCATCTTTCTCCTTGCAGACCAGCCACCAAGTGCATTGTCCCCATGAGCTGCCTGGGGCAACTGGACGGGGATGAAATGTGCCCAGGGCTGGTGCCAGTCACCCCAACACAGAGATCCTTGTGTGGGAGCAGCCATGTGCTCTTGCAGGTGGCTGAAACTCCTCATCATCCTTTAAATAGATTTTTCAAAGTCTCTTTTCTTACAGTTGAATATTTACTGCCATCCTTTCCAAGCCCCAAGCACAGATGGAGCTGGAGGAGTGCTGCTGGTCCCCTGCCCTGCTGGTGAGCATCCCCAAAAGCCTCAACACCGGTGCTGGATGCAGCACGGCCCCTGCATCAGGGAGGATT
Organism: Todiramphus chloris collaris; assembly: GCA_025345505.1. NCBI lineage: Eukaryota > Metazoa > Chordata > Aves > Coraciiformes > Alcedinidae > Todiramphus > Todiramphus chloris. The sequence continues at coordinate 15,792,446 of JANVCC010000077.1, forward strand.
TGTCACCATGGGACTCTTCACTGTGTAGAACTGGGGAGGGGAGGTGGGAAGTCACCGTGGGAAGCATCAGAGATCTGTTACATGAACACCTTTTCACCTTCTGCTTCATCACGACGAAGCCAAGCAGCACCCACCACGGGAGCGCTGCCCAGGCGTGAAGCCTTCCTGCAGGGATGGTCTCACTGCCCGGGGCTCGCGCTCCACCAGGAACGTGCTTTGCCAAGAAGTGACTTACGGGGCTGGGAGAGCTGGCAGGCAGCGGGAAGGCCACATAGTGCCCAAGCAGGCTGCTCTCTTTGGAAAAGCTCAGCTGAACGGGGATTATCCCCATACAGTGCTCATCAGTCACGCCTGGAACGAGAGTGTGCGGCTGAGGTAGAGGCACTGAGCGTTGGCAGGAGCAGACAGCCCCAGAGCACTCTGGGGCCTTCAGGATCCATGGGGAACAGACAGCTGCTGCTGCTGCTGGGCTCACAGCCTCTGCGTTTTCAGTCCTATTTGCCCAGATTGCCAGTTGAAATACTCCCCAGCCTGACTGGCCTGGCTGCTTACCCCTACCTCTGGCTCCTGACAGTACAACCAGTCTGCCAGTTCCACTGGGGAAGCAACAGCATAAAAAGAGGCAAAAAAGCTGGGTTATTGTTGGGATTTGTTATTTTTCAGCTAGCACTGTTCCCTGCTCTTACTCAGTGCACAGCCCAGGCGGGGGGGGGGGGGGGGGGGGGGGGGGGCATTGGTGACCCCACCTAGGTGAGGGACATGGACATCCACCAGCAAGCTGAGGATGCTCTTGGGGGTGTGAGCAGAGGATGCTCTGGATGAGCTGAGCAGAAGAGCCCAGGAGAGTGAGAGGGGAAGCTTGGGGGGTGGGCAGCAGGAGCACAGCAGTGCTCAGGTAGAGGAGATGACGCCTGGCTCAGCCAGCGACAACAGGGACAACACCAGCGTGAGTGGCTGCAGCGGGTGAGGTGGGGATGGGAAAGACCTCAGCAGGCAGACTTGAGCCAGCACACAGCTCTGTCTTAATGTCCAATTCAGTGGGAGGACAGGTTTGTTTTAACAGAACTGGTTTTTTTCTCAGTTAAACTCTGTTATTTCATCGCTTTATGAAAAATAACCACAGATGCCCTGCTGGAGCCCGTTTCGATCATTATGCAGCTGTGTACGAGGCTCTGTTACAGATGTTCTATGGGTTTCAGCACAAATCCTTCCATACATAGAGCCTTGCATTCCTGGGAAATGTATTTGTTTAAAGTCACAGCATTTTCTGGAAAACTTCAAGTCAATTATGAGGATTAAGTGAATTATTATCAATTCGCAGTATTACGTGGGAACAAGGGATGTAAAAGACCTTCTCTGAGGAAAGCTTAGTTACTGGGGCTTTTCAGGCCAAGGTTGCAATGGAAATTAACCTAATTAGACAATTTATAGATACTCCGTTACCTAATTTAAATTGGCTATTTCACCTCCCCTCTGCCAAGTTTTCTGTTTGCAAATTTATTATGATTTAAACCACCACTGGAGCAGCATTACAGGTTTACTTTTTCAAGGCTCTTTCACTTCAGAGCCATCACCACAGTGCACTGCAAACAAAGCTGAATTAGCATCTCACAGAGGTATTTTCAGGTAGCAGAAGGATTCAGAAAACCAGCCACTACAGCTCACCATTGTCTCGGGTGAAGCACCCCGAGGGACAGCAAGGTCTGCAGTGGGTGTCCTTCACCCACCCTGCCTGCTTGGTGTGATGGAGGCCAGGGCTGCTGCCAGTGCCCAGGGCTCCATGGTTGGCACTGAGTCCCCAGCCCAGGCTGGGTTCAGTTGTTAGGTACTGGCTGTGACCACAGCAGAGCAGAGATTGCTCAGAGCAGCTTCTCAGTGACTAATGTTGGCTGTGTGTTGTGTTCTTCTGACGTCTGGTGCCCCTGCTCTGCTGAGGGGTCCTTTCACTCAGCTCTGCCACGCTTACGGTAATCTCTGAAAACATGTATTTAATATATAAATGTGCTCCACAGACAGGCTCGGGGGGCTGCAAGGCTGTTCAGAACAAGGTTGGTGTGACCCCAGTGTAGGTGCTGGCCTGCAGTTGTGTGGTGTTCACACCAGGGGCCCTCTACAGAGGCTACAGCTGGGTTGCAGTAGCTGTGATGAGAAGAAGCGTGCTAGCAGAGTGGCTGTGATGAGAAGAACCGTGCTAGCAGAGCGGCTGTGATGAGAAGAACCGTGCTGGCAGAGCAGCAGAGAATCAGCTGCCATGACATGGCACGGGCTCACAGTGAATCACCGCTGTCCCCCCCGGCCGGCACCCCAGCGTTGTGCTGCAGTGCAGCATCGCTCTGGCACATGGTGCAAGGACTGCTAGAACTGCATCTGCTCCCCACGGGACCCCATGAGGGACCCTGCTCACTGCAGAGCCCTGTGCCTACAGCCCCAGTCACAACAACTCTTCTGGAAGCCTTCTTAGCGAGGAGAGCACTTGTTTGGGACACATGTTCAGCATTAGCTGGGTGAGAGATTGTGGTGATCTCACCAACTTGCTGCAGCTGCTGAGCACCTCTGAACCCTCCCAGGTGAGCAGGGCAGGTGGTCCATCACCCTAAGGTCTGACTGGCTTCAGCTTTGCTGCATTCACAGAACGGTAGGGGTTGGCAGTGCCCTCTGGAGCTGCTCTGGTGCCACCCCCTGCTCCATCCAGCAGGGGCACCCAGAGCAGGGGCCCAGCAGCGCAGGGTCCAGCCGGGGTGGGAATCTCTCCAGACAAGGAGACTCCACAGCCTCTCTGGGCAGCCTGGCACAGGCTCCCACACCCTCACACCAAACAACTTTCTCCTCCTGCTCAGATGGAACCTCCTGGCTTCCAGTTGGTGCCCAGTGCCCCTTGTCCTGTGGCTGGGCACCACTGAGCAGAGTCTGTCCCCATCCTCTTGCCCCCCGGGGCCCTTTATCTCTTGCTCAGCATTGCTCAGCTGCCCTCTCAGGCTGCTCTTCTCCAGCTGCACAGACCCAGGGCTCTCAGCCTGGCCCCAGCACAGAGATGCTGCTCCAGCCCCTCAGCATCTTCTGCCTATTTGATGATACTCACAAGACCAACTATCTCCTACTCCCACCTGCTGTAAGTACTTGTAGGTTGTGGTGACATTACCCCTGGGCTTCTCTGCCAGCTCTGGAGCCTTCTGTTGTGTTATTCAGCTCCCCTTCACTTCTTGGTGCCTCTGTGCTCATTTCTGGTGTGAGGGGAGTGAGCCAGGAAGGCATGCTGGGAACAGGCACTGGGCACGGAGTGGTTTGATCGGGAAGTCCTGGCAGATGTGCTCCATATTGGGAGCTTAATGTGGTTTTATATTTAGCACTGGCTCTGCAACTATTCTAATCTTCTTAGTGAAATTGTGTACAAAAGGGTACAGTCCATACAACGAGGTGGAACGGGGGGTCTCACTGGGAAAACAACCTTGTGCAGATGTAAACTGCAGGCCTCTCGTTAGCCGGCGAGTGACCCTGCTAAGACAGAGCCCTTGTCCCCGCTGAAGGGGCCGGGGGGATTGTGGAGGTGCCTCTGCCCTGGAGGAGAGGAGTTGGCCGGCAGCAGTGGGTCCCTCTGCCTCTGGAGCGTGTGGCTGCAGAACCCCGGCCGAGGAGAGGAGAGAAGAGGAGAGGAGAGCTGTGCAGGCTGCAGGGTCGTCACATCGTGCACGTTGCGGGTGCCGCGTGGGCTGCGATCACAGCGAGCTCTGTCTGAGACCTTTACAGTCAGCAGCTATTCTGTAAGGGAATCCCTGACATTTCAGGGCTGTGAAAGCAGCAGCTGACAGCTTGGATTAATCCAGCCTTTGAGGAATGAATATTATTTCCTCTATCGCAGCACCACAGGGAGCCATGGCCGAGCCCGCTGTGTGGGTGTGAGCCTGGGACGCTTGGGTCTGCGCACGGTTAGGCTATTAGGAAAAAAAGAGAAATCCTGGCTGATGTTTTCTTGCTGCAGTTCTCACCAAGTGAGGCAGCTGCTGCAGCGTAAGAACCAAGGGGCAGCCCCAGCGAAACTGCAGCCGTGTTTAAGCGGGGTGGGAAAGGTGCAGCCTTAGAGCTGGCAGAGCCCCTGACAGAAGGCTCCCCTGTGCTGGGCAGGAGAGATACGAGATGCTGCAGTCTTTGGCTCACCATAACTGCTGAATGGTGCTGGGAGGTCCCAGCAGGTCACTGTTCTGCTTGACCAACTCCCCAGACATCAAGATGCCAGTGACAGCCTGTGAGAAGTTTATTTGATGCTGTCTGCTCCTCACACACAGACTTCTGGATGCCTGGGAGCTGGCACTGAGCTGTGCTGGGGAGGCTCCTCCAGCCTGGCAGAGCAGAGCTGGCACGGGCACTGGGGTAGGCACCCCCAGCCCCCTGCATCAGGGCTGGCTTACCATCCTTGCCATGGCTCCATAAGCTCTGCTCTGGCAGCTGCCCTTCCCCAGCTGACTGCTGTTCATGAGCATCCATCTGCGTGAAATGCAGTTAACTGCATTTAACTTTAGTCACAGACCAGAGTTTTTTCTCCTGGTGGACAGCAAAGTTGAATTGCCTGCTCCAGGCACAGAAACCTGACCAGTGATGTAGGTGACCCCCCCAGACCCAATTCTTGGGTCTTGCAGCGTTACCCTGAGCAAACGGCTCCCAAACGAGCCGGTGTCGGATGTTTGCTGTGGATGCCAGTCTCAGTCAGGTGGCAGGGACTCTCTAGGGGTGTTCCACAAACACTCAGCTGGCATTTGCCCCGTTTCAGTAAGACGCTTTCAAATTAGATTTTGCATTTAACAGCTCTAACAGCTGTGCAGTTTACAACGGAAGAATTCCTTTTGTTCTGAAAGGTACCTAACTAGCTTTGATTTGGGAGCTTGGTACACGGCAGGCCCCCATGGAAGCCCTAGATTTAGAAAAGACCTTGACATTTTTGCTTTGTTTTCAGCCCAAGAAGGTGGTGCCTGTCTGAAGGGGACAAGGCCAGCGGGGTTTGTACCAGCTCTGCCAGCGTAACAGGAACACAGCACGAAAAAGTAAACACGGGCTTGGCTCTGAAACATCCAACTGCTCTTTCTAATCTGCAGTGTTATTAATTTTGATCCCCTATAATAGTGCATAGGGGGTTATAAAGCACTTCATGTCACTCGTAGGGAGGAAGCGATGACCCCTGAGCAGGGCTGTATTCCCCCAGCCCCCCAAACCAGCAGAGAGGGGCATTAGCAGAGACTGGGCAGAGTGATGTGATGGGAAGGAGTCCACGTAGGTCTGTGGATCTAAACTGTTCCTTGTAAGCCTACCCGGGGTCTCTGAAGAGTCAGCAAGAGCAGTGGGTGGCTGTGTGAGAGCGTGCCCTTACATTTTCAAACAGCTTCTCTGTGTTCCTCCAGCCAATGCCTGCAGATGGACGCAGATGACAATTTTACAGTGGGAAAAGAGAGTTAGTGTTAAAAAAAAAAGCAAGTGAAAAAAGACCTGCAAAAGTGTGAAGAGTGAGGTGTCACTAGCTCCTGCCCAAACGTATTTGGCTGTAGCCAAAATTAAAAAAAGATACTGCTAAAAGTGGCACAAAGAGAGGGGAATTACTTGACGACTAATGCATGGTGGGAATCAAGAGCAAAAGGTGAGGGGGGCCATGGGGGTACAAGCATCTGCCTGCCAAGGAGAACTTAGACAGACAAGACCTCTTTGGTTTGGAAGAGACAGCAGAAAGAGTAAGGATAGCAGAGCTGTCATTGTGACGGGGAAATCAAAGGTGAGCAGGAGTGAGCAGGCTTTTTCCAAGCGGCAGGAACTGAGGAGGACAAAGGGCTCACGCGTCGGGCTGGAGCCTGCGCGCAGGAGGTTGATCTCCTGCAGCACCTGACCTGCTGGTGCTGCTCGGTGCCCGAAGATGTCATGATCACCAGGGCTCAGCATGGTTCCTGGCAGCCATGGGCAAGCTCCTGGGAGAAGAGCCCACTGCTGAAGAGCTGAGGGGCACAGCCCAGCTCGGGCACCTCCTGCCCCAGAGCTGCTGCCACCTTGGGGCATTGGGCAGGCGGCAATTGCTGCCCCCAGCATCTGCACTGGACACTGTCCTGGGCAAGAAGTGGCTGAGGATATTCTTGCCATGTCCCTGCATGATCATCTTTATGTTATATTTTCTCTGTCTGTAGATTCTGAGTGTTTAGGGCTTTTTTTTCTGGTTTCTATGTGTTTATTTTCTTCCCATTTCAGGAGGTGATGGCACCACCAGCTCTTTAACTTGAAGGTATTATCCTGACCATCTGGGAGCCCAGACACAATTACATTTAGTTAGTTTTCTTTTTTAGCTTAGTCTGTCTAAATATTTTCCAACATGTTAATGGAAAAGCATTGAAACAATGGCAAGTTATATTATGCCTGTAGTAGGTGCAATGCCATTGTACCAGGAGCAGAGATTTAACCTGTAACTTGACAAAATTATTTTACCTGGATCATCCCAGAAGATCTATTAACAAACCTGTTCTTCACATAGTTCTCCAAGAAGACTGGTGACAAGCTTGTGATGCAGACTGCTGGTTGCTCTTTAACTACCAGCTGTGATTCAAACCAGGGGAGGAAACAATTCAGTGGTCTTACGGCTGTAACCAGCCTCCATTAGCATTTATGGCTCCTTTAACTTCATTTCCCGTAACCTGCATGTACACAGTATGTCAGTACATAGCTTCATGCCTCATTCTCTGGCATTTCTTAAACTGGGTGAAGTTCACACTCAGAAACTTTCTCTCCACCAACCTGTTCATCCTGCATGTGAACCCAAAAGTGACCTTGCATCAGAGTGAAGAAGGGACCTTAAACTATTTTCCAGTGCAATCCCTGTACTCCAGCTGACATCCTGCTTGTGCTCTCCTGCTGGTGACCAGTTCCTATTGAATAGCTGAAATCAGTGGCATTATTTAGAGGTTTCACACCCAGCTTCTTCAGTTATATTGTCAGCTTTTACCTTCCAGCTGTTTTAAAAGCCCAGATTTTTATAGTAGTTTTAATCTTCCACTGCAGAATTACTCAGAGATCTTTTTGAATACTACCTTAAAATGCAGCTTTACAATTTTTGCAAACCCAAGGAGATGCTGAGATTCTTCCTTACTTGAATTTCTAACCTTCTCCTGGCAGGAGGGCAGGGTGTAATCCCACAGCAGGAAAGACCCCAGGAAAGACCCCAGTTTCACTGTGGCACTGGAGGAAATTCCACATTTCTTTGCATAGCTGGTGATAATTTGCATTATCTCCAACTAGCTCTAGTGTAGGTTTTTAATTTTCACAGCAGTCTCTCCTGGATGATGTTTTTTTTCCTAGGAAAAAATGTCATGGTATGCATCAAGGATTTTTGTTTTTTAATAAAGTTTGCATTCTAGTAGAACTTTATTCTTCTGCCAGTCAAAATGCTGCTGGCAGGTAATCTAAATCCTTGAGCTAATTATAGGTGTTAATCTTTTTGTGGTCTTAAACTAGGGCCATGATGTTGCATCAGGGTGTTGATGTCCTGGAGTAGGGAGGGAAGGAGCAACCTGGCTCCATGGGAACCTGGCAGTTGTGGCTGCCAGTGCTGTAACAGAGTGGAGCTGGAAACAACATCAGGGTGCAGTTATTGCACTGAAGTGTTTTGATGCAGCCATCTTTACCCCACTCCTACAATGATTTCAAGCAAACATTTAAGCACATGGGTTTTGCTTGTTTATTTAACTGAGTTCCAATTATGGAGATTTTATTAATACATCTGGTACGCCCAAGACACTGCGTTAAACAGTGTTCACTTTCTGCATGTAAGGCAGTGTGCTGCTGACTCCAGGATCATTAATTTGGTCAGACAGAGTGCTTGGGTAGTTTGGAAGCAGCGGTGTTTTTCCTCTCATCCATTGCATCATGCAGCCTTTTTCAGTTTTAAATCTCAGTAAACCCCGTTGCCATTGTCCATCAGATCTGTAGCTGGTGCATTGAGCTGCTTCCCTTTCACAAATTTGTAATCCACTAACAGAGTAGTCCTTTCATCCACGGCTCATGGTTTCACCCAGTTTGATGGCATCTTTTGCTGCCGGAAGTGGGAGCTGGAGGGGTCCTGTAAGACCCTGGGGGCAGGATGTAGCTGCCCTATCACCTTTCCTCAAAGCACAGAGGAAAATCCCATGTCTTCTGCTCCCCCCTCAGCCCCAGACCTGCCCCTGTGGCCCCTGTTTGAGCAACATGCATGGCTGTGCCTGGGACACACCTATTTAAAGCACAAAGATTTTGGCTGCCACTGAAGCACATTTGCTGCAACCATATGAATATTATCTCTCCTGCTGAGATTGTGCTGAGTATTTCTGATAGACTCACCAACATGCCCTGTTTGCATCATTGTTTTTAAGCCATTAGAAAACTTTATCAGCCTGTTAATGACAAGTGGGCTACTTGTGTACTGTGTCCCAAGTCTTTCACTTCCTAAAAGCCTGGAGGACAAGGTCAAAAACATCTGATAATGCTGGTATGAGCCAAGCCAAGGTTTGGAAGACCACATTGCTTTGATTTCTAGAGATTGCTTCTGGAACACTTGACACCAACACTGTGTGAAGGTATCTGCAAGCAGGAGAGTGTTTTCCCATCCCGCAGCATCAGACAGTCGCAACTGCAGAGCTGCTGAAAACTGTGCACAATGGCAGGGGCAAAATAATCTTTCTCACGAGAATGTATTTGCTTTTCTGCAGGCAGAGGGAGTCAAAGGCTGAGCAGCCACAGCCTTCACTGGGCTGATACATGCTTCATTGTTTTGCCCTGATTTTCAAAGCCTTACGTAGGAGGTAGAAGAGGTTTATAAAAACAAAAACAGAAAAGAAAGACACAGTGTGCTCCTTCTGAGCTAGCTCTGGTGCCCAGTGCAGTGGTTGTACAATGGCACATTAAGGTGCTGTGCCCTGTGCTCCCCCCTGCAACGCCAGCAGTGCCCTCACTGTTCTCCATGGCCCAGGCTTAGTCCACTGTGCCCGTGCCCACCATGGCTGCCCTCTCCTGGGGCTGCTCACCAGCCCGGCCCCCTCTCCGCCACTACACCTCTGGTCCTCCCTGGAGACCCTGTCCCCAAACCCCCGTGGTCAGTGCATGCTTTTGCATCGCTCACGTCACAGAGGTGCCTCCCGTGTGCGCTTGCAGGGGTCCGGCAAAGTCGACAGCGGTCGTCTCTCAGTCACAGCGACCGAGCTCTCCTTGTAGCTGGGAAGTTTCCATCGGGTTTTGGGACTCTGCTTCCTGATAATCCATTAATACAAATTAACACAGAAATTAACACAGATCCACTGACTTTGATAGGGATGCACAAACAGATTCTCATGTTCTAAAAGCTGAACTGTACCTCAGGATACCACAATGTCCAGTACTGAGCCTTATTTCTAATTTATGTTGTACTCAGACCAGAACCAAGTTAGAGCTTATAGCAAGATGAAGTTAAATAAAGGAAAAGGAAAACAAACAGCATAGCATTGTTTTTGCATTCATTTTGAAGTGAGTTAAAGTGTGATGCTGAAACACTTTCCTGAGAGCTGTTCAGTGTCACCTGCAGCAGTTGCACTGCACATGGGGGAGTCCAGGACCTGGGAATGCTGACAGAGCAGAGCACAGCTCACACAGAAAGTTCTAAGTTCTGATTAAGTTTTCCTTTCACACACTTAATGGGGTCTTTTTGCGTAACTGTAAAGCATAAATCACCCCATGATCAACTGTAAGGATGGAGCATTAGTCACCTGAAAAGCACACTCCCCACCAAAACACAGCAGACATTATCTTAGCAGAACTTTGTTAAGCAAGACCTGTGACAATGCTGATTCTTTGGACACAAGCACTGATAAAGCAATGTTTTCTTCTACATCAATATTGATTAAAGTGTCTTAAGAGCCTGTATGACTGTCATGGCTTTTAGCTCTGTCGACAGCTAAACACCAGCCAGCCACTTTCCCCCCACCTCCTCCTGTGGGATGGGGAAAAGGGGGAGACCCCGGGGGTTGAGATAAGGACAATTAAATAAAACAACAAAAAGAGAGAAGAAAACAAGAGTACTAATGACAGTGCTGATGATATGATAGACAAAATGAGTGATAGAAGCTGCAAGGCTCTACCTGTGCCCGAGACGCTGCTTTCCCTGCTCCAGCCACCCTGAAGCCACACACTGCAACAAGCTGAAAACAGGGGGCCCTAGGCTGGGCCAGCCCTCCCCTTATATAGGGGCAGGGCTCAGGGTGGTACTGGCTCTCCCATTGGCTGGCTTGGTTGTTTATCCTGGTCTGGGCCCGCCCTCCCCTTATATAGGTGCAGGGCTCAGGGTGGTACTGACTCTCCCATTGGCTGGCTTGGTTGTTTATCCTGCTGTGGTCTCTCCCAGCTGCTTGGGCCAGTGGCTACTGCTGATAATGAACTGGAACCCACCTCAGCACAACTACCAACAGCTAAAAACTAAAATTAATTCCATCTAAGAAATTAAGCTTTTAAAATTTATATTTATTGTTTAAAAGCAGCCATAAAAAGCTTCTTGTCATAATTTATTCTTGAAATAAGTCTTGCCTTAGGAGTTTCCATAGCTACAGATGTTTCTGATTTTGTAATGTTAGCACAATTGACATTTACCACACAATGAGAACCTCTAATCGATTTTTCTACATGGAGAGCAGAAAACAAGCGCTCGGCGCTACGGGTAGCGCTTAATTGCCAGGATGTGGGGGACACGGTGATGTAATCGTGTGCCAAAGGGTTGCAGTGGTTTGAACAACACTGAGTGATAGCGCTCATAAAGGGTGTGAGAAGTTGCAGGCTAAGGGGGTGAGCCGAGAGCAGCAGCTGGGGGTCTCACCCAGTCGCTGGGCACTGAGGCAGCCCCGGGCAGTAAGCGTCCGTGTTTCACACACAAGAGTGGAAAGTTCGACTTGTGTGAAGGGCCCCCAAACTAGAAGCCTAGGTCTGAGACACAGGAAATAGCGTGGGGAGGAAGGACAGAACAGGAAGAAGGCAGAGAGACATCTTGCAAGGTGTCTGCAGCAGTGACGCAGCCTGAGGAGCTCAGACACAGCCCGCGTGTCCACGTCCCATCTGCGGGACGGCAGAGGAAACTTCTCCGTGCTCTGCGTTCAGTGTGGCTGGGTGTCTGCCCGGCTGGCAGCCTAAGCGGGAAGGGGTAAAACCCTGCTGGTCTGGACGAGAGCTCTACACCCGCTCTGCAGCGTCTCCTCCCTGCCCAGCCCAGCCCTGGCACCAGCTGCAGCCAGGGCCACGCGGCCCCTCGCAGACCCCGGCTGGGCTCAGCTCCCCCGGGCCCGTCTGCTCCCCCACGGCCAAACCAGCCCTTTCTCTGGCCACTGACATGGGCTCATTCTAGAGTCTCCAACTGGACTAAAAGACTATCAAGGAAAAAAAGTATTTTTCCTATTAAATATTTTAATTTTTTTTTTTTAATGAGCTAAGTCAGCAATATTGGCAATAAGATTTAAGTCGTAAGTGTGAAGATCTGGTTAGATAGTGTATTATTTTCACCATTTCCCAGTTCCCTCTTCGTAAAAATGGAAAACGATGACTCATGTTGTGGAGAAACAGCATCAATTTATACTGAGAAAAGTAAATCCATTCTCCATGTCTCTAACTTGTGGGATTGTCACTTCAGTGAAATGTGTGAAGTCTTTTTAAATGTAATCTCATTTTCTGAAATTGTCTCTCACTAGGACACTCTTACTCCTCCTTCCCTGGCTGTTTGATTATTTCAAACTACTTTTAATCAGGCAACAGTGGGATCAGGAGCGAAGTATCTGGGAGAGAAAACAAGGTGGATAAAAGCGTTAAGGCTGGAGCAAATCAGGGGGGATTAGGAATTTCAATTTCTAGTACCACAGGCTAATGCTCCTGAGATTTCTAAGAGCAGTTTAATGGGCTGATGTGAAGAACATCAGGCTAAACTTCTTGTCTCCTTAAATCCATTTTCCTCATCTCCCGCTGTTACCCAGATACCATTTTTTTTTACTGTTTTGAGGAGATTCGGAGCATGAGATAAAAGCAAATTATGTAAAGAGACATACACTGCGGTGTTGTGTGGAGTAACTTCTGTTTCCAGACTGCTGGGGATTGTTCTGGGTTCAGTACACAGAGAGCGGAGCCATCAGTGTGTGTGTCCCGTGGGATGCTGTCCTGGGGAAATCTCAGCCAGCATTTCCCACAAACCTCGTTCCAATTTAAAGCTTTAAAGATAATGGAAAATCCTGAAGAAAACTTCTGAAAAGTAGTAAAATGTAGAGGGAAAAGTGCACACACTCGAGCTAGACTTGAGGGCACTTTAAGAATTAAATCACATTTTTCATTGAGTGGTGACAGGAGCTTGTTTCCTGCATGGAGAGTTGCCTGGGAGTCCACAACACTCATAAACTCAGCGGAGTTGGATATTAACCACAGTCCTGCAGCCCAACGGAGGTAACTGGGAGATGGCGATGGAACAAAGGTGTTCTCTTACAGGAGCCCTGGTGGAAAATCAAAACCCAAGACCAAACAGCCTCTTTAAAAAGGAAGTGAGTGCCTCCCACAGTGAAATAAGCACAAGAACAAATGTTATTCTGCTTTTTTCCAACTCTAAATACAAGTGACGGCATCATGTTGGTGACAATTGGAGCCCACTGTGTGACAAGGAAATAGCTCAACAGAAGTATGGAAAAGTGGAGAAATGCACTAAAATATTCACTGAAATGCCCATTTGAGGCAACCAAGAGGGCTCAGCCAGCAGTGGGACATCACTGAAATCAGTGCCTGCAAGAAAAGGGAGTAAAATACCTGGAGAGCCATCACCTTGTGCCAGGGCACAAAAAGAAACATCTCCCAGCAGCATCACAGAGCCTGGTGTGCTGCCCATCTCTCCCAGACAGGACATCTGAAATCCAGGCATGGTCCCCCTGCTTGAAGGTAACCAGAAAAGGCTCCTCCCTAAAAAAGCTTACGGAATTCATAAAGATTTTTGTGAGGTTTTTGGCTGCCAGTGTCCGACCTGAACACTGCTCCACTCTGCTGCAGTCCTGCCAGGCTCAGGGTCTGCCACGGTTCTGAGGAGCCTCCTGCAGATGGTGGCAAGGCACTGTCTTGGAGCACGAGGAGAAACTACAACCGTCCTTAAATCTGAAACACAGCAGTGGTGGGGACTGAAGCCATAGGGCAGGAGTGTTCAGCATCCGGTGCTGAACCTGCTGGTGAGTGGGTCCACGGGCACCATTGAGAGCAGCACTCAGTTCTGCGTGGGAGAAGGAAGGAGGGAGAGCAAAGCAAGGGGACAGAGACACGGCCTTCATGCAGGCATCCTGTGAGGCTACAGGGGTGCTTCTGTCAGTAACAGATGTTGGCTGCACTATTTTAGACCCTTCCTCAAACTCTTAAATGCATATCTCAAAATTCAAGCTCTCGGTTAACCAGCAACAATATTGCCAGTAACAGTGAGAGCTAATTAGGGTTTTCCTTTCCTGTTAATTTTTATTCTGCAGCTTCCACACTTCATTGATAAGCCTTCAATACTGTAACACAGGGGGTGATTACATGGGTCAGGAAAGAAGCCCAGGGAAGCCAAGAGAAACGCCAGCTCTACTCAGCGCTGCCACGGGGACAAGCAGCAGTAACCTGCCCTGTCAAGCAGACCTCAAGCCAGGAGAATGTCAGAGTGGCCTCTCGGAGCACACAACAACGCTCTGGGCAGCGCTCCCAGCACCAAACTGGAAACACCCTGCAGATGACTGGCAGAAATTAAGCCACTTGCCAGTAAGAAAATGCCAGAAGTGGCTGCTGTGAGCAGTGCTATTTTTAGCAATCCTCACTGTCCATCTCCCTTCCTCATTCCTCCCTCCCAGCCAGCGAGTGCGTCCAAGGGCTGTGCTCCAGGGCAGGACCTGGTGCTCCACCTTGGGAGGAGACAGATGGCTGGAGGTTTTCCAGTCCCACTTCCCTCACTGGTTCACACCTCAGATGTTCAACCAGTGTTTATTTAAATCAGTTGATCGTAGCAGAACTAATTTGTTTTGAAGGCTGAGCTGGAAAGTATTTGGCAGCTGGATAGGAAAATATAAAGCAAACAAACAAAAAAACCCTCAAACTGTAAAGCATTGCTTAATTCTTCAGCCTTAACCACAAGACACCTTAGAGAAATCATTAGTTCTGTAAAAGTAATGAGGCAAGAGTGTGTCATTTCCAAGCTACAGTCTGTTTGTGTGTCCCCAGCACTGAGCTGCTGCGTTCCCTGGCACCGAGTGCCGGGGAGCCCTGGGCACATGCCCCAAGGTATGCAGTATGAGGTTGGGTGGTTGGGCAGGAGTACTGACCATCTTTCCCCTCTCTATTAATAACAAGGAATCAGAGCTCCAATCTCTGCTCTCCAAGAGCACTGGGTGTTTGGGCTACAGCTGTAAAGTGTGTACACAGACAAAATATAAATGTGAAATAAGCAAGAGAAAGGAGTTGGAAGAAAAAGTTGAACGTTTCCCTTTGGGATGTTTTCTCCACAAACACCACGGTTTGTGACTTTGATGCCGATTCAATTACTGATGCAATTTGAGATGGATAGGCTCTAATTCTTTCACTGAGGTAGGCAGAAAGTGCTACGACAGCCAGCGAGGTGCTGAGTGTTTTGCTCTTCAGGACCTATGTCACTGCTGGCGCTGGGATAGCCCCGCACGGCAGTGGGGTCTCTCGGGGGCTCTGGCTGCTGCCGCGTGGTTAGTCAATGACTGTGGTACAGGCAGCGTGATGGTGTAGCTGGGGGTCTTCCAGCCTGTTCTTCCCTGCTAGGGAAGGACCAGCTCTGCCTGTTTTCCCTGGCACATGCTTGTTGAACTGGCACCTGGGAATCTCTAATGATGCAGATGCTACAAAGTCACTGGAAAGTCGGTTCCAGCACTCAGCTGAACTTACCACTAATGAGTTTCCTTGTGTCTAAACCAAACCTTTCTTACCTCAAGTTAAACATGTTGTGTGCTCCGTGTGCTACAGGGAGCAGACTGTCCCTATCCCTGTCTTACATCTGGTTAAGTGCTTGAGGATGGCCATGTCTCCTGCAAACAGCTCTTCCACAGGCTCAGTGACACATCTTTCCCTTTTACCTCCCCAGCCGTGGTTTCTGCTCATTCTTCACCCTGTCATCAGCACTTTGAGCTCTGCTTCTCTGCCCTTCCCTGTCCAGCCGATGTCCACGGGCCCATCCCAGGCCATCAGTTCCCTCCCTTTCCCCAGAGCAGCTACCACATTTGGGGTGAGCATGGTGCTCTGCCTGGGTAGACCCCAGTGGTTTGCCCCTGACGTTCCTGACAGTGAAGGGACAGCTCTGCAGGAAGCTGGTCAGCACTGCAATGAACATGGAGACCCTGAGTGAGCACACTGCCCAGCCATGGCTGGGGCATTGCTTTCTGCACCAGCCATCTCCAGGCCAGTGTCCAGCCGTGTAACCAAATCTTCACCCTGAATGTTTCCATGGATGGGGCAGTGACCACCTCTCTGAGCAACCTGGGCCACGGTCTCGTCACCCTCACTGTAAAACATTTCTTCCTTCTTTCCAGTCTAAATCTCCCTTTTCTAGTTTCAAACCATCACCCCTTGTCCTGTCCCAACAGGCCCTGCTAAAACATCTGTCCCTGTTTTTCTGACAGCCCCCTTGAAGTCCTGAAAGGCCACCAGAAGGTCTCCCTGGAGCCTTCTCTTCTCTTCACACAGCTCTGCCAGCAATTCCCACTCCCCCAGTGTCTCAGATCTGGGATGTCTTTGGAGAAAAAACTGCTGACATTGCAAAAAGCTCTCAATATTTCATGATGTAGATAAGCATCTCCAAGGCTCCAGGCTGAGAATCCCATTCTGGTTTTACTTATGTCCCAAGACACTTGAACAAAAGTTTTCAGAAAGGAAAGACTAATAAATCAAGACCCTACTGCTCCGGGCCTCTGCTCCCGAGCCGCTCAAGGGAGCTGGTTAAAATTAGCAAGGAATGTGGGACGGAGGAGCCCTGCCTCGCCTTCGCACAGCCCTGCAAAGCCTGCGGCGCCACGCAGAGCCAGCCCGGCTCTTCCAAAAAAGGTCTTAACCAGTTCCCAGGGCAGAATGGGTCCCCCACGCTCCCCACACGCCCAGCCAGGGCACTACAGGCAGGTACCAGCCTTCGGACTGGAAAATGAGCTCTCCAGCAACTCAAGAGGAGGTCAAGGTCTAAACATCCCACTCCATCTTAAATACTGGGGAAGGAGTGGGATGAGGCATCCCAGGGTCCTTGTGGGTTGAAAGGTTTTTTTCTAGACATGACTGAATTTTCATGGAGCACTCAGCCAAAAAAAGGTTAACAGAGACTGTTAAGTCACTGATTGCCGAGAGCTTGCTGCATCCAAAAGGGAGTGTGGTTGGAGGGGGCCCCTTGGTCACACCAGTAGCCTCCAGCATGCAAGTGAGGTCTAGGAAGTGTCCTCGGGACCATGTCTCAGAGCAGGTCCTACCATCCGAAGTATGCAGTAAAATTCAGCACGGAGCATCTGTTACCGCAATACCAATGGAGCTAGAAGTTGGTCTAGGGGAGGCAGCAGGAGCCCGGCAGCGTGGGACCCGGGCAGCCGCAGGCTGTGGCTTTGCCTTCCAGCCCCTCGCAGATGCACAGTGCCTGGCCAGCCCCAAGCTGCCTTCTCCCAACACAGGCAGGCAGGAAGACTTCCCAAAGGCTTCCCAGAATTTACTTCTTTTGTTGTTGGAAATTGGACATGAAAAAGGATGTCTAGATACAGGCAGCAGCAAGGCCCCTGCAGGCACATTTTCCCTTGGCGCAGGACAAGCCAACGCAGTGTCCCCAGCCTCCAGCGCCTCTGAACGTCACACTCGAGCAGACCATCTGCTGCTGAGCAGGTGCCCATTTGCAGAATCGCATGCTGGTTTTTCCCAGTTGTTTCCAAGCAACAAATAATCCATATTTTGGAAAAAAAACCTCCTTTTTCCTAAGAAAAGCCTGCAGTGGTGACAAACCCTCCCAGGGACAGCCCTCCACAGCGCGCGGCAGTGCTGGCTGCTCCCTGTGCGCACGCCGTATGACACCGTACCCACCAAGGCACAGGAAAAGGGAAAGAAAGGCCCACATTGGGTGGTAACCAAGCTCCCGCTCAAGGCTTGGATCGTCCTCTAAATCACTTCATTATTTCCTCCTTCTGCTGCACATCTCTTGTCACTTTGGACCATAAGCCCACAGGAGGCAAAGTGAGACTGTGCCACCTCAGTAGCAGCGGTGCAAGGAAATAATGCACGTTTAGCTGAAACTCGCCAACACGCCAGTACTTCTTTGACTTCTCTTTTTTCTTGTGCTGCAGCCTGTATTTCTGTATTACGGGAGTACAAAGCAGCAGCGCTGGAGCAAGCAGCGCCCAGCAGCAAGCCAGAACCCCAGGGCTCTCTTTAGTATTGCCTTGCGATTTTAAGAACGGCATTATTGTTAATAGATTTCTTATGTTTGGTTTCTGTCAGAGTCAGTTTGTTTAAGCCATAGGCAGATGTATTTACTGGAAGGCGGAGGAAAGCAGCAATTGAAAGGATACAGCAAACGCAGCAAACATTAATCTTGTCCCCAGCAAAACCACTGGCAGCACCTTGGAATTTTTTCAACTTTTCTACAAGGTCTTTAGGTTGTAGTCAAAATAATGCCTGAATCTGCACATTCCCAGCTCCAAGGTCTGCAGCAGGAAGAGCTTGTGCTAGAGAACAGCCTTTGCTGCAAAAACCAATGGAACTTGCTGGGCAACTGGGGAACTAATGCCAAAAAACTGTAATTCCAATTTGTCTCAACAGGAGATTGCTTACTGCTGCTCAGGACCTATCCTATAGTCACTTTTCTGATTTAAAAGAACAAAAACCTCCAGTAGGAGAGATCAATAGTTCAAATTTAATCTTGTCTCCTCATTTTTAACAACAGAGACGTTCCTTTCTCCTTAATGGAGACCATAAAAATTAAGAATTGCCTTTGCTGAGACATGACACAAAGTTTACATTTCCATTAAAATGGACTTTTATATTAAGAAAAAAATAAGACAGATCCTGAAAACTCATTTTTTCCACTTGGGTATTCCCATGTCTCTCTAAAGAGAGTGTTTCAGACCAAACATCCCACAAGATCAAAATGTGTTTGGAAGAGGTACGATCCAGTGAAATATTTTCACTTTGAACATCACATTTTGGTGAAATGTCATTCCCTTAAAAATCTGCCAAGTGGTGAAGATGATTAAATCCTGAAGCCGGTCCCTGGCCTGCCTTGTGGTCTCTTCCACCCAAGGAGGGATGTAGTGTGGGTGCTGCTGGCGAGGGGGCCCTTCTCTGCCACACTGGGCTGCACCTGACCTGGGACAGCCCAACCAGCTGAGCGCTCGGTGGGAACGGGACCGTGGTGCCCCAGCACAGATGTGGGTTTTAATGGCTGCGCTGAATTTTTGGGAAGTGCACTGAATCATGGAATCACAGAATTACCGAGGCTGGAAAAGCCCTCTGAGATCAGCAAGTCCAGCCTATGACCCAAACCTCCACATCGGCCAGACCATGGCACTCAGTGCCACATCCAGCCTTTCTTTAAACACATCCAGGGGCGGTGACTCCACCGCCTCCCTGGGCAGCCCATTCCAATGGCTGTCACCCTCTGTCAGGAAGGGCTTCCAGATACGCAGCTGAAACCTCCCCTGGTGCATCTCCAGGCCATGCCCTCTCCTCCTGTCACTAGTTGCCTGTGAGATTAATCTCTGATTTTTGGTACCTGTATCCAGAAAAAAACATGAGCTGCAAATTACAGTGATGACTTGTCAAAAGTAGACCATCTATTTTTCAAGTTCTTGGCAAGGTACCTTGGCATCTTCTTGGAGGTACCAAGGTATCCTAGTTGTGTAGGCAGATAGGTTTCAGCTCAACTGCAACACCCTTGGGCACACCTTTGAAATGCTCCATCGAGCCCTCTGGCCAAGGCAGCACACATCTCATGTTTATCACAGAATCACAGAATCATTAAGATTGGAAAAGACCTCCAAGATCATCAAGTCCAGCCATCTACCCAACCATATCATCATCCCTCCTTATGCAGAAACTATATTGGTGCAGAGAAACATTTGGGGTCTTTGTCCTGCTAAATTCCTTGAGGCTTCCTGTGATTAAATAAAAAACAGTGATGTCTGAAGTTAAAACAAAACAAAACAAAACAAACTTTCAATCTGAACATTGGTTGGCTGAAGATACAGGCAATAATTTGCTTTTAACTTCAATATCCAGGGTTCCTATCCTGAAGCTAAAACTGACCCTGAGAACCTTTGACCACCCTGACGGTGCCACTAAAATCAGTGAGACTATAGACCCGAGTGATAGCACTCACGATCACTGCAGCTTATTCGGGGTTAATGATTTATACATTGTAAACGTACAGAGAAGGGAAGGATGTTTATGTGCCTTTTTTAAAGCCGTGTGAAGGCGCAAGATCTGAGGAGCTCGAGTAATTAGCAACACATCACATGAAAATCCCTCGTCTCTTGACTCACAGGCCCAAAGGGAGGATGCTCACTCACTTTCTTAATCACTTCCCTTTTGCGTCCCCCTGGACACTGCTTTGTGTCTGCGTGGGTGTCCAGGAAAAGAGAAATTAATTTGCTCAGAAAAGAAAACAACCGTTTCTTTGCTCACAAAATTTGTCAAAGAGCTTCCTTTCTCTTTCGCTCGCTTTACAAAACGTTAATTTTGTTTACACATCAACACATAACATTTTGTCACAGAAAACCACTTTATTCTCATTAGTGTTTATGTTGAGAGGAAAGAATGAGCAGCTTTGTGACAAGAAAACAATCTGAGTTTTTCAAAGAAGAGGGGCAAGCTGGGTGTCACGTATTGTTTTGTTTGCCACATTCTCCTATCTGCATGTCAGCATGATATTTGTAAAAGGTCTTCAAATGAGACACTCGAGATTCACTTTCAGCCCACAGCTGAACACAAGAGAGGCAACAGCCGTACAGACCAGGAGGGCACGGCCTGGTGGTAGCACTCTCTGGTGTTACCTCTCAGAACCTATTTTCAGTAACCCTGCTCTCACTTGCTGGAGGCTTTTCCTTGTTCTGTGTGAGCTGCTCTGCTCCCCCCGCCCCGAGAGACAGTGCCTTTCTGACGGTGAGCTCCGGGCACTGACATCTCCCCTGTTCGGGACCGTGGTTTGGGATGCAGAAGGCAGTGCTCTTCCTGCGATAGCTCGCTTGCTGCGACGGCACGCTTGCTGAGACAGCTTGCTTGCTGTGACATCATGCCTGCTGCACTGCATGCAGTCAGGAAGGTGCTGCTGGCATCTGGCAGAACCTTCCCACCCAGACTCAAGCTGCTTGCCAGTGAGAGAGGAAAGGCAGAAATGTTCCTGCCATTTACCACCATAGTGGAGGCTGGGGAAAGGACGCTGCCGTGGCATGGCATGCACCTCGAAGGGTGTCTGTGGGTCCCAGCATGATATGCTGGTGGGACACAACCTCTCTCCAATCCTCAGTGGCTCTGGAGGCTCCTCCTTCCCTCCAGTCCCTCTCAGAACCCCAAGAGCCAACCTGTCTCCACCAGCATGTACCGAGTTGAGTTTCAGGCTTTTCTTCACTTCGGACCAGTATTACTTATTTCTCTGATGCTGGTCTGTGCTAATCTTTCACACATTCATTTTGCCATCTTCCTGTTTTATATGTTTCCTAAAGCCAACAAAATCACACCAGGCATGGATTTGCCTTCTTTATCCCTAGGCTTTCTGTCCACCAAACATCTTCTTTCCTGGGGACCCAGATGATTCTCACCAAAAAGCTGAAAGGATGGTTGTGGTCAGCCCATACTGGTCTCCCTGCACTTTCCATCCCAACAGGATCTCTGCTCCAAACAGACAAGATTGATGCCACCCACATCAGTCCTCTCTTCTGACATCTCCAGCCGTACCAGTCAATTTAGCAGCCTGTCAAATTAATCAGGATTAGGCCTTGCTCCTTGAACAGGCTGATCATTAAAGGCTCCTGAGACATGAGTCTCATTGAATGATTTGAGCAGTGAAACATTTCCTCTTATAACTACAAAGCAGCATCTGGGCTGCCGTCTGGATGGAAGATAGTGGAGCACTGATCTTTAGAAATCCAGAGATCTGTCTGTCTTGATAATCCTGATCAGGTGCTAATGTGAGCAGTGTTTTTTAATGCTCTCTACCATCTTCTGTTACCTTTGTGCAGCCTTTACAATTTCCCTCCATCCATTATGTTCCTCTCCCAGAAAGGCTGTGTTGGAAGAGCAGATTAATCCTTTACAGGGGTAGTTGTGAATAATAGTTTGTGAGAGTTTACTACCTGTCAGCAGCTTTAGCTCACCCCTTGAAAAGTGCTTTCTGTGTGTGAAATGCAAGAGTCACCACCGTGGGCTTATCCAGCAAGCTACACCTATACAGCAGTTATCTTCCTTCTTTAAGCATATCGACTCTTCTTGATTTTGTTTTTTTGTTTGCTTCCCTTGTTATTTGTTGTTAGCAAAGTCTGATAATTCTGAAAATCAGTCCCCAAGCAACAACTGGTGGGAGGACTGGTTTGTCTTGGAAACAAAGCTGCAGAGCTGTAGCATCCAGACATTGGCAGTGATCCCGCTGGTCACCGCAGGCTGCTTCTGGAGAAAGGCACCTGCCACACAACTGGTTTTCAGCATCTTTTCAGCAGAACTGCTGAAGACATCTCTGCAAAATTTTCTTAGGATTCATTCTGAGTAGCTCTTTGAACGAAAATACTACAGCAGCAGACGGGCAGCAGCTGGGCGCGGAGGCGCGTAAACCAGCCGTCCCAGAGCACCAGGCCAGAGCAAACGGGCTCGTGCACCAGGAAGGCACAGGGCTGCGTCCTCCCCTCCGCCAACCCTTGCCAAGGGGCACGCTTTCACCGCGGCCTAAACTTTGGGCTGCATTTACTTCATTCGATGTTCCAAAATGCCACATTCCCTGATCTCAGGTGCAGTTAAATCCCCTCTTGCTTTTCCCCATCAGTTGGCTGCCTCCTGGAAGAACACAGGAGTGAATAGGAGGGAATAGAGGTAAGAGTGGATATACATTTATGCATTAAAATAAACATGCTGGAAAAGAGACATCAGGAGTCGATGCCAAAGTAGTTGCAGAAAAAAAAGCACAAAAATAATCTCTGTGACAGTGCCAACATCAAAGGCAGTATGTGATGAGAGAGGTCACAGAAAGCACAATTAGACACAGATAAAAGCAAACCTGGAGAGACTAGAGAAGCAGAAGAGCTCGGTCACAGCAGGTGTGGAGTTAACTCCATAGGCGCTGGAAAGCCCCATCTACTTAGAAAAGTGTTGCCACAGGAAAACAAGCCCAAACTACCCACCTTTCCTCTTGGAAAAGAGGGCTGGTGGGAGGATTACAGAGCAAGTCAGTCTCTGGAAAATTCCCTTGTCTTCTCTGCCACAGCCATGACAAGCAGTTGGTCATGGGGGTACATTTTTGATGCTTGCGTATCTCAAACCCCAGACCACGTGTGCTACGCAAGGGCTGCGTCTGTGCTCACAGAACCATGGACCTTGGGCAAAAGGGGCCAGCCAGTTTTCTCCAAGGCAATACAAAGCCCCCAGCCAGTCAGCAGCCCGGTGCTGCGAGTCCCTGGGAGCCGCAGCCCGCGGGCCAGCCGCTGACACTGGTGGCTCAGCTGCACAGTGCACACGAGAAATGGGACTATGGCCAAGAAGGGCAGAGCAGTTTGGGTCAGAACTGTGCAAACCAAGCCTGCCAAGTCTGTCAGCAGCAAGATCCATTTGCCAAAAAGAGGGACAGAGCTTTTCTGTAGTGAGAACTGAAATTGTTTAGAGAATATCTGCTCTATATGAGTCAGAAAAAAAATAAAAAAGAAACAGAAGACATTTTATTTGTCAACATCAGCATAGAAGTAAGTGAGGAAAATAATTGGTTAAGTCATGCTTTCTGAAGGACTCAAGGGGAAAGTAGGAGGGGTGCAATCTAGGAATACTCGAATCTTTTCTGCCAGAACTGTGGGTTGAACTTTCCTATTTAATTGTCTTTAATGTCTTTATATAATTAATTTCTAAGTTGGTCACCATGGCAGCAATGGCAGACTGACATGAATGAGAATAGATGTTAGCAAAGAAGAGATTGGGAAGTAGTTGGATGTCGGTTTTGCAGTCACTGTTGGTCTTGGATCCACCAGCTCCCAAGAGAGTGCATTCCTCTGGCAAGGGCTGGGAGGAGCTGGGCATCCCCTGCCTCCTGGGGTTGGTGCAAGGCTCGTCTCCACCAAGCTGAGCTGAGGACCCCAGACCCAATGTCTTGGGCAGGGAAGAAGCTTTATTGTCATCTTCCTGTGTTTCCTCCTACCCTTAACAGCAAAGGTAAATTTGCCCCCAGAGCAGTATGAAACACCTGCTTTGCTTATTTAGTCAGCCACTGTGTAAGGAATAAGTGAACCCTCACATCGTACGCTCCTAAATTCAGCACCTTTGTTTCCTTCTGCACCTCAATACAGCTGAGATTTAATGTAAGGCTGGAACTACAAAGTGATGCTAAATCCCTGCCCCCAGGAGGGAACCAAACATTTGTTGGGGCAAGGTTAGCAGCACGTTTATAAGCATCTGCTTCGGAAGTTTGCTGCTGTGTTACCACATGTCTTGTCCATTGCAGCGCAGTTCTGCAGCCCGCAGGGACCTCTCTGCTGGACAACAGTGGAGACAGAGACTATATAGCAGAAATGCTCTTTGAACTACAAAAACCTTCCGGTGTGAGTTCTATTTCTAAAGACTGTAACACAAGTGAAATATAAGACAAGTGGAACTGGACACCAACAGTTATTGAAGGGACCAGTCCAAGCATACAGCTCTGAATGTCCCAGTGGCTTTGCCATTCCTGAAGAAAAAAAAGAAAGCTGGAGCACGACAGTGTTGTTTAATACGGTCACGGTGACAACACTCTTGTTTGAAGGATGAGTTTCATAGATTACTTTTCGAGGTGACGTTGGCTTGTGGCCGAGCAGCCTTTTCTCCTGCATGCCTACCTGTTGGGGCTGCCCTTTGGCTTTCTGTGTTTACTGGTACACTGAGCCCAGCCTTTCTTCTCACCACTGCTGTTCATTTTGCACACACAGTATTCATTTTATTAGGTAGTTTTTCTTGCTCACAACTGAGCCCATTCTGTGTTCCAACTTTTACTATAGGACCCATGTCAGCAGCACATTTCAGAGAACCAGCACCATCCTTTTTGCTTCGTACCACACCCCCTTGGCATTTGGGGCAGTTTCCAGGTCAGGTTTTAATGCCCCAGTAACTGGAGGATAACCAACAACAGGCTGGGATGAGGAGAGGAGGGGCCAGCAGTTTCCATCCCGTCTGGTCCCACTGCAATTGTGCCTGAAGCCACTGGAAGGTGAGGAGAATCCCAGGGGCTCTGGAAGCAGTGGGCTGGTGTCACCCCAGAGCTGTCGCCCAGCATTCAAGACATCGTTTCCAAACAACATCTCTCTGAACCCCTTTCGCCAGGTCTCTTGCAGGAGACCAAGCGGGGGGAATCTGCCAATGACACAGGGCTGCCATCCCAGCTCTGATGCTGGCCACTTCCCCAGAGCCTTCCCACACCTCCCTCCTCACCGTCTGGGGCTGTAGTGCAGCCCAAACCAGTCCCCACCGATAACCAAAACCCTTTCTGCGGGTCAGACCTCCATGGGTTGGCCACACCACATCACTTCACCCAGCCTGGGCAGCAGGTCCCCAGCCAGCCCCGGGGAACCCCCAGCCAGAGAAGGCCGGGCTGTGGAGAGCTGGGCCAGCCTGGCTGCAGAGAGAGCTGCGCTGGACATGGCACCACGTCCCCCGTGAGAGGAGAAAACACCCACAGCTGGAGAGGGGCAACGGGAACAGCTGAGGAACTGCTGACTAGCCAGACATTAATAAAAACATTACCAAATCTAGGGAAAATAAATTACCTCTCACTGATTAATGGCACTACAGAAAGCTGTCCATCGAGAGAACTAAAACATTGCTGTGGACTTGTGGCACCGAGCAGGGCAGCACAGAGGCAGATGTGAATACCAGGCTTTTTCTCAGACAGAAACAAAGCCACAGGTTGTTTCTAGAGTTCAATAGAAAAGCGTCTGGCCAGGAGGGGGAGGGACAGCGGGCACTGGGGGACCCCTCCATGATAACACCATCTGAAAGGTGTGGTGCAAATGGGGTTTCCTCTTATTCTGTGCCTTGACTTTGTCCTTGAAGGAAATCTCTGGCAGAAGGATTTACATTCGCCCGCATTGCCATAAACAGAGAGTGGACTAGGAAGTTTATACTCAATGGAAAGACGTGATGTTTTTCCAAATAAGCTGTTTGCTGAGCCTTATCTATCTGAATTACCCAGCCACACTTCACCACCCAAGAGAGGTCTGAGAGAGAGTGCCGTGTTGGCAATGAGTGCACAGGACATTGAGGATTGCAGTGCTACACTTAGATAAAACTGATTTGGATCAGAGGCAAAAGGGATTAGATAAATAAACTGCTTTCCTGCTCTAGAGAGAGGATGGACATTCCATTAGGCTGAAGAGGAAAAAAAAAAATGCTAAAAAGGAGAGCAGTGTCCTTTACCAGTGTCTGATCCATGTTTAACAAGTAGGGGCATTTACAGACTATCAAGAATGCGCTTCATGAGAAAGATGATCTGAAGAGCAGGTTACTGTGGGTATCAGTTCTGTATACTTCAGATGGGGTGGACACCTCTGAGAACAATGGGGTATGTGGTTCCTGGAGTGCATTGTTATTACTGAGCCCCAGCTTGGTGGGGTGGGCAGGGCCCTCTGGAGCTGGTCTGGTGCCACCCCCTGCTCCATCCAGCAGGGGCACCCAGAGCAGGGGCCCAGCAGCGCAGGGTCCAGCCGGGGTGGGAATCTCTCCAGACAAGGAGACTCCACAGCCTCTCTGGGCAGCCTGGCACAGGCTCCACCACCCTCACACCAAACAACTTTCTCCTCCTGCTCAGATGGAACCTCCTGGGTTCCAGTTGGTGCCCAGTGCCCCTTGTCCTGTGTCTGGGCACCACTGAGCAGAGTGTGTCCCCATCCTCTTGCCCCCCAGGGCCCTTTATCTCTTGCTCAGCATTGCTCAGCTGCCCTCTCAGGCTGCTCTTCTCCAGCTGCACAGCCCCAGGGCTCTCAGCCTGTGCCCAGCACAGAGATGCTCCAGCCCCTCAGCATCTTCCCAGCCTCTGTTGGACTCTCTCCTTGTCCCTCCTGACCTGGGAAGCCCAGAACTGGACCAAATACTCCAGAAGTGGCCTTCCTAGGGCAGAGTAAAGAGGCAGGAGAACCTCCCTGAAGCTGTTGGCTACACTTTTCTTAATGCACCCTGGGACACCATTGACCTTCCTGGTCACGAGGACACAATTTAAGTTTATGTTCCATCCATCAAGTGGGACCCCAGGATCTGCTACAGAAGCTGGAGCTCCCATCACAAGGAGGGACTCTGTGGAGGTCTCTGCCATTTTGGGTGCCACGCAGCCAGGCAGAGCCGCAGAGCCCTCTGGCACAGGCTGTTTGTTGTTCATTTTCCTTGTAAGCCTCCTGTGACATCGTGGCTTGTGGTTTTCCTCCTGTTCAGTGTCACAGCGGTGCTGCGCACACACAGAACTCAGGCAGCCAGTTACGCAACCCAATCAATGTTCAAAAAAACACAGCTGTTTTTTTTTTTATATAATTTTACATTATTTATTGATTTCTAAGAAATTGAAAGACTATTTGTTTCCATGGCCATCAAAGTTTCTGCCAGAGACAAGTACCACATCTCTAGGAGGTGAGGTTCAGCCAATTGCTCCTTTTGGTTTGATTTTTTCCAGACACCACTCCTGTTGGACAGACAGATGTATGGACACAGCAGCTCAGCCCCAGCCTGTGCTCACCAGCCCCGGCTCAGTCCTCAGGTGGGGTGACCGACTGGTCTAGAGCTGCTTCTCTTTCAGTGGTCTGCCAGAGTCTGTGGGATTAACAGGTGATAATCTGGACTCCCAAGCATTGCGGATCAGCCACAGCCTGACAAGCAGAAAGTGAAGCACCGAACTATTTATGTTCCAGTTCCTACGGCTATTTTTAATACAGCTTCAGAGATTTGCTATATTATCCTTCCTTTTTAGCGTCTGCTTCTTTTCTTAATCTCATCTCATTTTCCCTGCCCTTTCTTTATCTTTGGATCAATTTATACCATCCTTTTTATCATGGTCTAATCAGAACACACTTTATGATTTCAGATAAATGTAGTCATGGTAATTTTCCACTCCATTTAGGTCAAGTCAGGATGAAACAATTTTTTAAAATCTTATCTAGTAACCACCAGAAATGGCTCCTTGTTAAACTATCTGTTACCTTGCTTTTCTAACTTTATTAGATTTTCATGTCAAGTGTCAATCTCCCTTTTTGTTTTTTTCAGGAAATTGGTTCTGCGCTGCAAGCCAACCTGTAAACCCTGTAAAGAGAGGCAGAGCATCTCTTTTCCCTCCCCACAAGATCCATGGGAGGTGGCTGACAGAGCCCTTCCCCTCTCTCTGGTCCCACCAGCACCGCACTCCAGTGGGTACCAGCCCCACAGCATCCCCTTCTGAGGTGGTTACTGAGGTGGCAACTGAGGTGGCAACCCAGGGTATCAGCACAGGCTGGGGGATGAGGGTTTTGAGAGCAGCCCTGTGGAGCAGGACTTGGGGGTGCTGGGGGTGAGGAGCTGGAGCTGAGCCGGCCCCGTGCGCTGGCACCCAGAGCCACTGGCACCCTGGGCTGTGTCCCCAGCAGCATGGGCAGCAGGGGAGGGGGGGATCCTGCCCCTCTGCTCCCAGGGCTCTGGGGAGAGAGAGAGACCCCCCTGCAGTGCTGGGGCAGCTCGGGAGTGCTCAGCACAGCAGAGACAGGGACCTGGTGGAGCGGGGCCAGAGGAGCCCCAGCAATGCTGGGAGGGCTGGAACCCCTCTGCTGGGAGCCAGGCTGGGAGAGCTGGGGGGGTTCAGCCTGCAGAGGAGAAGGCTCCCCAAGGGGAGACCTTCTGGGGGCCTTGCAGGACTTCAAGGGGCCTGGCAGAAAGCTGGGGACAGAGTTTGGAGCAGGTCCTTTTGGGACAGGGCAAGGGGGGATGGGTTTAAACTAAGAGGCAGATTTAGACTGGAGAGAAGGGAGAAATTGTTGGTGCTGAGGGTGGGGAGAGCCTGGCCCAGGGTGCCCAGAGAGGTGGTGGCTGCCCCATCCCTGGCACCATTGCAGGGGAGGTTGCCCGGGGCTCTGAGCACCCTGCTCTAGCTGCAGATGGCCCTGCTCCCTGCAGGGGGTTGGATGAGATGGCCTTGGAAGGTCCCTTCCCACCCAAACCAGCCTGTGATTGATTCTATGGACATGATTGGAATTTACCCACTTGAGGACACCTGGCAGGATGCTGTAGCAGGGTTGGAAGCGGTGTCAGAGGTCAGTGAGGAATCCCCATGTCTGAGTCCTGTCTCAGCCACATAAACCTGGGTTTTTGGTGCCATCACACCAGGCAGAGCTGCAGGCACATCCTGTGACCCTGGCTGGGGTTTCGGCTGCTTTCTGCAGCTGGCAGAAGTCTGCCTCATGTTTCTGGAGCACTTTGAGCAGGACTCTGTTATCTTTGGGTGACACATGCTATCTGAGCCTTAATAATATTACCCATAATAATATTATTCAGCTTCAAGCAAGCTGGCAGAATGTTAACTATCTTTTCATTTGATATCAAAAAGGTTTATATACCAAATGGTCATACTGCTGCTCTATTTTCTCCTTTCTCTGCAGATGGTGTGGGTTCCAGCTTTGAAATGCAAACAGCAGTCCCAGTGCTCTCGCGTCCCTTGCAAAGGTTAAGAACACATTTATCATGCTGTTCCTGACTGGCTGGGAAAGGGCAGGAGATGGGGACCGAGATGAGGGCTCTGGCACCACTCAGGACCCAGCTCGGCCACAGCAGGCTTCATAATCCTATGGGTTTATATTGGCCTGTTACATTTAGTTCATATTTTGTTTACATACGAGGGGTTGTTTAGATTGAATATTGTAGCTATTGGCAAAGACATGCACAAGTCCTCTGAAAGTGTGTGAAGTGAGGACAAAAGTGTTCTCAACAAACATAATTTGAAAGCCTCAGAGTAATAAGTGCAGTTAAAAAATTTTAATTTTAAAATCATCATGTGGCTGTTGGCCAGTGTGCTCTGAGGATGGGCAGCAGAGCCCAGCGGTCCCTCTGCGGAGGATGAGTCCATCAGGGTTTGGCATGAGGTCTGTCAGTGCCAACAGAGCATAGGGGAGGGACAGATCCTGGCACCGGGGGGACCAACCAAAGCTGGCCCCTGCCCAGCCTGACCATGTGCACAGGGAAGGGGATGAAGCCTCCATTTTCAGAGAGCAGCAAGTCTGGAGGATGTGCTGCTGCGGGATCCAATAACTGGATGTGCCAAAACAAAAGGTCTGCTCCATCTGTGCCAGCCAGAGTCTGGCTGTGAGCACCTTCTTCCCACTCTGGCTGAAAGGGCAGGGGCATTCCTTAGCCATGAACCCATCTTGTCTTTTAGCAGCACGTACAGATTGGTTTTGACCAGTCTCATGTCCCCCTGCCCACAGCCTGAGCTGGCACACGCCCCGTGGTCTGGCAGCCTTGTCTCCCACCCATATAAGTCCACTGGAGAAGAGCATGGGGCTGAGTCACGGCGGGTCCGAGGGTGGCTGCCAGCAGCTGAGGTGCCAGCTCGGGGGAGAACGGTTCCTGCTGTCCCAGCCAGGCAGGCAAGGCAAGGAGAGAAAAACGGGGAGGGAGGGATGAGGGGGAAGCAAGGAGGGAGGAGAGCTGCAGTGAGCATGCCTGTCTAGGAAAGGCCCATGAACATGTAAAAAGCCCAACCTTCACTGACCTTCAGCAGCCAGCACGGCCAAAACAGGGGCATTTCTCAGAGGTGGGCAGGCAGCCAGCCCAAACACAGAGCTGGGCTAAAATTGCTGTGAATGCATGAGGTGCTGATGTTTTGGGGTGGTGTCCAAAGGGCTCATCACATTCAGTCACCCCATCCTTCCACGAAGGATGAATATGTGTGTGAACTCTCCTAGAATGAAATGAAACCTGTGCTTCCCAGTAGTCTGCAGCATTTAAATTCTGAGGATTACACTGCAGACATTGCTGCTCAGTAATTACATATGGCAGCACAATCTACGACCAGGATGCCAGAATAAAGTGAAGCAAGGGAAAGTACTTGGAGATGCTTTTACTGCGCTCTAACAGTTGCCAAACCTCATCCTACAAAGCTTAACTTGTGTAATTTTTACTTCCAAAATTAAACTGGAATGGGTAAGAACAGGCTGCCTAGGCATTTATTTCCCGTCTTTCAGTGAGTTACTTAAGACACCTCAGGGCACCTCAGTGCCACAGACCCCTCTTCTCGAGGAGCCACCAGCTACTGCAGAAAGTAGGTGACACGAGCATGGCTGATGGTAACCCAGCATCAAGTCAGCCAGCTCCTCAGGAACCATGCAAAACTGCTTACAATTCACAAAGCTATCCCCTTTTTTAGTGCTTGTTTTAAAACACCCTTTGACTTCTGTGCTTTCAGACTTAATGTTTCTCTCCCTGGTGCTGACAGCCAAGGTGCTTAGCCGTGAGTGCTGGGCTATTAATTACAGGACCCACACCTTACCTTTTGCAATAAGACCACAAATGGAAAAAACAGAAAAACTCCAAGTCACATTGTGACATTGTGATTTCAGCTGACACTGGATCAATACCAGCATCACAGGGCAGTTCAGGAGGGAAGGGACCTGATGAGATGGGCAATGTGGCCTCCTGCTCCAAGCCAGGCTAGCTGTGTGGTGTCCTTATCCAGGCAGGTCTGGAAGCAGTCAAGGATGCAGACTGCACAACCTCTCTGAGCTGAGTAGCTTGTCTTGACTGTCCTTATGGGGAGGAAGGTTTTTACAATCACTCTGAACCACCCTCCTGGGTGTTTATGCCCATTACTGCCCATCCTGCCCCGTAACGCCTGGAGGACCCTGGCTCTGGCTCATGGTCTTTGCTGGCCTTCCCATAGCTCCTGTCTGGGAGCCCCTGGGGCCACAGGCAGGACCGGGCAGTGTCCCTACCGAGTGGCCAGCTGCCCACGGCCAAGCAAGGCCAGCACAGCAGCCAGAGACTTTCATTTTTCACATGTTAGTGACTTACCCGGGAAGGCAGCCGAGGTATAAGGGGGCTGCTACATCCAGCCCTTACCCAATTTCATGTGTCCTGCTTTTACAGAAAGAGAGATTCATGCCCCACTGCCTTACAGCTTTCAGCTCCTCTTGCCACAGGGGTGCCACTGACACTTCACGTAGAAAAAGCCCCGGGACAAACCTCCCCATCAGGTCTCATCAGCCACTGCAAGAACTGTGCCAATCAGTTTTGAACAATTAGCTGTTTGTTTTGGTTTGTGCTTTAATGGAGGAGAGGGGAATTGTTTGTTCGGGTTTTTTAAGATTTCTTCTAGGTACAAGTTAGGAAGTAAACAGCCTGTAAAGAAATGAAGTGAATGTTACCAAGAGTATGGTGCTCTAATTATAATTACATAACTCATATTTCAATTTGATGGGAATATTAAAAGGATTCCTCAGAGAGTTTTGAACAGTCTAAAAGTGCAACAGCATAAAACCCAGCAAACTTTGCCTTCATTTAGAGGACATCTCCTTAAAGGGCCAGAGTTAACTACCAGTGCTGCAGTCTTTGCAGAAGCGATTTCTTCAGACTCCCTAAAAGATAAACTAACCCTCACACTAGAATTTTCCTCCCTCCATGCAATAGAGTAATGATAGTTTTTACTGTTGTCAAGGCTGGAATCCAAAAAACTCTGTGTGCATGCAATGTATAAATATTTTCAATGTAAGCCTTATTTGTATAGAACACAAGATGTATTTATAGCCCTTATGAACACAAGATGGATGTGAGCTGAGACAGAACTGTGTCTGAGAGGGCAGGAGCATTTGGCGATCTCCATGGCTGTTTGAGGAGGGCTTTGGGGGGTAGGGACATTATCAAGCTGCTCCCCCTTTTCAGTCCTTGAGATGCTTGGAAGGTCAGGTTCCCACAGGCAGTGTCGAGCTGGGCAGACCCAGTGCTGCAGGAGAAACAGTTTTGTAGAACTGCTGGTCCCTAGACCTGTGCTGGTGTCTACGGGGACAAACAGGTGCCCCTCCTGGTGTGGCTCATGCAGGTTGTGGGCAAGGACAGGACAGTGCCCCTGAACTCCTCCGCGGGCACTCGAGAGGCTTGTGCTGCATGAGGAACAGAAACTGTCCGGCAGCTGGACCAGGCACTGGGGTGGCCTCAGGGTGAGGCGAGCAGAGGGAAAGGCAGTTTATCCGTGGGGTGGATGGAGGGCGAGATGGCCGTGCTGGCCTGGAGCACCAGCAGGGCTCATGGAGTGCGGGTGGGGACAGATCCCTGAGGCGTCCGTGCCATTGCAGCCCATGCAAACAGGGACGGAACTGGCAGGAAACACCCCTCGGTGTGCAGGGCCTGGGTGCGTGGGGCTGGCTGGCAGCTCTGCCCTGCACAGCACCGAATGCTTGGGGTGTGGGGACGGTTGCTGCTTCTCAGAGGGAGCAAACATTAGACCACCACCAACCCCCCACTCTTACCCCACTGCTTATTCAGAAGGCTTAACCAGCAGTTTCCCAGCCTTTCTCCCCTCTGCTTTCTAAACACAGCATGTAGGAAATGCTGCCCGTGCTCCCCGGGGGCCTGGAGCCAAGTGGGCAGGGAGGGAGGGTGATGGGGCCCTGCAGCCCCCACCTCACAGCCCAGCAGCCAGGGACCTGTGGCCTCCAGAGCACCAGCCCCTCAGCTCCTCGGGCCCCTCAGCTCCTCAGCTCCTCAATCCTCGCAGTGCCTCAATCCCCTCAACCCCTCAATCCCCTCAGTCCTCTCAGCCCCTCAATCCCCTCAGCCCCTCAATCCCCTCAGCCCCTCAGCCCCTCAATCCCCTCAGCCCCTCAATCCCCTCAGCCCCTCAATCCCCTCAATCCCCTCAGCCCCTCAGCCCCTCAGCCTCCTTGGCCCTTTGTCCCCCTCAGCCCCTCGGCCTCCTCAGTCCCCTCAGCCCCTGAAATGTTAAAACTAATTCATTCCCACCAGGAAGAAAAAAATGTCCTTAATATTTGAACTACAGTCATCTTCTAGATCTTCAGAGGCTGCCATTTCGTTCTGTGGTTTAACTGTTTCAGACCCTGGAGCGCTTTCTGAAGATAGTCATTTGGGAATCTTACTTTTGGCAAAGGAGGACCACTGGTGTGAGCGTGGCAAAAGACAAAGATATGTGAGTAAACACCCTGGCTTTCTTCACAGCTCCAAATTCCTTTTTAGTTTTTAGGTTTAATTGAATCTAGTGAGTTTCGGGTCACTGTCTAAGGTAACTGCAGCACACTTACTGGCTTGTTCATCTTTATTTCTCCAGGTATCCTCAATCCTGACTCAGTCATCGTGACATTTCCCACCTAGGGATGTAAAATCAGTTAAAAGTCCTGTTCTGAGAACTGTAAACCTTCCCAGGAAAATGTTGTCACAAACAAAATTACATATTATATTGAAGTTAAGGTGTTGGTCCTATTGTGATAAATTTTAAACAAAGTAAGGCTCAGTGAATAGTATTATATAATGTAGTGTCTTGTTCAGTATTGCATTGAAAACTAGAGGATTAACTGAGAGCTGAAAACCACTCCTGAAAGGTACACTTATTTGTGAACGGATAGCACCAAATATAGGTACAGATTTAAGCATATGAAGATGTGACATTATTGTTTATACGAGCTAGTATTTCTGGAGCTGATTCTAAGCCCTGACCAGCTTCCCAGAGGCACCTCTGAGAGGGTGCTGGAGGCTGTGCTCTGCAAGTGCAGGGCTCGCCGGCGCAGCCGGGCACCCAGGATCGGCTGGGTGCCAGGGCCAGGGGGTCCTGCACCTGATGGCTGAATTTGAGTAAAGAAAAGTCACAGTGACATGAGGGAAGTGCACCCTAGCAAAACATTGATATTTGGTAGATGTACTGACCTCATAATAAATGCTCTCTGGATCCAGAGAAAGCACTCAACTTGCTGCAATTGTGCCCAGACATCCATTCAAATTCTTTTATTAAAGTTTCTTCTGTTTTCCAGGCTTGCTCAGCCTATACTTAGCTCAAAAAATGAGGAAAAAAAAAGGGTCCTGGAGTATTTTCCCAAAAGATGAGTAACTATGAATAAATAAGTTGTTGCCTGCGTGGAGAACATGACTGTTGTAGGGGGCCAGAAGAGTTCCCCTGGCAACAGAGGGGACACGGCCCTGGGGTGATGCTCATTGTGGGAGCTGCAGCTCCTCCATGCAGTGGGGATGGCTTGAAGGTCAAAGCTGACCGAGCTGGCCTTTGTGTGGCAGGAGGTGACCTTTCTCTGGGTGCCTGGGGAAGCTATTTTGGGGCCCAAGCTGGTTACTGCCCTGTCTGCAGTCATAGCAGTAGCTATAGCACTGGAGAAGGCTGGGGTGTTGTCAGAACACACCACTGCCTCACTCCAGCGCCACGGGTCTTTCCTTGGTGTCATGGCTTTGCTCATCACCCACCACCACCGCTCCCCAAGAGAGGAACTGGTGACAGCACATGCTGCTTGGACAAAACAGGATGTCTCCCCAGCACCTTCTTGGGGCTCATGGAGCCTTCCTGGATCCTGACAGGGCAAGAAAGCCAGTAACTCTTGTTCAGCATGGGCAAATCCTGAGAGCTGAGGAGCACTTTTGCCTGAGAGAATGTGATTTAGATTAACTATTTTTAGCTGGATCTAGTGGGAGTTGAAGAAGGAGAGTGTCTTCCAGGAGATGCAGAATAACACGCTATATTGGGCACCAAAATAGAGCATATGCTTCCAATTTCACTTAATTCACCTCAATTATAGAAAAAGTAAAAAAAAAAAATTATAGTTACACTAAGAATATCTTTTCCTGAAGTTGAAAGTATTTGGCACTGAAGACTGTCCGCGTTCAAGAGCAGAGACATTCGCCATACCGCCCAGCATCGTGCAGCTTGTGACTCTTTGCAGAGTGCTGCTGGGGCTGCTGCCATGGGAAGAGTGGAATGGCTTGGACGGGGTTTCACTTCACTTCTTCACTTCACTTCACTTCACTTCACTTCACTTCACTTCACTTCACTCTCCGCCTTTGGGGCAGTCTATTCTGTGTCTCTTTCCTGACACCAACAAGCTCCGTGGTACATTAATAGATCCCGGAAAAGGTATTTTGTTAGACTTTGCATCAGACTATAGTCTGGTGCTTGTCCTAAATCAGACAGTTTCAGAAAGACGACACCAGATCAGCCTGTCCAGGTAACCAGCGGCTGGTGTGCGTTTCTGTTAACCCTGTTAAAGCTGAAATCACCCCAGACCCTAGCAGACAACAACAGGCTGCAACACGCCTGGGGAGCGGAAGGTGTTTCGGAGTGGCTTCATGCCTGTGTTTCGCCCAGTCGTGTCCTTCTCAGAGAAGAACCCTCCCAGCTCTCTGGTGGGGCCTCTCTCACAGGACGAACTCAGGAGAAGGAGCTCACTTTTGCACCACTATGACCAGTTCTTTGGGGAAGCAGAGGGCTCGGATGACACTTTCTCAGCTGCCAAGCCATGAGTCATTATTTCCTTTGGCTTCCCTTGCTGACGAACTGTTTCCTTCAGTTACGCTACACTATTTATCAGCTGGAGGCAGACATCAAAGCACGGAGAGGGCAGGAGGCTCCCGCTTATGACACCAGGGTGCACACACTTAGCTCTTCACTCTGCTGATGGGCATGAGGGGTCCTGTCGCAGCCCTGTCCCCCAGCACCCTCCTGCCCCAGGGCCCTTCTGGATCTCCCACAGCCCACCACCCCCAGAAGCCAGGCTTCCCTGGACCTCCCTCTTTGTGTGGCAGGCTCTTGATATTTTCTTGGGCTAAAGGGGGAGAAAAAGTCATTCAGTTAGTGCTGACTTCCTAGTTCAGTGTAACCTTTTCACTTCCAAGATAAGGACAGCTTGACATTTCCTCTGCATCCCAGGGAGATGCTACAAAGCCACTCAACTTGGCTCCTGATACTGTTGCACATCACCAGGACACATTGCACATCATCAAACACTCAAAAAGCATTACACTAATTTTTAAAGCCCTTATTCACTGGTTCACCCACCTGAGTCACCCCCATTGAAAACCTGCAGTGTGTACAGCCCAGCTCTGCCCTCTCTCCGCTGTGCTCCCTGCCAGGGCTGCAAGACAGTGAGGTCAATTTTATCGCAAGGAAACCCAGAATTAATTCCCACCATTTTTCCAGGGTGTCCCCTCATTGCCTCGGTGGTGAATTGTGGGCACACACTGCCCTCATGTCCCTTATACCCCTCTGTGGCCTGAAATGGTGTGTGGGCAGCCGCAGCGGGCAGTCCCACCGTCCCTTTTTTGCATTTTTACCTGTTGTATATTGTCTGTCTGGCACAAGAAATGATGTAAAGCTTGGTGACTGATTGTGAGCCATAGGGATTCCTAAGACATCTCAAGAGCTGCTCCTAAGTAGTGATGTTGTAGCCATGCTCCACGATCATTACAGAGACCACAAAATATTGATTTAAGTCATAAATGATCACTGACAGAGTTGAAGCACAGAGCTGTAGCATTTATGTGTGCACAGGAGGACACGGCTGGTCTTACTTTGCCAGTACCATTGCTGAATGGTAAACTCCATGCACGCAGTATTTCTGGTCCTGTACCAGACTCCTGAAGGCCAAAGACACTGACTCCAGGACCCTGAGAAACCTCGGAGTTAAAGATTGAAAAATAAAATATAAATCCCCCAACTTAGAGCTTTCCTCTAAAACATCACCATTAATCTTTCCAGGGTAGGGAGAGAGAAGGTACGCATTACCCTTGGAGAGAGCACCAAAAGGAGGTCACCGCGGAATCTCTGCGGGCGGAGGGGAAGGAAATGCTGGTGTTCAGACACGGGCAAATATCAATCTCAGACACCTTTTAGTAGCGCTCAGTGTGTCCACCCCTCTGCTGTCCGAGCACCCTGCAGCAACTTAACACATGACCAGTAGCTGTTCTTCGTCCTTCTTTCCCTATTGCTCTTCCCAAAGGGAAATATTATTTATCAAGGCAGAGAAGCCTTTGAAAATAACATCTTGGATGAATTAGTTTTCCTCTCTGTGCGTGATTTATTGTCCCTAGGTAATGCAGCAGGAACAAGATCCTGCCAGGCTCTCTCATGTACTCCTAAGTATTGTCAGTGCTTAAAAGGGTCGTGTGGGTGTTAGAACCACATCCGCACCTGAAAATTTCACAGGTAGCATTGCTGTAAAAAGGCAAAAGTATCTTTTGCCTTGAATGAAATTACCACAAGAGAGATTAAAGGGCTATTTTCCTTTCACTCTTTAGACATCCCTTTGTGTTCCAGAATCATCCAGTATCTTGTTCCCTATTGATTAAATGGATCTTTTGCCCAGCAATCATGCACAGGGGAAAAAAAAGAAGACCAAAAGAAGGGGAAAAAAAAGCCCAAACAGTACCATTTGCAGAGAAATTTATGTTCCTCAAACTCTCTGCAGTTGTTTCTCTTTTAATAACCACTTTTCAAGCTGACAGCAGAGCTTAAAAGTAGTTTTGGATTAAAAAGGAAGGAAGACATCCCAGGACTTCATGTTTCTAATTATGCTCCCAGAGAGCCTTCAAATGACTTTCATGAATTTGTACCCAAAGCAGCCAATTCTCTTGCTGCTCACACTGTTTTTATCCTGATACAAATCAATTCGCTGTAATGGGGCTATTACTGTTTTTAACAGGCTTACATAAGAGGAGAATGAGATCCGGTGGGTGGTCTCTACCTCACATCTTTTCCTTGGTTTCAAAAAGCTCCTGAAGGAAGACAACCAAATTAGTTAAAGTAAGGCCAAAAAGTCACATGTCAGAAAAAAAAAAAAAAAAGGTAGCAGATGGCCATCCACTGTTTATTCCTCAGTCCCCAAGACGGGACCGAGGCGTGCTGGGCTGCTGAGCTTTCAGAAGCCAAACGGCTCCTGACAGGTCCCAGATGCACCTCTGCAGGTCCCAGAGGCAGCAACCTTCCATCAGTGGCCTGAAGAGGGAAACAGGGATCACAGCAGCCAGGCAAGGCTGGGACCCCAGCACTCCTGAGGGGACCCAAGGAACTCACTGCATCATTTGGGATGAAAAATTATTCCTAAGTAACTGTCTGTATTTACAATTAGGGGAACAGTGTCCCTATAACAACTTTTCCTTTGAATGCTTTAGAAA
Organism: Todiramphus chloris collaris; assembly: GCA_025345505.1. Lineage (NCBI taxonomy): Eukaryota > Metazoa > Chordata > Aves > Coraciiformes > Alcedinidae > Todiramphus > Todiramphus chloris. Next base: position 15,830,753 of record JANVCC010000077.1, read on the forward strand.
AAGGCACTTGGCTCTTAACCATGTCCAGATCTTACTTATTCCTGTACTTCTCTGTGGTCCTCACCAGTACTGCAGTAAATATTAGTCCCTACTGAAGGCTGATGCCACAGCCACTAATCTGCACCTTAGCCTACAAATACGGTGTCTCGTAGACTTTTTACATGGAGTGAAGCGATGGGTATTATTCTCAGATTAACTTTCTCGGGAAAAGAAAACAGAGGATGATAAGAATGTTTTTCACCTGGTTGTCTATCTTCTCACAGCTACTGAAAAAGAAAAACTGCTGTTTCTTTAAAAATGAATACAGTTTCAGCTACAAGAAGGGCAGGGCAGTAAATGATAATAGTTCATACAGGAATTGAAATACATCTCTGCAAATAAACTCGTGGTGACACATCTCTTCTGATCGCTTCCTGAGAGAGAGGAGAAGTAAGGCAGCACTCACTGAAGATAGCCTGCACCTTGCACTGGAGTTACTCCCTTTCTCGTTCTTCCCAGTCACCTGTTTTCATGTCACGGAGCAGAGGGAAGGGCAGAGCAGTGCCTGCCATCCATGCTCCTGCCTGTGCCTCTTCCAGGACAGCTCCCAGTTGAGCTCTGAGAGCCATCAGAGATGGAGTGGGCTGGGCTGCTGCCCGTCTTCTCTAGATGCTTTGCAAACAAGTCCTGGGCGCAGCTCCTCCTTCAGAGGATGAATAAACTTCTGAAAGCAATTTACAGGGCTTTATATTTGTTAATTGTATTGCTGCTGTAGCATTTGAAGTAGTCTGAAGTGGAAAATCCTATTGGCAGGAGCTGCTTTTGCACTCACACCTCACCAAACAGCCACGTTGGCATCTAGTGCATGGTTTTGGCCAGGCTGGGGGGGTGACTCGGGATAGTACGCTTTGTCGCAGGACTTGTCTTACTGACATGGGGTTCCCAGAGCTATGCCTGCTTCTAGGGGAAAGCTCTTACTCTGTATAAAACCTGCTCCATAGTGGGAGAGACAGAGAAAGAAAAAGTTAACTCTTCAGAGGACTGGAAATTCATCAAAGGATATGTTCCCCCTTTGGCATGTTCTCCAGCCATATGGAAAGCATCAACAGGAAGCACTGTACCTGACCAGGAGCTGGCACAGGATCAAATTCTCAACTCTCATACTACCTTGCTAAAATGCAAATACATCCCTGCAACATTCAGGCTGGGCTCAGTTCAGCTGCTGGAAGAGCCCAAAAATCACATTACAAAGGGATATGCTGCTCACCAGTACTACCAATACGACCGCTGTCACCACACAGGGTACAGGAGGCTTCCCTGCTCCTGGGACACATGGAGCAGACTGACATGGCACGGAGGAGTTAATCCACTGTAGGGGCCCAGCTGCAGAGGAGACAGGCAGCAGAGGCTGCTTAGATGAGTGTGGGAGAGAGGGAGAAGGAAAAGGACAAGGAAACACAGCCAAGGCAGAGCAGCAGGAGAGCTGGAGCCAGGTCCCCAAGTGTGGGTCACACAGAATCACAGGATCACAGGCTGGTTTGGGTGGGAAGGGACCTCTCAAGGCCATCTCATCCAACCCCCCTGCAGGAAGCAGGGCCATCTGCAGCTAGAGCAGGGTGCTCAGAGCCCCGGGCAACCTCCCCTGCAATGGTGCCAGGGATGGGGCAGCCACCACCTCTCTGGGCAGCCTGGCACAGCCTCTCACCACCCTCAGCACCAACAATTTCTCCCTTCTCTCCAGTCTAAATCTCCCTTTTTTAGTTCCAACCCATCCCCCCTTGTCCTGTCCCAACAGGCTCTGCTCCAAAGTCTGTCCCCATCTTTCTGACAGACCCCCTTTAGGTATGGAAAGGCCACCAGAAGGTCTCCCTGGAGCCTTCTCTTCTCCAAGCTGAACAACATCAGGCATGTGAAGCACCAGTGAAGCACTCAGTGAACTGGGAGAGCTGGGAGGTAAATAAAGCTGGTGTCACCTCCTGCAGCAGGTGGCTGATGTGCTCCTGGGTGGGTTGAGGACATACCCAGGCTGGAGTGCTCTTGGTCTGGTTTTCAGCGTACCCAGAGAAACGCTCCTGACGCACAAGGTCCGTCTGTCCTTGTGCACTGACTGCCCGCGTGCAGGCTCACCTCCGAGCAAACACGGGGCAGCTCGGCACTGAGGTGGAGGTGGTGTGTCTGCGCTGATGCCGGGGGACCGTGCACCCGGGTGCTGAGGAGCAGTTGGAAGGCTCTGCAGCCATATCTCTGTTTGTTTTGTGCTGCCGTGAGAGCCCTCCCGCCTCGCTGGGTCTGGGTGTGGAGGGAGGTCAGCAAAATGGCTTTGACTTTCCCCTGGCCAGCCTGCGAGAGGGACGTTTTCATCAGTGTCTGACTGCTCAGATGCTTGCAACGTACAAAACTGCGATGCAAAGGGTGACTCTTCCTTGCTCAGTTATGCTCGTCGTGCAAAGTGTCAAAAGAAGAGTGGGAGGGAGGTAAAACGGTGTTAAAATTGCTTAGACAGCTGTGGGCCGCAGGAACCTCTCAGCGTGCCTGAACAGCACATTGTCACGCAGCCCTGGAAGGGGGAAATGCCACCCTGATCCTCCTCATCCTCACAAGCCAATGCAAGTGTCAGAGGCATGTGGCAGTGCTGCCAAGGGACAAGTAACAGGGAGCACAGTCTCCAGATGGTTGGGTTTGTGCTGCCCACGGCCCCCAGCAGCCCTGAGGCTGCTGCCTGAGCTCCAAATCTGCCAGGGGACGGGCCAGGTTGCCCAAAGGTCCATTTCTACAGCCAAGAGCAGCAAAAGCCTCCACAACTCCTGACAAACATAGCCCTCAGTCCAAATCAAATAATTACGCATCAGTCTTGCTGGGTTTTTAACCCTGGCCTGAGTTTGTCTATTTGTTAGTGAAACACACAGGGAACCAAAAAACCCAAACCGTAGTTTAACATAATGTTTCAAGACCTTTACCTACCCAAAGGTAGGAAACCAGCCTGCCACCAGCAGATGGGTGCATGGGTGGGGTTTGCTACCTCCAGCTGCAGAGGAGCATCCCTCCCAGTGTGAGCCCAGCTGGGGCAGCAGCTGCTGGGACCGCTGTTTACATTACTCTAAGGATAAGAATTACTCAGCTTTCAAAGCTTGAAATGGCAAGAAATTAACTCTGCTCTTAGACAGATTCTTTTACAGAGAGAAAACGCATAACTTCAGTGGGTAGCAGTGTGAAACACAGCGATCTGAGAACATTCTCTGCTTTGTAGCTACCAGCCAGCCATGGGTTTTGGTCTGTAAATACTGCACTGTATAAAACATCAGCTAAATACACGTTTCTTTTTTTGTGTTACAGAGATAAGTGATGCTTTCAAATATGCCTTAAAAAAACAAACCACAAAACAAGCTTCTTGGTGTGGCTCCTGGGCCCTGGGTGGGGAACCCATGGCCCTGGCACACTGTCGCAAGTGCAGAAGCAGCGTTTGCTGGGGCAACTTGGCACTTTCCAAAAATGCCACTCCATCCGGGCACCTGAAAGGCTGTCGGGTCTGTATCTCACACTTCTACCTTCCAGCTGTAAAGCAGTACATTATGTACAGCATGCAGTGCACACTGCCATTTTTTTATGACTGAAAACGGCCGTACGACACCCCAGGCACAGCAGACGTGAGCTGTAGCGTACTGCTCTGCACTCTGGAGTCCCTGTGCTGTCCCTGGAGCAGGGCTGCTGCCATCCAGGCTCAGGCTTGGAGCTCCAGGCATAACTCGGTAGGATTTTGCAGAAAGAAGCACTCCCAGCTTTCAAAGCACAAGCTCAACACCACAGCCTTCCCTTCTGATCACAAGCAAATTGTTCTAATGGCTCATCAGATCATTTCAGAAATGAACATCTGCAGTGGTTTTGCAGAAATGTGATGTAAATGCACCAGAAGTGCAATCTATGACAAGCTAATTTCTCACCCTGGAACATCACTGTGTCAACACTTCAGCTAAAATTCAAGCCCGAACTGCTGTCAGGGAGTGTCTGTGGTGAAAGCCATTGCATTATGCCTGGTGGATGAAGATGCTGAGAGCACTTTTGGAGTAGCTGATCTGCCTCAAGACACCATGAAGTGGCAACGATATGGCTGTGTTGCGATGGAAATGTTGCTACAGATGCGGGGTCTGCCGCTGGGCCCTGTGCCCCTCTGCTTTGCCCTCTGGGGTGCCCGTGCCCCGGCTGGCCCAGGGCAGCAGCTATTGCATGAGGGGGACAGGCAGCCGAGTCCCCGACGTGGTGTTAAACCCAGCTGGCCATGCTGACTGGCCGAGCCATAGCTGAGGAAAACTGCCACCACTCAGACACCGGTGGGTGGCCCCAGGGCAGCCTGTGATGCAAAGGTGTCAGTGACCTGATATATTACTACACTTGAAGCAAACATTTAACATTTGCTCCTCTTAGTGAGGCCACGTCTGGAGTATTGGGTACAATTCTGGGCTCCCCAGTTCAAAAAGGCAAGGAGCTACTGGAGAGAGTCCAGCGGAGGCTGGGAAGATGCTGAGGGACTGGAGCATCTCTGTGCTGGGGCCAGGCTGAGAGCCCTGGGGCTGTGCAGCTGGAGAAGAGCAGCCTGAGAGGGCAGCTGAGCAATGCTGAGCAAGAGATAAAGGGCCCCGGAGGGCAAGAGGATGGGAACAGACTCTGCTCAGTGGTGCCCAGACACAGGACAAGGGGCACTGGGCACCAACTGGAACCCAGGAGGTTCCAGCTGAGCAGGAGGAGAAAGTTGTTTGGTGTGAGGGTGTGGGAGGCTGTGCCAGGCTGCCCAGAGAGGCTGTGCAGTCTCCTTGTCTGGAGAGATTCCCACCCCGGCTGGACCCTGCGCTGCTGGGCCCCTGCTCTGGGTGCCCCTGCTGGATGGAGCAGGGGGTGGCACCAGACCAGCTCCAGAGGGCCCTGCCAGCCCCCACTGTGCTGGGATTCTGGGATTTGGGTCAGCTCCAGGACTCTCTCCAGTGAAGCATGGCGGGCCATTGAGATTGACTGGTATCAGTTCTTCTCTCTGACGAGGGAGTTATTCTTTGGTTGGAAAACATTAAACTATGAAACAGCAAATTGGACTTACACAGAGCTGGTGGCTGTGCACAACTGCTAGCCTTGGCATAGGTGTGCAGGTATAGCGTGACACGTAAGACTCACCTGGTGTGAATGTTTGCACACGGGGAATAATAAGGAAAAACCAATGCTGACTCATGAAACAGTCATTCAGAATCAGAGCAAACACTTGTGAATGCTGTTTGAAGCAATCTATTGTCCACAGTATGGCTTGAATAAATAGCTAATCTTTGGCACACTGTTAAGCTATAGTACTTTAAATAAAAAGGTACAACTGAACCTGAACAGTTCATTGACATTTGCTGTCAGGATCACTGGAATTATTTTTATTTTTATTTTTTTAAAGGGATCTTGCTGCCCAGCTGAGCTTTCCTGCACAAGCTAGCAAGCCAGCAAGCCAGCAAGGTCTGGAATCGTGCTGGGAGGTTCTGGGGCTAGAACAGCAGCCGCAGTCAACCAGGAGCCATTCCGGTGGGTCTCCTCCAGAGCGTGCGTCACATGGTGCCAGGGACAGGGATCCCCATCACGGGGATCGCCTCCTTCCTAACCAGGACCCACAGATTTGGCTGTCGCTGCCGTGCCGCTGCCTGGCCACACGCCTCCATCCTCGCCTTCGTCCCAGTGGCTGCCCAGCCCCCGTGCTATTAACAGGATTTTGCTAATTAGCTGCAAGCAGTGCTGTTCTCCCTCAGCAATGTAAAGGGTTTACTATTTTTATCTGACTCTGGATGGTTTTGGTTCCTAGGGGATTAAGGTCACAGGGCACATATTTATTCAGATGCTGGAATTCTTACATCATTTTTCCATTACTTCGTTGGGAAGGAGGAGCCTCAGCTTCTCAACTCCCTCTGCTTCCTTCTCTCTGCACCCTGTGTGCCTTCCCTCCCTCCCTGCCTCCCTCCCTCCTCTGAAACAAGAGTGTTTCTTACTTTCACTAGCAGCCCAGAGACATGCTAACCACGCACCTTATTTTAAACACAAGTGGTGTCCAAGGCAGCTCAGAGCTGTGTAGTCACTTCATACAATGCGCTGCTGTTTATCGGCACACAGGACAGTTCATTCTAACACATTTTTGAATCTATTGCTTCCATATGTTGCTTGAAAACAAGGATGCTGCCTTGCAGGAAAAAATAGTTTTCCGTCAGAAATACTGTGCATGAGTACAATCCTATAAAACCTCCACAACCTGAGCTTATTACTGCTAATGGTATTTTGTTAATTACGATACGTTGAGGTACAGCCTGAAAACATGCCCAGTACAAACACACCTCTAGTCAACAGAATCATACTATAGACACACTGCCTTTGCACTGAACTGATGAAAAAGATGCAAATTCTCATCAGTAAATCTAAAAACAGGGGAATCGAAGCATATTTTTAAGAGTTGCCACTATATGGCCATTGATATTTCAGGACCGATTCCCCACGGGTGCTTTAGTGTAGTTAGTGAGGGGATTAACTGCTGTCATTTAATTCGCTTTTTGATGGAAAAAAATGCACAGGTTATGAAGCATTTTCTTCTTGTGTGCAGTATTCTAACATCCATGTGGGATACAGTAACACCCAGGTGAGCAAGACCCTGCTCTAAAAATGTACCTCCTGCAGAAAGACAGAGAGATTTGTGATGAGCCTCAGATCCTGTAGGAATTTCATCAGGAGTCTCAAGCCGGTCCTCACAGTTACTCCTTCTGCTCTTAATTTAAAGCTGTATACATATTACCATCGGTTTTGCCAGAGGAACATAGCTACAGACCATAATCTTCACCTCATGTGCATTAATCTGGTGGTTGTGTAGGCTTTAGGCACAGGAGAGCCTTGCAAGAACGGAGATCCTGAGCTCAGCTTGCCAGCAGCTTCCCACAGCCTGTGGAGCGTGCCGGACGACGGGCCGTGCTCCTGCCAGCGCGTCAGACCTCCGAAGGAGCCACCTCCGTCACTGCAGCTCGGGTGAGAAGCAGCCAGGCAGAGAATGGTGGATATCTCCTTGTCCGTGGCAGAAGCAGCAAGGGCTGCCGAGCAGGGTCGGCTCTCACCCCGCCGAGTAACGCTCTGCAGGACCCTCGCGAAGAGCCGGGCAAAGCTCCTTGGCTACAGACTGCATCGACCGGCTGCTGCTGCAAAGGCCTGAGAACGTTTTCCAAGTGGTTTCCCTTCCCTCGGAGCCCTCAGAGGTGGATGGGAGACCACGTTGACTGCTGCTGCGGGCCGGGCAAGGAGGTGCTGGGGTTGCCCTGTGCAGGAAGCCCCTCGGAGAAAGCCCCTGGGGTGGGCCAGTGGCTGGAGCTGGCAGCAGCTGGGGGAAGCTTCCAGTGGCCTTTCCATGAGCAGCTCTCACAGTGACTTTGACGGCTCCAAACTCGAGGATTACCCCTGTGCTGGTGATTCACCAGCAGTGCATTAGATGTTAGCCTTTAGTTTGCCTTTTGTTGCACAACTTTGGCTGAGAATCTGAAACCTCAACAAGTTATGGCTCGGTTTTCTGCTCATGCTAAGCTCATCTTCAGCAGTGAAGTAATTTATAAATTATGACCCTTTTCCTCCCATCTTCCCACATAGTAAAACACACGGGTCAGTGATCTTTGAAGCCTCCATTAGTTCTGAGTCTTTTTTCTGTCTTGTCCACACTGTAAAATATGCTACAAACTAGAAAGGATTGGACAAAGAAGGCAGAGAAATATGATACACATTCAACAATAACATTTCTATACAGAATTCCATAGTGTATTGAATCTGTTTAATGAGTTTTCTAGATTAAGCTGAAGTCTAGGGAATTTTTATTATAATGCCATATCCCATAAAAATATCTATGGTCCTGTGAGAACAGACACCGCATTAATCTATTTCTTTAATGTTAGGTGATTAGGTAACAGGCTTCCTGCAGCAGTGATATTGACACTGTTACTCTTTGCGTAATTCAGTTTAAAAAGTGTTCTGTTCCTCAACACCTTCTCCATCCCGGCTCCACAGCACAAACGGGGCACAATGGCAAGTGGCCACGGGTAGATACTGAATACAGTCCCTGTTCTGAGCTGCATCAGGACAGACGAGGTGCATATTTTCATACCAACCCACAGGAGGATCACAAAGGGACGGAGTGGACCAGCCCCGTAAGGAAGAGCTTGTCACCACCTCACTTCCACAGCGGGCCCAGGCTTTGTGGCTCTCTCCAGCCTTTGCTTCTGCAGGAAGTGGGGGGGGAAGAACGTCCCGGGACCTTCACCATGATGCCCCACTGCTCTGCTTTACCACCCAGTGTTTGAAGTTTGCTTAATGGATTTGAGGAAAATCACTTTTATAGAAAAATGCGGTGCAGAAAAAGAACAGGATCTGTCGTGCTGGGGTACCTGATGGTTTTTCTCTGGCAGTGAAGGGTTAGGAGCCCTATGGAGAAAGCAGAGTTGGCCTAACCACATGGACACACACCCAAATTACATCATATTCCTTGTTTAAAAGAAATCAAGTTCTGAGAAACATTAAGTGGCTTAAATTATAAATGAGTATCTTCTCTATGAGAGATCTGTGTATGAACTGCTCACTTATGAGACTGGGAAAGCTGCAATTCCCTCGTACACAGCCGCTGTGAAGACACCTACAGAAGGGGCTGAGGCAGCCCCACAGATCCTTACCAGCCTGTTTCTGCCACCAGCAGCAGCCAAACCGTGTCCCAGTGTCCCCTGCAACACCCACAGGGGCAGCACCTCCCAAGTCCCTGCTTGTGGGAACAGTCTGGCCCCTCGCAGGGTGGTGGGACCTCCCTAAGGCACCAGCCCCCCAGCAGCTCCCACCCTGGTTTGGTGCTCAGTGGCATCACCTGGCATGTCCCACTCTGAGCAGAAGGGTCAGCCCTGGCTGAGACCAGTCCCCCGGGCACGCTCTGCACCCCAGAGCCGCCTGCTTCTGCTCTGCCTTTGCCACCAGGGCAAAATTTATTTAAAAAGTAATAATAAACAAAGTCTGTCCAGTCCTTCCCAGACATCCAAAACCAATTTCATAATTTAAAGTGGCCAGAGGATCACAGAATCACAGAATGTTAAGGGTTGGAAGGGACCTCAAAAGATCATCTACTCCAACCCCCTGCCAGAGCAGAACCACCTAGAGCAGGTCACAGAGAAACACATCCAGACGGGTCTTGAATGTCTCCAGAGAAGGAGACTTCACAACCCCTTTGGGCAGCCTGTTCCAGGCTCCATCACCTTTACAGTGAAAAAGTTTTTCCTTATGTTTCTGTGGAACCTCTTATGCTACAGGGTACACCCGTTGCTCCTTGTCCTGTCATTGGACATAGCAGAGCAGAGCCTGGCTCCATCCTCCTGACACTCGCCCTTTACTTATTTATAGACATTAATGAGGTCACCCCTCAGTCTCCTCTTCTCCAAGATGAAGGGCCCCAGCTCCCTCAGCCTTTCCTCAGCAGGGAGATGCTCCACTCCCTTCATCATCTTTGTGGTTCTGTGCTGCACTCTTTCAAGCAGTTCCCTGTCCTTCTTTAACTGAGGATGCACAATCCTTCTTATGAGGAAAAGTGCTGCCCTTCTGGGATGAGGGTTTTTTAAATTTTCATTAGGAAATTGCTTAGCATGAGTCATTAATTCTCTTAGGGAGCCACCGTGCAGATCACCCCTGCGGCTTTCTGGTTTATTTCTTTGTTTTAGGGAAATGATTGCTCTACCAGGCGTAAACTGCAAAATAATAAACACAACACCTCAGAAACAATATATGCAACCAGACCTACTGCAATGTCTATGTTATGTTGATACCACAGAGCTGGGCTGGATGTTTCTCAATGTCCCCTAACCCTCTCTTTGTCTGCTCTTGCAGTAGAATCAGCTGAAAGGACTCAACTTTCCTTCCTACTCTATACAAGAGCTGGGAGAGTTCACACATTGTCTCAAAGATTGTTATTGAGCTCTGGGCAAGTTTAAAAAGAGCAAAATTCCCTGATAATCTTTCTTTGGTAAGACAAACACTAAAACAGTAAGCCTAAAAATGTGTGGGTTAGGTTAGACCTCAGTTATGTAGAAATTCAGCTAAGTTTCATTTGGAGCTGTGCGTGAAGTTGTACTGCAAAGCCAGTCAGAGACTAAGAAGCCACCAGAAGCTGAGGGCAGCACTACCACTGCTGCAAGAGCACCTTTGGAATGCCCGGTAGGAAACACCAACAGTGTAACGGCAGAACAGAGCTTCCACAGAAGACATGACCAGTCTCAGCCTCAGAGGCCCCATGTCAGGCTTCAGGAAATGCAGTAACAGACACATCACCACCTGCGCCTCACGGTCCAGATCCAGAACCCACCGTGGGTTGCCCATGCGGTGGGTAAAGCACAGTGCTGGAAATCCCAGCAGCGCTCATCCAGAGAATGCTTTGCTGGAAATAGCTTTTGGGAGATGAAGAAGACAATCGCTCACTCACCCTGTCCCATGTTAGCAAGCTGCAAACTCCACAGAGTATCCCTGTGCTGTGGAGCACCTCAGGCTGGGGGCAGCAGTGGCACCACTGAAGAAAGGTAGAAAGTCACTCACATACAGCCGTGAGGATTAATGCAACTGCAATCAGTAAGTTACAGAACACACGGCATGACAAGTGAGTAAAATAGCCACGGACACTGAATGGCGATGGGTTTTGGATAACTCTTCTACAGCTGCCTAGGCTGGAGATTGACTAACGTGTGCCAGGGTCACAAACACCCACGTGTGAGAGGACGAGGTAGTGCACAGCTGTACCTGCTTTGTCTTGCATGTAGTCAGAAGGGAAGAATGGGGAAGAGAGGGTAGAATCAGAGAATTGTTTCAGTTGGAAGAGACCTTTAAGATCATTGAGCTCAACCATTGCCCCAGCACTGCCAGGGCACCACTGACCCCTGTCCCTCAGCACCACAGCTCCACGGCTTGGAAACCCCTCCAGGGATCACGGGGACTCCCCCCCTGCCCTGGGCAGCCTGGCACAGCCCTGGACAACCCTCAAGGGGCTGGAAGAAATTGTTCCTCAGCTCCAACCTGAACCTCCCCTGGGGCAACTTGAGGCCGGTTCCTCTTGTCCTGTCCCTTGTCCCTTGGGAGCAGAGCCCGACCCCCCTGGCTCCAGCCTCCTGCCAGGAGCTGTCAGAGCCAGAAGGTCTCCCCTCAGCCTCCTTCTCTCCAGGCTGAACAGGCCCAGGCCACTCAGATATTAACTGTTTCTCTATTTTACATCAACTAAAGCTGTCACAGATGAAGATGAACCCCTACATGAGTATTGGGATGAACTAACAATCATGCACTTTCCTTCTTGCTCAAGATACCTCTGTCACAAGGCTCTTTAGAGATCTCTCTATTACTACAAGAAGCCATCTCCCTGGCACTGATCCATCAACCCCTCTCCGAGAGCCCGACATTCGTTAGCTGTATATTCTGGTCTGGCTGTTGCATGAACATACATGTGTTTATCAGCTGTTTCGTTCAGCTTGTCCCTGGCTGCAGTAAGCTGTCCTTGGGAGTGCCGCACACTGGGACTGCCCCAGCACAGAACACAGCCCCAGCCCTCTGTCTGGATCAAAGTCTGAAGTCTGCGTGGCACCGAGCCACCGAGGAAATGCTCGGGAGCCACAGGCGCAGTCCTGCTTGTCAACTGCCACAATGGAACCGCATCTGTGCTCGCCACATCCAGCCTCTCCAAACGAGAGACTCTTGAAAAGGAGAAAAGGGGGTTGTCGTTTCTTGTTCTGCTTTTTAGAATGAATAAGAATGCATTTTTCTGCAATCAAAATGTTTTCTGCTGGCAGTGCCACTGAATAGAGGAGGTTCCTAGTTGAATTTTTCCTCAAAAGAATGTTCTTTTTCTGCAGACTGGTGTGACAAAGAAAGAAAAGCTCTATAACAGCTTCACATCATGACATAGAGCTTATTATTGTACAGATTTCCTAGTGCCATTGCACATGTGGCATGTAAGCTGGCAGTGTCCCCCCCTGCCTGGCTGGTCTCACCCCTGGGCATGGAAAGGGCTTTAACAGATGTAAGGAATTTTAACTGGACCAAGCTGAAAACAGCCGCACTTGGCAGAGCCTGGCATGTGGTTGTGGCTTGGGAGGAGGCTGAGACTGTTAACTTTCTGTGACAAGCAGGAAACAAATACTCCGAAATAAAATACGCCCAAGAAGGACCTGCTGGGTTTTTAAACAACATATTTTTGTTTTGTTTTTAATATGTATACTTTGATTACTACTAACATTTTTTCTTACACAATGTTGGCATTCGTAGTTAAATCCCACATAAACCAATTGATGATAACCTTTTGGCTAAGAGACAAAAGATTTACTATTATTTTCTAAATATTCTCAAATCATTTTGTGAATCTGAAAGATGCTGGACAAAACCCAGGCACTTGGTTAACATCACTAGAATGACATCCTGCTAAGGCCAGAACTAATTCTGGTGTGCGGAAGCTCGTCAAGGAAGAGCTTCAGCTGTCTGTGGTGGGTGCAGTTTGTGTAGCAAAAGTGGACTGAGATCAACTTGACATAATTTTCCGTTAGATCGTAACAAACGGTGCTCTAGGGATAAATCTGAAACAAAAAGCTGAAGTCTCTTTTCTATTGCCATCTTCCTGTGGTACATGTCCTGGTTCTCTCAGTGATCTTAAAGGTTATTCCAACCTAAACGATTCTATGATCAGGGTGTTCCATGGTGTTTTATAGAGGGCACTGGAATTTGGAGAGAACGCAGCGGTGTCGTGTTGAGACCAGTGCAGCTGGCAGTTGTTAGAGGAGTGGACAGATGAGCCACTGGGTTTTAGTTCCATGCATACTGGTCCTGTTCTTTAAGATCTTGCAGCTGTGGGCTTTGCAAGCACGCAGTGGCAGCCGCTGGCATTGCTGCTCCAGGTAGCAGCAGAGGTGCGAACTTCGCTGTTGGCAGCCCTGTCACCAGCTGCTGAGCCACCGCCTGCTGCCGCACGGGCATTTGCCCACCGTCCCCCCAGTGCCACACTGGGTGAGCTGCAAGAAGAGCTGCAGGGCGAGGAAGGGTCCAGCTGCCAGCGGCCGAGGGCAGAGCTGTGGCAGGAGCAGTGGGGAGGGTCTCCCCCAGAACACAGCCATCCCCGCTGCTCCTGGGGAGGAGGAGAGAGCCTCCGGCTGCAGGCTCACCTCTGTCCCGGGAATGCCCCGGCATCCTGCCCGCAGCTTCTCCCCTCCTGCCAGGGACATGGAGCATGGGGCAAATGTAACAGCGGTGGAGCTACGGGGCTGGCCCATGAGGACTACATGGAGGGAATCCTGGAGGTTCAGGCGGAGAAAAAAGCCACTCTTCAGTGCTATGGCTGACCTCTGCCCAGCCATGATTGTGGCCTTGGCAGAGGACAGGACTAGACTGGATGGTACCTTTTACTTTCTGTTTGGAAAAAATGAAGCATTTTTTCACTCATAATAAACAAACAAACAGCCCAGCAGGCACTGGCAGCCTGGGCTGCAGCTCCAGCAGCGTGGGCAGCAGGGGAGGGGGGGATCCTGCCCCTCTGCTCCACTCTGGAGAATAACTGGGAGCGATGGCCCTCCTGGGAAAGCTGCTCTGTGAGGAAGGTCTTCCCAAGGTGGGTGCAGGAGAAGGAGGAGGGGGAAGTCAGTGCCAGTGCACAGAGCAGTGCAGGGCACGTGGCCCTGGAGGGGACCTGTCACTGCCTGTGTTACCCCAGGGCCTGCTCGCTTCCCATGCACCTACCCTGCAAGAAGTGTAGCACTAAGAGAAATTGTCTTGATGGATAAAAAAATTGAAATCAGGCTACAAACTTTTGCTGAAAACCACTTGTCCTTCAGCTGCAAAGCAGAGTTCTGTGTCACAGCCGTCCCACTGCTTCTCGGCTCCAGATGCTTTACAAGCTGGTGTTCTGCAAGGGCCTCATCTGAAGCGCCTGCAGAGCACCCTTGGAAAGAGGTGCTAGCTGGCATGAACATGGAGTGGCTTGAACTGTACCCTGACACCCTGAGGAAAAGCCATTACTGGTTTAGGTGGCCTTTCTCCTTGCCCAGACAGCTGCTGCAGGAGAGCTGGGTGGAGTGTGTGGAAAGGGACTGAGCAGCAATGTCCCAGCCAGCGTGCAAAGCCAGTCTGAGCTCTGCTTCACCAGGCAGGTGGTGTCTTTGGATTCCCGACCTTAAGAAAATCACAGTACAACATCTGCATGTAATTTCATGCAGACTTGGCTAATCTGGGTTCCTGCCTGCACATGGACCTGCCGAGCTGGGGCAGGTGGTGGACATCGCAAACCAGAGATGGTCCAGGGAAGCTGGGGTGCACAAACCCGTCCTGTGCTTCACCCACAGCACAGAGGACACATCGCTTCTTGGTGCCATCTTCTAGAGACACAGTGAAGAGCGTGTACCTCCTGAGCTGTGAGCAGCAAACGAATGTTTCTCAGCTGCCATTGCAGTGCTAAAACCGACCAGCTGCAGCTGTTCAGAACCACACAGAAATGCTTTAAGTGTAAACTCTCTGCGGGTGAGGGGATCTTCAGACAGGAGTTTCACACTCATGAGCAATGATATCTAGATAGCTCCTAGGGCCAACCTTAGAAATGCTGAAAGATATTTAGGACTCCTAATTAAGGAAAAACTGCAGAGCCCGTGGTGGCCAGCTATACTGAGTCACCTGAAAGGTGAAATCCAAACAGCTACAAAGATATTTTCAGTTACACAAGAGTCTGAATGTTGCCAGAACACAGGTGCTGAAAGACGCCTTGATGTTCTGAGATGGTTAAAATGCCAGGCAGCCCGTGGAGAGGTACCTCGGCCAGTGCCGTCACCTCAGCTGCAGCACCCTCTGCACCAAGAGCAGCAGTGATGGTCTCAGGGACAAGTGGAATTTTTTCCAATCAAATGCAAGTATTTTTTTCACAAGTGCACTTGCTATTTCCCCTCCAATTCTACAAAGGGAGTCAGTATGGTTTCCTCCAGTTCATTGCACGTTCCAGAGCTAATGATACAGGACTGTTCTCCGCTTGCTCAGCTGGAAACATTTACGGGCTGTATTGAGGTGCCTGCTTGCACAACTCCCCCCTCTCCCGACCTGCCTTCCCCGAGCTCTCCTGTGCGCACAGGCAAGCAGCTGGTGTGTCTGAGGTGTGCACAGGAAGCCCCTGAGGCCAGTGGTGTCTGTCAGGCCTCCGAGGGCACTGCCCGGTCCAAATGTCCCCCCTTCAGCCCAGCTGGACACCCATGGCCCAGGACCCCGTTCCAGCCAGCCCCGGACCTCAGGATGCTGGGCTCCAGCCTCTGCCACTCCTGGACACAGGGACCCTGAGCCAGGCTGCCCTCAGTGCCCCACCAGCCCCCTGCTTGGGAGGGTGGGATGAGCCTTGGCCACAGACTTTGCCCAGGCACCCCCAGCCCACATGGTGCCCTCCCAGGGCTCCCCTGTTCACAGCTACACACCCAAAGTATGAAAAATTGATAGGGAAACATCTTAGATTGCTGTACAGTTTTTTCCTGTTGAGCTGTTTGCCTCCCCACTGACCTGACCTTGTCATGGACCTGGGTGTCCATCTGAAACCACAAATAATGCTAAGACCACTTATGACTGACTTCAGAATTTTGAAATGTGGATTTTGGATCTTGGAGGCTTCTTCCAAGTTTGTGTGGTGTAAAGCAACACAAAATGAAGCCATGCACATGAAGACAGTGAGGAACTGGCACTCTCAGATGGAAAGCTCATTACCTGGCCTTTACATGAGGTACAGGGATGTTAAAGACACTGCAGGTCTTCTGCTTCCTAGACAGCTGTCCTGCCTGGACAGCCTGACACACTTCCATTTGACATTAGCAACCTGTAGTCTGAAGTACAGATTAGACACCAGAGTACCAGATTTGGGGGTTTCCACCCCTGGTTCTTGTGGCTCCAGGAACAAAATAAATTTAGGGAGCAGCCACATGTACAACCCTTCTTCACTTCTGAAGTGTGAACTGAAAAAAGACAGTGAAAACCCTGAGACTGTTTCCTTCAAGCTGTGTTTTGCAGTCTAGAAAGTACAAACCGGCCATTTAATCAAATGCTGGGAAGGGCTCACAGAGCCTACGAAGATCCATCTCCGAGAAGAGCAAAGTCCATCCCTCAGGGTTATAAAAAAGCTTTCAGGCAGCAAAATATTACATTGCATTTAAGGGTTTTAATCTGATATGGTTTGGGGTTTTGTTGTTTTTCCTGCCAGTATAAAAAGCTCTTCATAAAGAATGTTCCAACAAAAGCATAAGGCAATTAGTAAAGCCATGAAGACAGCGATGAAAGTAAGTCAGATATGATTATGGTGGGATTGCAGAGCTGGTGTACCAGTGCTTCCTCCACCACCCCTCCGCCCGCCCACTCGGATGGGACTCGGAGCTCCAAGCGCTGGCCCCAGCACTGCTGCACCCCAACAAACATCCGGGGTGCGTGTTCCTCGGGAAATGTGCAGGGAATAAGACATCCCACTTCACAGAGACAGTGGACCAGTGACATAGCACCAATAACTAATAACATCTGCTTAAAAATAATGAACTCTCTGTGCCACCTGCCATGTGTTATTGTATTCAGGACGGAGATGCATCATTCAGCAGATTTTTTAAAGAGTCTTCTCCTTTAGCAGGCAGGGTGCAATATTAATATCTTACATGTATGGTCAAAAGTTGAACTCCTCAAAGTCTAAGAAATCACAGCTATGAACCAAATCAGGTAAGCATTGCACTGTTGTTGGGGCTGACTGTGACCAATATCCTCCTTCCAGCTCTATCAGCCTCGCACCCAGCCAAAACTGAACCTCACCTGAACAGCTCAAGGTCCCTGTGTGGTGGGCACAGGGGTGGGTCTGACATACCACACATCCCTCCTCTGGGACAGTTTGAATCGCACTTTCTATGAACCTGACAAGTAATGTCAAGTAACTCTTTGTTGTCTTACTTGTGCCTTACTTCAGTAGGAAAGCTGTGAAAATTGTAAAATTGTTTGGGTTGAAAGAGACCTTCAAGATCATCCAGTCCAACGGCTCCCCCAGCACTGCCAGGACACCACTGACCCATAGCCCTCAGCACCACAGCTCCACAGCTTGGAAACCCCTCCAGGGATCACGGGGACTCCACCCCTGCCCTGGGCAGCCTGGCACAGCCCTGGAGGGGAAGAAATTGTTCCTCAGCTCCAACCTGAACCTCCCCATGAGCAATTTGAGGCCAGTTCCTCTTGTCCTGTTGCTTGTTCCTTGGGAGAAGTGACTGACAAAATATTGGAGCTTGGGTCAAAAAAACTGCAATAGCCCAAACCTTCAAGACAACTTTTCTGTGGCATCTATACAAGTGCTGACATTGTTCTCCAGGCTGTGTAATGAAAATTCATGGGGACGATCATGTTGTGCACTATCTGACCCGCAGGCTTCTTTGAAAAATTCAGCCTCAAGACCAATTTTTCCCTTGTGGTGGCAATGCTGCTGAGTAAAAATTAACCTGATTCTTAAGCCCTCTTGCTCTAACTTAATATTCAATGCAGGCACCAAGAATGGAAATATTCCGACTGCACTGTCTGGGTTATAAGGACTGTAAAACCAGGAGCTGTAGCAGAGAATGTAGGAAAGCTCAGCTAGTAGTGGTGTTTCCCCTGCAGTAGAAATACCAATCAACACCCTGTGTGGGGGAGGAAAGAAGTGACCTGACCTGCATCTGCACCTCCCGCCAGCTGGAGTGGGCCCAGGGGTCAGCACCTCGAGCCTCTGGAGCTGGAGCCGGCGCTGGTGTGGAGACAGCTGGAGGCACTTTCAGCTCCTGCTCGCTGAACGGGATGCAAAGCGGCACTTCCAGGCTGGCTCTTACTCCTGTTTCCCTGACTTTATACTGCAATGTCTTCTCTCGTGAGTCACCCACTGCAGCATCTGGAGCAAAACAAGGGGCAGCTCTACAGAACACACTTGGGTTTAACATTCACTCTTCCACCTTTGCCACTGGCAAACTTTCATATCTGGACGTAGGTTTTGTTTTTCCATACAGCACAGGTATAGATCTCGTTCATCTGAATATAATGACTCTCAGCACTGCACAGTTTACCTTTGTCTTCCTCTACACCTCCCCAGCTTTGCAAAGCAGCCTGGCAATGTGCAGCATCTTCCATCCATATCCGTACAGGGAGCCTGCAACAGCACTGAGGTACTGCCTCAATCAGTCTTTGCTTTTTCAGTTGGGAACATTTATTACTGATTGGATCTTGCCGTTTGATGGGATGGATGGATCCTGGCCCTGGAAGAAATGGCAAAACACTGGCTGGAGTCAGGATCTGCTGCCTGAAGCTGTGCAGTCCAAGTTCTGCATCCGCTGAGGTGCTGCCCAGTCGCTCACGGGAGCTGACACAGCCATCACCAAGGAACAGACCAGGCCAGGCGTGGGGCACTGGGCAGCTTCACGCCGGCCCCCTTTGCCTCCCCATGGGGACACAGGTCCCCCTGCTTGGCCTGAGCCTCCCCAGGTCCAAGAAACCCTGACACCTTGCTTAACGTTCAGCATTCCTTGCGTTTGGAAACAGCTCCTGTTGCAATGCATTATCAGGCGAGTCAGCTCCCAGGAATTCTCTTGAAAACACTTTATAGATGACTCTTGTTTTCCATGTTCCTGTCATCTCAGGTTTTACCCACTCCTTTCCTTGTAGAAGGGTTGAGATTCACAGACATCAGCTCACTCACTGGTTGGTCATTGTTTTATTTCATGCAGTTGCGACATTCTCACACCGTAGCCCTGCCTCTGCCAAAGAAACTGGCAAAGCACATCTACGCCGGAGCGTGGCAACTGCTGCCTGGGCTCTTCACAACCAATTCCTCATGGCCTGCAGCCACTTCTTCTAGTTCCCTGGTCCTGAGCACTGCCAGACTTCTCACCTGGATGCCATATGGTTCAGGTTCCCTTTCCAGGAATCTGGCTGTAATCTGACACAGCTTCCTCCAGCATGCCCTGAATGCTGCTATGGGATGACATTTATAAGACTTGTGTGCCAGAAACACAGCAGCCAGTGTTCCCCTCCCCTTTTTCCTGTGTGTGAACATATCAAGACGTATCAGGATGGTATATCTGATCACTTGTCTTTGACACCTCTGATGGCTGCATCCAGGGAAGATCACGGTGTCTACAGTGCAACTTTATGCAACAGCTGTCTCAGGAGTTGCACAAAACCTTAGAAGCAATCGTCCAGTGGTGTCCAGCAGTGTTTAGTGTCTCTGGGCAACAGCATATTCTGCACTGCATCTATCCCTATGTCACAGCTCACTGGATGTCAGCAGACATCCCATGTATGAGACAGACTTACACAATTTCCACTTGGTTGGTTTTTTTTAAATTTAATTTTATATTTAATTTGTACCTTCTAACAAAGAAGGCCAGTAGTCAAAATGTAGCAGAGCTTTTGTCATTCCACTTGCATCCCTGCCTAAGAAAGTTGTCCGCAAAGAAGAGCCTCTACGGGCCTGATTCCCTGAGTTCAGTGTCACTGTCAATGGCCATCTCCTCTCACAAGCCGGCTGACCCGGTCCTTCACCCATGTCTACCCACGGGTGGAACAGAGTACCACAGAGTGGTGAACAGCACCATGGGACCATGAAGTAAGTGCTTCCCCAGGTCAGTAGTACTTGACAGTATTTATTTTTCATATAATTCATAGTTTCTCTGTCTGAGTCTTCTTGTCCAGTGTGACACCTTCCTGCTCAATGTGATGGATGTTTCAGTCCTTGGTGATTTCCCTTGTCACCTCTACTACTGTGTGTGTCACTGGTCGGACATTATCATCACACTTTCTGCTGCAGGGCTCCCAGATCTGTCTCTACATGTTGTTTTCCCCTCGGTTTTGCAGATTTCTGTATTTAAACCTAGTTTGGGTTTTCCATTTTCCCTGCCATGCTCCATGACTCTCCCTTCGTGCCATTTACACGCTCAACAACAGCTTCCCCAGCTCTGACACTCTGTAAGATCTCCCCAAGCCTTGTATCGTGAGCTTCTGCACATTTTGTTCCTATTACTAATCAGCCATGAAATATAGATAATCTCAGTAGCCAGCTACTTCACACAGCGCAGCAGAGAACCATTTATCACTTCCCTGCTTTCTTAAGTGAAGTCACTGAAAAGATTCCTTTCGCGAAGGGTATTTTTGTAAGCTGAAGATTGCTTTGGTGCGCTCCCAGGCTGCGTACGGAGCACTTCACCCTGCTCCCCCACAGCTCCGGAGTCACACGGCAGGTTGTCCAGTATCGACAGTAACTCTCTCATCCTCCGCTCCTCACGACAGAGCCTGGTCGCGATGCCGAGGGGTTCCCACTCCGGAGGCAGCGCCGTGCGTGTGCCAGAACCGCTCAGCCCAGCGGCAGGAAGGGGGAACTCCCCGCGCTGCCCCGGGGGGCTTTTCGGTGCAGCACGGCTCGTACCCCCGGGGTCAGCCGCAGCCGCGCTCCCCTCCGCCCTTCCGCGGGCGCCTCCAGCACAGGCGCCCCGTGCACGGGAAGAACCCCGGCCGCCCGGAGGGGCCTCCGGAGCCGCCCCAGAAGCCGCCGCTCCCGGCCACCTGAGCGCCCCGGGACGGAGGGCAGCGGGGCGGGTCCCACGGCAGGAGCCAGCGCCCGGGCAGGGACAAGCTCCTGCCCGCGGGCCCCCGCCCTCGGCGCCGACCCGGGCCCGGCCCGGCCGCTCAGGGCCGCGCCTCCGCACAGGTGGCACCGGCCCGGCCCCTCCCCGCCCCGTTCTCCCCTCCCGGCGGCGCTCGGAGCGGCCAGACCCAGGACGGCGCCGCCGCCGCCTCCCGTGGGGCGCTTCCCGGGGGCTGGCGTTGCCCTTTTAAGAGCCGCGCGAGGCCGCTGTGACGTCGCGGGCGCAGAGCCCTTGCCCGGCCCGCCCGCCGCGCCGCCAGAGCCGGGAGCGGCGGCGGTCGGCGGCAGCAGCGGAGCGCGCAGCGCCCGCCCAGTCCAGTCCCGCCGGGAAAGCCCAGCTCAGCCCAGCTCCGCCGCGCCGACACCCGCCGCCCCG
>JANVCC010000077.1:15852181-15905674 GCA_025345505.1 Todiramphus chloris collaris
CCGCACCGCCCCCCGCCCGCGGCGGCCGCCCCGTCCCGCCCGCTCCGGCCCCGTCCGGCCTCAGGTGCCGGCGGCAGCGCTGCCCGCTGCGGGAGGGGGTGGATCCCGGCAGCCGGCCGGTGCGCCTGGGGGCTGTGGGGGCTCCGCTGCCTCTGAGAGCCCGGAGCCGGGCGCTGGGGAACGCGGCCGGGGGGCGAAGCGGCCTCCCGGGAACGGCCGTGTCGCGAGCGTGCCCGTTATCCCGAGCGTGCCGCGCGCGGGGGCCCCGTCCCGGGCTATTCCGGCCCTTCGGCCGCGGCCCCCCTGCAGCGCGGGGCCCGTTCCGGGGGCACAGCCGCCTCCTGCCCGGGACCCTCCTGCCAGAGCCTCCCCGGGGGCTGCGCCTCGGCTGGCCCCGCGCGTTCCTCCTGGGGCGCTTCGCGCGCTGTGACCCGAAAACGCGGTTTGATTTGTGCGTGTGCCGCTCCGGGCGGGCGTTCGGAGTGCCGCTCACCGCTGCCGGAAAGGCGAGCGCAACAGTTGGCAGGGCCGGCCGTGGATCCCGGAGAAGTGCCCTGCAGGCTCGAGGGAGCTGGCAGGCACCTGGAGCAGCAGCCGGGCTCCCGAGCTGCCTCAGCTCTGCCCGTCCGAGACCTGGCACGGCCACGGCCAGTGGGCGAGCACGGCAGGAACCCGGCAGGGCTGGCGCGTCCCGCGCTGCGAAGGCAGACATCTGCCAGGGAGTTGGGTCCGGGGTCGGGCTGCGTGTGGCTCTTGCTCTGTGCGTTAGGACTGGCTCTGCTTTGCGCGCTGGCCCCGTGCGGGCATCGCTGTGTGTGCCACAGCGAGCGTGTGTTTCTGTGCTCCCCTCAGTCTTCAGTGTTTCCTCTGCTTTTTCATCTTGAAGGCTGAGCCAAAGCACACACTTGGATGGACGCGTGTAGTCAAAGGATGCTGTTCATCTTTCACCCAGTTCAGTAAACTTTGTCAAACTATCACTAGTCGCTTTTAGACTTAAATGTGTCAGTTCATGTTAAATGAATGCTGAAAATACTTATTTCATAATCCATCCTTCTCACGATGATGGCCCGAGGCTTGTGCAATGCCCGCGTGTGAGTAAAGCTGCATGGTGCTCAGCAGGGCTTGGGTGGGTGATTGCTGCTGTGAGAGCCTCAAGCTGACAGCTCCGTGTGCTCTGAGCCCGCTCTCTCCTGTGACACAGGCTACATGCTCTCCTGCATTCCCTTTCGGCCGAGAGGGATAAAAGCGGCCGCTTCAGTACCGTGCCACTGAAGAAATGCTGTGCTGTCAGACTGAATGGTCACCTGGTTGTTCCTAGTTAGTATTTGAGGCTCACTGAAGCGTACTCGTTGTCTATCCTTCAGTGAGGGGAGAGCATCCGCTACAGCAAGTTACTCCCTTGTGATGAAAAATAGCTTTCTGCAGCAACAAACCTGGGCTTATTTGGATATGTTCCACTGCAGGGTGGGGAGTGGAAACACTGCTCTGCACTTTTGTGATTATGCTTCTGGTTTGTTGCTGTTGGAGGTGGGACCGGTGACTGCCCGGTCAGGTTGCTGGAGTCATGCTGGTGCAGTTCAGGCAAAAGAAAAATGACATGAGTTCAGTCTGCGGGCTTAGCTTTTGAGTTACAGGTTAGAACTGTCAGTAACTGTTCTGACTCTTCCTGCTCAGCTGAGGAATAAGCTGTTCTGCTCTGACCTGGTGTGATTTCAGTTGTGAACAAGGACTCCTGCTTTGATAGGCTTCACCTAAGCTGGGCTGGAAAACCATTTCCAGGTCCTTTAATCCATTTCTTCCATTTCCAATTTCGAATCTCAGCTGGGGATATGTATTGTGGTTAGGCACGGCATTGTCAGTCGGGCTCTGCCGGACCTCAGGGCAGTGTAACGGTGCACGTTTCACAGCAGCATGCTGGTGCCCGGAGCTGCCAGGGTGGCCGGGCTGAGCATCCCCCACCAGCACAGCCCTGCCTTCTCTTGCTCTGGGCATCCAACTCTGTGTGCCAGAAGTCTCCTGGGAAGCATCCCTATGCAGAGCTCTGGGGCAGGGGTCCCCACACAAAGGCTGCTGTGGGTGGGGGGTTCTGGCCTTGGGGTCTCCTGCTGCTGGAGCTGCCCAGCCCCCTGGGCCTGCTCTCGCTCTCACCCTGCACACTGGGACTTGTACTGCTTCTTTCCAGGCAGGCAGGCCCTTGCCTGCGGTCTCTGCGACTAATCTTTCTCTCATGTGTCTGAAGCTGCCTGAATGTGCCCGTGGTGACAGCACAGCCTGTGCTCCAGCCGTGCTTTGTGTGTGTGCCGTTACTGGGCTGCTGTGTGTGGTACCTGTGAACGCCCTTCGGGAGAGAGCAGTGTCTTACAGAAGAGCAGCGTAGCATCTTGGGGTGATGCAGTCTTCCCTAGAGCACTGGCATTGCTGACCTGGCTATGCTTCTGCAAAAAGGAGAAAATAGCTTCTTTCTTCTTTTCTCCCCCTCCCCTTCACCTGCCAGCAGCAAGTTCTTGATAGCATAGTGGTTTGCTCCTGGCAGCCTTCTGCTAATGACCTGTTGCAGTGCTGACCTGGGAGCTCATGAATACACAGCCAGGCAGGACTGTGCAGGGCTTGGTGCATTCCTCGAGTAGTTTTGCTGCTTCATTAAAAATGTTAATGCGGTGTTAGATCTGCAAATGCTCTTCCCAGTTCTGTGAACATGTGCATCTCATGAATATGTATCATTTTTGGTACATGTGTGTTTATCTAAGTATTTAACGTTTGTCTTGCTGTATAAATGTTTCCTGGTTTTGATCACAGTCTACTCTTACGAACAGCAGAAGATGGAGTTCAGGTTACCTGTGGGTCACGCTTTCTCATTTTTCCCCTCCTCTGATGCCCCTGCCTGTCACCTTTTAGTTGGTCTTGAAAGGTTCCTTCCAACCCAAACCACTCTGTGATAAGAGCCTCTCCCTCTTTCTCTCCCTCCCTGATTTCCTTGCTTTCTTTGCTTCCCCTGCACTGCCAAAATATCTTATTTACTTTTCCATGAGCAGTACCGCTGTAGTGGCCACAGAATCCATCTGCATGGCACCTCCTGATTTTTGCTGTGTAGGGTTTTAATTACTTCAGTGTGCTGTCTTTTTTCCTCCACGCTGTATCCTTTTTGTTCTTCTCAGTTACTTCTAAACAGCCCAGTGCTGTTTGTTTTTCAGTGGGAACCTGGGTGTCGGGGGTGAGCAGCCGATGTTGGGGCCGGAGCTGTCCGGTGGTGCGGGCTCGTCCTCCCCAGGGCTGTGTGCAGGTGCCCAGCAGAGAGCTGTGCTGACACCTGCAGTGAGACCCCTTGAGCTGGCTGGGGGAAAACCCCTCTGAGGACACACTCGGTCTCATGAGCTCTCCCAGCAGCTTCTGCAGGGCCCTGCTTGGGAGGGTTTGAGGCAGGGTCCAGCGTGTCAAGTGAGTGCACATCAGCAGAGGAGGCGTGTGGGTCTTGCCGAGAGATGGCTGGGTGCTGTGTCCCTGGCCAGCCGGCAGCGCGGGCTGGGTGCCAGATGCGCAGCGCGAGTGGCCGGGGGCACGCGGGCAGCCTTCCCACCCCGTCTCCATCCCTGCGCCTGGCAGAGGCCTCTGTGGGCTGGGCTGCGTGTAGCAGAGAGGCTCCTCTGACTGCCTGTTCGTCGTCGGTGCAGCAGAGGAGCTCTGGGGGTTCCTGCTGGATGGAGGCAACCGCAGGTCTTTGCGGGGCAGTTTTTGTTGGCTCGAAGTTTTGTTACTGTTTGCTTCTTATTTAGCTGAGTGCAGTCACAAATCCCCCAAAACACTTGAGTGCTTGCACTTGGAAATTGTTTCTTACTCTGTTTTGGTGTCAGGTGACATGAACAATTCATGGTTTCTAAACCTCTAGGTGTAGGTCTTCAGGGTAGAGGTTTCCAATATGCCCAGCAGACTTGGCTATACAGGTTGCAGCGTTTCTGCTTGGGTTGGAAAACAGTTTATTTTCTCCAGCTTCTTGTGAAATTGGAGTGTATGAGCCTAAGTCAGGTACCTACTCCTGAAAACCTTTCCTTCCTCCTTCATACCAGTGAAGGCACGCAGCTCTGCTCTCCTGTCAGGGCAACACAGGTCTCCAATTCTCAGGACAAGCTTTTAGGCCAGAACAGAAGTATAATGGTGACGAGACAGGCAGAAGCTAAAGGGAACATGTAAGTGTATTGGCTTAAAAAAGGAAGGGAGCAAGTATCTGCGGAGATAGCTGTGTGGTGCTGGAGTGCTGATGCTCGGGATCTTTAGGTGACCAACAGCATTACTGCCCTGCCTGCATTTTCTTTGACTGTTCAAAATACTAGTGCCACGATGGGGCCGTAACCTGTTGCATTTGCAAGTGGCCTTCACCTCCCCAGCATCTGGGTGAAAGTCACCCTTTCTCACACCCTGCGCAGAGGAATTTCTTGTTCCAAGTCCTGTTTGTAGTAGTATTGTTATTATGAGTACGCTCATTGCTTTAGTTCTATGAATTGGGTTCTGACTTGAATATGAGCATCCACTAAAAGTTACGGGCTATCAATTGAATATAGAAATACTTCCCATAATAATTTTTAAAAGCAGGCTGATCTTCTCATGGGTGATGATAACAGTTTAGATGTCTCTATCACTCCTGATCTTAATGTTCTCATCCTAAAACAGTGGGTGTAGTTTTATTTTGATGTATCTGTGGTATGAGGTGATACTAATAAGGGTGGGGATTTTTTTTGCTTTGGGTTTGTTTGGTTTCACTTTTCTGTTTCTTCCCCCCCACAATGAATAGCTATTCGAATTTTGTGGAATATTTTGAATGTGGTAGGATGGAAAATGTATTAATTATGTTTTGATTTCTAAAGCTTTAAGACTAGCATGTTGCAAGTCAAGCCACCCTCTTTTCTTTGATCCAGAGCAACTAGATTGCGTGACAGATAATGTTTGATTTACTGTGATTTTTCTTAAAAATATTTTGCTGCAGAGAAGCACTCTGTCCTTGGTGTGTAAACGTACAGGGAACATTTCTGGATGGTTTGGCAGGGCTGGCTGTGGCACCTTGCTGGTGTGAGGGGTGAGCTAAGGCTGGGTTTCTGGCCAGGTGGGGTGAGGAGAGCAGAAATGGGGTGGTTGAGGAAGAGGGGCAGAGGCAGTTGGGTGAGGAGGGCCCTGGTCTGGCTTCACCAGTGTGTTCATGTGCTTGGGAGCAAACTCCTGCATTCGCTGTGCTCCCCAAAGCTCTGGTAGCTGGAGGAGGAGCCCTGGCCACAGAGGGGTCAGTCTGGCAGGCCTGGAAGCCCTCCAGGGTGGCATCCTGGGCAGGCAGCTCCGGCTGTCTCCCGAGTCCCAGGGTGTTCCATCACCTTGCTTTCTGCGGTGCGGTTCGGCTGCGTGCCCGTAACTGGGGACATCCATTTTAGGAACACATGCTCTGGAGCCAAATGTAAAAGTATTTTTCAGTGTTCTCTCTTATGGGAACCCTAAAAATACATGATCTCTAATTTCTCTTTGCTCCTCGCTTTCTATTTCCTGGTTATTTTGGTGGTGTCTTCCTGATCTTAATCTTTTGTTGGTAATTTCTGGTAATTTCTTAAACACTGTTGCTGCCTTGTGTTTGTTTAGTTTTCTCTGGCATAATCCCAAATTGATGTTTTTCTTAGAGTTTCTGCTGTGCTTACTCTACCTTTTAGGAGACTTTTCTTGTCTTACTCCATTCTAAACCCTCTTTGCAGGAAGCGAAATTTTGAGGTAGGCCAGAACTTGGCACTACCAAAAACTTCTTGAGCCATGTAAAAACAATGTGGGGAAAGCTGTGCAGTGCTTGCACACTTAAAAAAAAAAAAAAATTAGTACTTGAGGGATCCGTTTTGTCTTGAGAATGAAATTGTTGGTAATGTGTTACCAGCAGGATACAGCTGTTGGTCCAGATGTACAACTGAACGATGCTGAGTGATGGCGTCTGGCCACGAGTAGCACTTGTGTCATGTGTAGGTCTTAATCTGCCACTGTGAAAAGGTGGCTTTGGTTTGAAACTCCTTTGCTGCCTCTTGTTTTCTTTTACTTCTGTGAGCAGGGACGAGCTTGGGGACGTGTGCACGGGCAGCTGCAGTGGGTGCTGCGATGGAGCTGCACCAACAGCCATGCCCTGGCTGGCCTTTGTACTGAAGGGCTTTTCCCTCACAGACAGGGGTGACTCCTGGTACTTGTGCTCTGAAAAAATGTAGGATAGGTGGCAGGAGGTTTATACCAGTTAGTATTTCTTTCTGCAGTTATCTTTAGGTAGGCGAATGGTGTCACACAGTACAGCGAGAGTGATGCGCTCATGAGCATGTGGCTTTGGCAAGGTCTCTCTTAAATCCCTCTCAGCCTGCTTGGAGAAGATCTAAATCCTCCTTCCTAGGTGTCAGCTTCCGCAGTAACCCGGCTTACGGCATCCCGTACTTAGGCTGAGGATGTCACACCAGTACGTGCTGGTGGGGTTATTCCCACCAGTGCACCCACTTGGGAGCATTCCGTGCCCGGCTCTGTGCTGGGGTCCAGGGGCCTGTCCCCTGTGGGCTGTGCGGTGGCTGCTCGGGTCCTGCTCCCAGCCAGCCCCTGGGCTGTGATAAGCGTGGTACCGAGTGAGCTGCAGAGCAAGCTTCCTCTTTAAGTATAAACGAGGGCCAAGACCCCAGTCAGTTGTGCAGTAAAGCAGCAACACATTATCGTGCGTTTGGATACTCGTAAGATTTAAAAGCTCTTTCTTTACTTTGCTGAAGACGATGGAGCAGCAATAGCACAGGGGCTGGGGGCTTTCCTCCAAGGCAGAGCTGTATGCTTGAATAAATAACTTTTGGCTTTATAAAAAAAAAAAAGTAAAAACTTCATTTGTAGCAGATATTTCTTTATAATTCTCTGGTGAGAAGTGAGCAGTGTTTGGCCTCTTGTAAGCAGGAAACTCGTCAGATTATCTTGTAGCCCATCTTTCCTCTCCTGATTAAGCGTTATCATTAACAGCAAGGGAGCATGTTTACATGAGGAAGCAATCGTGGCGATGTGCATTATAGTAACGGCCTTCAGTTAGTGTGGCTTTATAGCAGGTGGAGTAGATTTTTAGCAGCTTGTAACTTGCTGGGCTTCCACCAATTGCCATGTATCGGTGTGGTAGTTTAAGAGGATTTAATTCCCAAAATATTTGAATGTGAAACTGTGCAAGGGAGCAGGACAGCGTAGGGGGAAATGCCTTGTGTGAACCCGTTTGCTTATTGGCCTGTACGAACACACAGGGCTCAAGTTTTAAGGTTTTGTTGCTGCTTCAAAGCTCTCGTAAATTTTCTTACGGTGGAATTTGACTTCAGAGCGAAACAGCATGTGGAACACCAGTCAAGCCCTCAGATGTCAGGCTTTTTCTAAAAGGCTGATCTGTTTACTCTTTTCTCTCTTTCCCTTTTCTGTTTTTCATCACACTGTTTATATCTTGAAGCCTGGCAAATGTATTTCCTCTTTTTATCTCAAACACTTTCCCATTCTAGTGTTGTATATACCAACCTCCTGCTGAGAGCTCTCCCCTTTTTCCTCATCTATTATTTAAAGTGAAGATGTCCCTGAGCCTTTCCGTTTGCATGGTTGTGTGTGCCTCCCAGGCCGTGGAGAAGGTGAGTTTGGTTACCGCGAGCACACCGCTTGCTGCCCCTCGGAGCAGGAGCTGTTCAGCTGCCGCGGGGAGTGACTGCGACCGAGAGGGATGCGATTTATTGCTGCCTGTCCTTGGGGCCCTGGGGGTGCAGCGGGTGCTGAGCCAGGACAAGTGCTCCGGTGGAGTGATGCCTGGGGCGTTACAGAACTGTTCCTTCCATGTGGAGCTTTATCTGGGCTTCACGATGTCGTTGCATTGCCTTCAGTGCAACGAGCATCTCGCGCTCGGCTGAAGAGGTGATCCCAGGGGGTTAGCCTCAAAGCTGCCTCTCCACCAGGTCAGACCGACACACCATTCCATGGCATCCGCCTGGGAAGGGACAGTCAGATGACTGCACCATCTTAGAAGAGAGACTGCTTTCAAGGGTGTGCTCTGGGAGTTTTCTCCTCTCCACTTGCCCCAGAAGACCAGCTGCTTTGGTTGTAGCTTTGCTTGGTCCTCTGCCCCTTACTGCAATTGGGAACTCTCACAGTAATTTGGAAAAGAAGGAAGAAGGCAAGTGTGACTCTGAGCCAGTCATATGCTTTCAGCACGTGGCGATTCCCAAAATCTATCGACGTCCATGTACTCTAATACTTTATTTGATATTTTCTAAGCATCTTTTTTTTCAGCTCCCTTGCTAGAGAATAGGAAGTGATCACAGAAAACAAGACTCTCTGACTTGGCCTGTTTTGATGGCCTGTCACAGAGCCATTTAGCATCCTCTTTGCATCCGTGTTACAGAAGTGACAGCAGCCTTCCCCTGATGAAAGTTTAGGGAAATATGTTATTTCATAGCATGCAAAAGATTAAGCACAATAATCACCAGACTGGGGAAGAGTATGAGAAGTAAAGCACTGTGGTTTTTGCTACCTTTTTCCAGCAGTGTACAGCAGTTATTCAGCGTTTCCAGTGCTATTTTCATTATTCCTACATAGTTCTTCTAAAATGTAGGTGTGCTATTAATCTTCTTCCTTTTTAATATGCTATTGGTAAAGATATTACAGCATTTATTGACATCAAACGAAGGTGATCATTGCTTTTATAAGATATTTTGAAGTCAGATGTAATTGATTGTTAATGTCTCCAAGTTGTTAAGCCCTTGCCTTTGTGAGTCAGTCAGCTTTAACAGGTAATATCCTTGAAAGCAGAGAAAAATAATTCAAAACCCCATGACAACACGGCAGGCTTTCTCCCCTGGTGTGGTAGCTCATGTGCTGTTTCACAGAGCTTTGAGGCTGCCTGACTGTTATTGATGCCTGGATATTTACCGAACTTTGGCTCAGCCTAGAACCTGCATGCTCATCATTTCAGGCGATAGCGACAACTGAGGGCTGCGTTATAAATGTGAAGAACTTTTATTTCATGTAGTAATTTGTGACTGGAAGCACTTTTGCTTAAGGTTTTGCTTTGTCCTCAGTAAAACACGTTCTGGGCTTTTCTTGCACCATTTCCCAAATCAATGGAAAGGTATCCTGCCTAAATTCCTTGCCAAATAGATGTTTTTAAATGTCCTGCTCCCCCCATCTCTGCCATCTCCACTGTTTTCCCTGCTTTCATCCCAGTTTCTGATTTCATGAGACCTGGGGCTGTTTAGCCTGGAAAGGGGAAGACTGAAAGGGGATCTTGGGAATGGTTACAAATCTCTGCAGGGTGGGGGTCAAGAGAAGGGGCCAGGCTGTTATCAGTGGTGCCCTGGGATAGGACAAGAGATAATGGTAGCAAGGGGAAACACAGGAATTCCACCTCAACATGAGGAAAAAATCCTTCCCTGTGAGAGTGGCAGAGCCTGGCCGAGGCTGCCCAGAGAGGCTGTGGAGTCTCCTGCTCTGGAGACTTTCAGGCCCCCCTGGATCTGTTCCTGTGTGGGCTGCCCTGGGTGACCCTGCTCTGGCAGGGGGGTTGGACTGGGTGATCTCCAGAGGGCCCTTCCAGCCCTGCCATTCTAGGATTCTCCATCGCAAGCAGCAGGCCAGCTCTTGCCTCTCTGTGCCTTCACCCCGGTGTTGCCCTTCCCCGTGGAACGAAGCGTGGGGCTCGGCAGAGGCGGGGAGACCTCGGTCATCCCATGAGAGCTTCTTTGCAAAGCGTTTAAAAACGGAACCTGGAACTGCCTGCTGTTCATCGGCAGCTCCAGAAGTGCCAGCAGCACTTGGCCCTGGGAGGAACCCGCCTGTGCTCAGCCTTCAGAGAGCCAGGATTAAAAAATGGCCACTTGTAGAGGCTTGCTGATGCCCCTTCGGAAGCTGTGTGCTTCTCTTCTGGGATGTAGGAGTGAAGTACACTCCAAGGCACTGAAATCAGCTTGGTTGGGTGTTCTTCTTTGCAGCACAAACCAGGTGGTGTTCAATTAATCACAAATCTGGAATTGACAGAGTGTTAGCTTGTGGGATTCATGGCTGCAGATGACTGGTGTCCCCGTACAGCAACGGACACAGCCTGGAGGGGGACTGACTGCATCCTGTGCTGTAGAGAAGCGCTGCGGCAGCGGCCTGGGACTGCCTGTCACTTGGATCAACCTGGAGAGAATGACTGCTCGGGGAGTAAGGTGCTCTCAGCCTTTATCGGGGAAGGGTGGTTCAACGGTGGGAATGCTGGTCCAGGCTGTGGAAATCAAAGTGCCCAACCCTGGGCGAGTGGCACTGGATTCCTCAGGTGACTGTACCTCGAGCTGCACCAGAGGCGTTCCTGTGCTGCGAGAGGCTGCAGGCACCGTGCCCCTGCTCCCCCTCTGAAAACTGGGGGTTTAGAAGGACCCTGTGAAGGTGATAGAGGGGAAGAGGGCAAGGCGGACTCCCGTGCTGAGCTCTGCCGCTTTCCCCTCGCGAGAGGCAGCACGCCAGAGCCCAGCGGCAAGCTGTGGGGGCAACTGGACACCATGGGCCGTGGGTGAGAGCCAGGGTGGTGGCTTGTTCTTTCCACTTTACGTTGAGGAAGGCAGAGAAGCACCACGTACTGAGTTCAGCGCAGCTTGTACGGGCACGCACCACATTTTCTTACTGGAGAAGTTCCTGACTAAACAAAGGCTTAGTTAATGCAAGCTATGTCAGCCTCCTCCTGCTTTACAAGAGGTTCCTTTGGCTCGCACGAGCTCAAACGAACAACAAAGCTTGTTCTTTAAGACTGCAAAAGTCTGTCTCTACTTAGGGAAGTAAGGAAAAGCAGGCAGAGATGCTCTGTCTCGGGCTGTGTTCTGGGAAGGCTTGTGCAGACTGTTGCAGGGTGTTCGGAGAGGTCACCTCTGGGGGAAGTTCAGGTGTCATTGGCACGGGGCAGGAGGAGCGGCCGATCACCATGGGAACGTGCCGTATCCCAACTCCTTTCTTGTACCCTGCATGAGGTGGAGCTGCCTCTACTTGTCTCTTTTCCAGTTTACACTGCGTTCGTGAAAAGAGGGTTTCTTTTATTAGAATTATTTTTATCATTCTTGAATGTATGGGCAAGCCCCTGCGCAGTAGTGAATGGCTCTTGGGAGCAGCTACGTACTGTGCCGCTCGCGCTGCACGCATGCCAGGCAGGCTTTGAGAGCAGGGCCTAATTCGGAATTCTTTTGTTAAAGCCTTTTAAGTGATCCCATGGGACCTTGTTTTGAAGGTTGGTTGGTTGGTGGTTGTATTGTCTGATGTTTTGTTTTGTTTTTCCCCTCCCTGGTGTGGCAAACTCTAATTTTAGAGGCTTTACCAATCCCAGTGGGAAAAGCAAAACTGGCTTTCCCATAGGAATGTCTTGGAGCTATGCTGAGCGCTCCTTGGCAATTTATGCATCAGCCAAACACAGAGAGAAATGGTTCCAAAATCACTTGAGGAAACTTGGTATCATCAAGTACCATCAGCCAGTATTAGCTGTATTTTTATTACTTCAGAATTCTTGTTTGATTAGGGATAGACTTGCTGCTTTTCTTGGACTAACCGGCAGTGAAAACCTTTCTGTGTAATGCTGGGCAGACCACTATCACTGGATCTGTCACTGCAGCACATCTGCTCAAAGGAGGTTCCTTCTGGCAAAAGCACTGGCTGTGTCTGTCCCTGACCTCACCATTTGCAATGTTTTATTCAAAAACAGCTGTTTAGGGTGAAAGTGTTGGTCTAGAATTCCTGTTGCACTTTTTATTGGAGGAAGAAATGGAAGAACTATTTTTTTAAAATTTTTTTTTAGAGTTTATTTTGAACTTGAAGAACTGGGTGGAACAGTACGATAGGACCATCCCACTCACTTCGGAGAACTGGACATGACCCAAAAATCTTCTGTTAAAGCAAGTTTGTTTCATGAACCAGCAATGTTGTTTTTCTGGGCTGGAAGGACAGACCTTATCCTGGCTTGACTGCTTGCAAGACTGTGAAGCCAGCTCTCGTTT
The DNA here is from genome assembly GCA_025345505.1 of Todiramphus chloris collaris. Lineage (NCBI taxonomy): Eukaryota > Metazoa > Chordata > Aves > Coraciiformes > Alcedinidae > Todiramphus > Todiramphus chloris. The sequence goes on from JANVCC010000077.1 coordinate 15,864,184, forward strand.
GTCTTGTTGGGGTAGCAATCTTTAACAAAAAGGAAGCAAAGCCTTTTCCTTCAGCTATCCTTACTAAATGTGAAAGTATTTGTGGTTTATAATCACTGTGCACCTTTTACTTATCTCAATAATGTAATTTAGGGAAAAGTGAGAAGGAAATTGATGCCATGTAGCTCAACTTGTTCTTGTAAGCTATCCATGCTGTTACAGTCTCCTGAACTGAGTCTGTGGAATACCCGTGGTGTGCCAGGATTGCTGGAGACAGAGCTGTGTAAGCCAGCTGAAGGGATATATCCTCCACTGACTGCGTGGAATTTTGGTGCAAGACTTACTTGTGTTGCTTAAAATAATGAACTTTTGCCAAAGTAATTAGTTTTTCACTTTTACGTGAATGTTTGGTATTGTGTGACGAGCACCCTCTAAAACAGATAAAGGTTTGATGTGCGTGCTGTTCGGAGTGAGGCAGGAAAGGTACGTGAGGAAACAGCTTTTTGCCACGAGGGATGCTGAGCGCTGCTGCGGGTTGCTCGGGGACGTTGTGGAGTCTCCATCACTGGATAGGTCCCTCCCAGCCTCACCCAGCCCCGGAGTCTCTGCAGCCAGACTACACGTTTTATTTTTCCCTGTTTATTGCTGATGCCGTTGCCTGTTGCTGTCCAGTGCTTGCAGAAGAAAAGTGCCTGCTTCTCAGTTCCTTTTTTTTTGGTGGCAAATCCTCATTTACTTTTTATCTGCTTTTCTGTTATGGACTTAGCCCATTTCCAAATGCTTTGAAGTGCAGCTATGATCCAGGAGCTGGAACCTGTGAGTTTGGAAAAAGGCTGTCCAGCTCTCCTGAAAACTTGAGGAAAAACATGCACATTGTCAACTTGTAAAGTTCCTCTAAGTGTTCTGAAAGCTTCCTCATTATGAGTGTGCTGAAACTGAAGTCTGAGTCAGGCTTTCAGCTCTGATTGGGTTTTGTTTATTTGCTTTCCCGTTGACATTTCAGTAATGATTTCTGATTAGTTCAGAGCTGGGAAGGTGGTAGAGGCACAGGAGCCAGAGGACAGTTCTCAGCGGCTGAGATGGTGAGAGCAGTGGATCTGCAGGGTCCGCTGCCAGCTGATGTGTGATATTTACCCCAAACAAAGGAACTGCAAGAAGTGCTTGGAGTGCCGAAGGGCTGCTACATTTGCACATTGGTATTTCATCTATCGCTGTTTGCAGTGTTACTGGTGGTTACTGGAAGCATGATTGGCCCAAAGAACTGATTGGTAACGGGGAAGAGATGTAGTCACAGTACAAAAAGCAAAACAGTATTCTTGTATTGTACGTTTTTATTCAATCCATGGTGGCATAAGGCAGGATGACCTGCCGGTGCCATCTGCAGTGCTTCGTCTGGCATAGTCAGCGTGTCAGAGCAAAGCTGCTGTGTCCGCGTCGCTCTGGGAAGCGCTGTGTCGCCCTGGCCCAGGGGCTGCAGGCAGGTGCTGGGCCTGAGCCATGGAGGCCTGTGATGGAGCCTTGCCGGGCTCCGTCGCCGCGCTCGGCAGGACCGGGCTTGCCTGGCACGCTGAGGCTGCCCAGGGTTCCCTTCGGCAGCAGGGCAGGTTCAGACCCTTCCCTCTGCCCGGAAGAATTCCAGCCCTGATGGCACATTTGGCTGCTGCTGATCCACAGCCGTGTCCCACTGCTGCCTTGCCCCGGTTTCCCGGTGCGGGGAGTGCTGTGTGTCGGGGGCACAGGAGCAGGGGCGCAGGAGTGGCCGAGGGGTGCGCAGCCCATCAGCGAGGGGACAGCCCGGGTTGCCGTGGCCACATTGGGTTGGGGTGGTTCCTCAGGGACCACGTGGCTCCACTGGAGCTGGGGACACAGAGGTGGACGTGGTGGGTCTGGAGGATGCCCTGGGTTGCAGGGGAAGGCAAGGCCAGGGGAGTCTCTTGAGGCTGTGGTATTTACAGTGCTGTCTTTTCACCTCCCTGTTCCCTCTGAGTTTGATGCTCAAATCTTGGCTATTCTCCTGCAGACTTTGGAAGCTCTGACAGTCCTCCCCCAGCCACCCCTGGCAAGTCTCTTGGCTGCTGCAGAGGGCACCGGGGAGAGAAGGCAAAATACTCGAGCGGTCCTCGCGAGCAGGGCTTCCTGCTGATCCCACGAGGGGCTTTCCGGGGCAGCGGCAGGGTGAAGTGATGCAGAGAGCAGAGGTGTGAGAGGGGCTCGCCAGGGCTGACCGTGCCCTGCGCTGGGGGGTTCGTGCAGTGCTCTGCTGCTCCCCGTTCATTGCTCTTTGGGGCTTCTGCCTCATCCCTGCCTTATTCTGGTTTCTGCCGTTCTAAGGGGCCACTCTTGAGCAGGCCCGAGTCCTCGCAGGGGGTCAGCAGAGGCTGGAGGAGCAGTGCCTCACCCCCTGCACATCTGAGCCTGGAGCAGTGGCGCTCACGGGGCGGGATGTGCAGGAGGCAGACAGGTCGTCTTAGGGTTCAGACACAATTCTGAAGCGTGTGGGTGTTTCGCTGGAGGAGGTGTTCCCAAAATCTTCCTTAGGAAAGCTCATCACGCTTTTCCTTAGCGGTCAACAACCTGCAAACAGAAAGGGGTTTTGCAGCCGTGTGAATTCTCTGTTGGAGGAGCCTCTGTCTTGCGCTGCTCGAGGCCGACAGGCACGGTTCTGTGCTGAAAGCCTGTGCGGGGCCGTGTCCCGAAGACGGCAGCAGCGGGGGTCCCTGTTGTGCTGCACGCTGTAAACGCACAGAAGGCTGCTCTGTTCTGAATAACCCGTGATTTTTAGGTTTGGCTCCCACAGTGGGATCCAGAAGTAGGGGCACGGACTGGAGCTAGGGGGGATGGATGGTGTTCCTGTTCAGAATCACAGACACTTCAGTCAGATGTCACACAAATACAGAAACCAATATCCTGGATAATGCACGTTTGTTTAAAAAAAGAATCAAAACCAAACCCACACGCACCCCCCCAACAGAAACCAAACACACCCCAAAACAACAAACCACCCAGAACAAATAAAGGAAACTCAAGCCAGAACACCAAACCCCCAGATCCCCACACAGCTAAAAGTTGATGTTAGACAGCCTCACACTCGGAAGGAATACTGTTACTGATTTTTCTTCCAAACATAGGAATAAACCTATGGTGAGTTCTGTTCAGCCTCGGTGAAAAGCTCGCTCTGCTGAGGAGCCTGCACGTACCTGATCGCTTAACGGTGTTCCTTAGAGTTCGGGCTGGAGATTGGAAAGCACGGTAGAGAGCATGGAACTGTGTTTGCTTGGGATACACAGATACTGGGGTTACTTGCATGATGCTCTCTGGGGTGAGACTCCGCTAGGTGCTCTGGATTTTCAGGAGGTCCAGAGGTATTTTAATTAGTTGAAAAATGTGCAGATATTATCTGGAGATCTCGGCAGTACAGACTTCTTACTTGGCCTTCACAGTGTTTCTTCTAAAACCTCTGAATTAAAAAGACTTAAGCTTTTAAGAAAATGGAAATAGCTGATTGTTCTCCTTAAAAGAGTCTGTAAAGAAGTGGGAAAACTTTAGGGTTTTTTATGTGGGAATTTCCAACATTTCTGACACTCGTACAGACAGCTGCTTAGACTATTCCATGTGTTTGGTTTCATTTTTTGTGTATGGCCTCCCTTAAAATGGGTATTTTTCCTTTAGTAGTATATTTTAAGCTAAAAAATGGGAAGTTTGTGATGTCAGTGCAGTAGATTAGAGGTGTTCACGGGCTTCTTGCACTGTTTGCTTGATGTTTCAGGACAATGTATTTCTTTCATTCGTGTGCCCAACCTGATGTAAATAATTTTCAGTATAATCTCACATTTAATAAAATAACTCTGAGATCGTACAAGTAATTTTCTCTAGAGCAATAAGCAAATCATAATGTGAAAATACAGTAGGTAGATTAGAATCAAAACCAAATTTGAAATTGGGGCATTCACTTCAGTTGACTCTTCCTTAGCTGTGTCTTACCACAGGAGCCAAGTGTGTTCTTTTTCCATATCATTTAAGTAACCACGAATTCAAATGTCCTTCTTTAATTAATTTTGGAAGTAGAGGTTGTCAGGTCTCTGAGAAGAGGTGGTAGAAACTGCATTCCTCCTGAAGTGCTTGGTTCTGTATCCCAGGGGAAAATACTACTTTGAGTTCTGTATTTGGAGCAGTGGGACCTTTGAAGAAAAGGTTTCCTCTCAGGTCAGTGTACTCTGGAGAGATTTGCCTTTTCAGAGGACTGTGGCCCTTACCTGTTCCTGGAAAGTTCTTTCTTGGCTTCACTTCCTTCAATGGCGGAGCGCAAGCTGAATGAGTCCTGGGGGGAAGCACATACACTTTTTTTACTGTGGTGTCTTTGGCTGAGGTTTGTGAGGCTGTAACATCTTATCTCTGATCACTGAACCAAGTGATCTACAGGGCATTTGCCTTCCAAAAGAACTAATAAACCAAATTGAGAGAGGCTGCGTGGTTTGTATCTGAAGACGATTGGTAGAGCTATCGAAACATTGCTTCAGTTAAATATGACCGAGCTTCCTTTCGGTTCAGAAAACTCAGAATTACAGCTTGTTTTGGTTGTGATTCCTGTCAGTGTGAGTGGCGTTGGGACTACTGGTCGACATCTGGTGCAGTGCTCTGGAAGAGATGTGCAGAACTGGTCCGAAGAGCAGTGCTGGTCCTCTCATCTGCACCCAGCTCTCGTCCTCCCTGGCCCTTTGCTGAGGCCTTGCGCTGACAGCTTCTTGCATTACTGCTCTGGCTACACCCCAGGGCTGGGTACCAGATGCTCAGCTCCCCAGTGCTTTGAAAGGGACTAACTCCTGACAGTGAGTGCCCTTCAGAGACATGTAATGTGACCAGGTGTTAGTAGGGAGATGGTGAAGCTCTTCCTTCCTTTCTGTCATCGGCTGGATTTGAAAGGGTAACCTGGACTTCCCAGCAGTGTGCCTTCTGGGAGCAGTGCTCTCCCTGCTCTCTGCCTTGCACCTTTTTCCCCTTTTATATTGCCCATGCTTCAGAGATGAATAAAATTGAAATTCTCTTGTCTGAAGCTCTGTTGCATAAATATTTCTGAAGTATGTTGTGATTTGCTAGCTATTTAGCAATCTAAAATGGGAGTAGTGACTAAACTGAGCTAAGTATAGTATTTGTGGTTATTGAAGCTCATGGCACCTGGCGAGCCCAGCGACAAGTACAATTTGCAGTACAAATGCACTGCAAATGATAGCGTCTGTGGAGAAGACAAGGTCTTGATATGGGAAAACAGAGTGTTTGTAAAACCCTCCTAAAATGCAGTGCCTGGTACAGAACCTGGAGCAGAGCAAGTGTTTTGCGTTGTGGAAAAATGCAAAGTGAAGGCCAACAGCTGCCCTGTTACCAAAGCTCATTTAAATGTGTCCTCTGCCCCCGAGCAGTGAATAATTGCTGCTGCTCGCTTAGCAGGGCTGCAGGCATCTGCTGCTTACGGTGTAAGGTTTGTATTTATAGAGCCTGTTCTACAGTTCTGCTCTTTTTTTCTAGAGAAATTCTGGGTTTTGTTTAAGTATTGAACCTGGGAATGTGAGATGACTTCAGGGAATAGCTGCACCGTCAGTGCAGTGTCCACACTCTGCACTAGTGCCCAGCCCCCAGTTAGTTCCTGTGCTGCTGGGACCCCTTCCAGCCCCCACCTCCCCCCTGCCACCCCGTCCCACTCACGCAGCAGTGCTCGGAGGGGGAAACCCTGCACACGCCTGGGCTTGTGCGTGGAGGTGGAGGATGGCAAGAACCAGCTCTGAGAAAGCCTGTCTCCCTTGCGGGTCTCTGAAGATGGTCACTGTGGGGTCTCTGGTTCGTGGCACCGGCCATTGTACTGCGTGTCAGGTAGTTCAGCAGCTCTGTGAGCACGCTGATGGCAGCCTGAAGGCCTCAACTGCCTTGTTTGGAGACGTGTACTCGTCTCTGGGAGGCTGCGGAGCATCAGCCCAAGGTGGGGGTAACCCTGCCTGCTCTCCTGTCATAGCGCTGCTGCTGCTGCCTTTCGCTGGCATTTATCACTGCGTCTTGTGCAGCTACTCGAGGGGGTTTCACAAACATTGGCAGCACGAGACTTAGCCTTAAAAGAGGAAATGTGCTATTTCTGTTCTACCTTGTTTGTTTTAATTGAGTATCTTCTGAAATCTGCCTGCCATCCTCCTCTGGCAGGGCCTCCCTGCATCGCTAGCCCTGAGAAGTGCTGCGTGCCATCTGGGAACTTTTTTTTTGCTTTCTAAAGTTGCTGTTCTTTTTTTAAACTCGGTGTAGACGTTCCCAGCAATTCTGGAAAAGCGACTTCATTCCTGACAGCAGCCATGGGATAAGCTTGCTGAGAGCTGCCGCGAGCGGCTCCTTTCCCATGAGCTGCTAACGTGAGCTGTGCTCCCTCGTGGAGATCGTGCGGAAAGAAAAACATGCGCCTTGCTGGATTTGGACCAAGGGACTGCTGATTTTGTTAGTTCAACATTTTGGACTAGCGTGTCTGGAAATAGACCTCAGTTCATTTGTAAAACGGGACGGGTTGTTTTTAAGGTGTTATTTAAAGCAAGTTTAACACTCTTCTAGTTTTTTAAGCCTGGCAAATAGTTAAAGAGTACAAATCCCAAATGCAATCACTGTTGGTTATCTTCCTTGAGAATGATTTTTATTAGCTGGCACGCTGCAGCAATATGTATCTCATTTACACTGACGTCAGTCCTTCCTATCAGCGAGCGAGATGAACTCTGCCACATCCTTGTATTTAGTAAGCAACAAGCTTAAAGTGCACTTAGCTCCTCAGTTTGTGTATTTTCATCATGTTTTGAACTGGCGTTCAATGTTCTGAAACTCCTAAATCCCATAATTGTGTGCCTGGCTTTGCCCATGGGCCGGGAGAGAGGCAGGTTGTGCGTTCTCCTGGTTTCGGGGGTTTCCCGGCTGTGGACGGTGGGAGCGCTGCCGTTGCAGTGCCCCTGGGCACAGGGATGCCTGCAGCAGAGGCTATTTTTGGAGAGGGTCTACGTTCAGGTTTGGTGGTCTGCAGACGTGGTTCCAGGTGCCTGCTTGACAGAGTCCTGGTAGCGCTGTGGCTCGGTGGTGTTTTACACGTTAGCCGTGAAGCTGTAATGGTAATCTTCCATGAAAATCATTTAAAGTGATTAACTGAAGTTTTGGCCTTAACACAGTTGCTTCTGTTTTTCATGTAATTTAGCGGGGGCTTTATTAAATACCACAGAAACTCTGGCTGTGTACTAGGGAAGCCTGGAACAGGGAGATGGCAGGATTTATTTTTCTTTTTTTCGTTAACTTGACTGATCATCGTGAGGCTGTTATGTCAGGATTGAGTTTGTCAAAGAACTTGAGTTTGTTTTGATGAGAGATTTCATAAGCTAACACCTTTATGTATGTAACCGCAGTGAACCCTTGAGCCTTTCGGTGCAAGTGAAACAGGATTGTCCACAGGTATGAATAGTGAACCAAAATAGCAGTTTTCAAAGAGAAGCAGCTCGGAATTGGACTGAGAATAAGAAGGTATGTATTATTCAGGAAGGAAATAGGAAGCGTTTGAGTGCAGTTGTGCGTGAATTCCCTTACCTTTGTGTAAGGATGACCACAAAGGTGATGTTTCCCTGTATCTGCAAATATTTATTATATCGGGTGGGTTGATGTTTTAAACAAAGTAAAGCTCTTGATGAAATTTAGTGTAAGTTTCCATATGGAAACTTTGTCAAACATAATCAAAGCAGACATGCAAAGTAATAACAGCTATGCTTAGCAAATCCTCTAAGGTGTTGAGAAGACCTTTTATGCCTTAGGGATTAATATTATTTTTTCAGTTACTCACTGAAATAAGACTCTTTTCATCTCCAAGTGTATTAGTTACTTGAGAAGTGGTCTGTGCAAACAGTCAGAACGCATCACTGGTTGTGAAGGACTTGCCCTGTGTTTTTAAAACTCCAGTTCCTTTCCCACATGCCTTGTGAGCCCCTCTCATGATGTATTGCATTCGGAGACACTTTATGGTGTTACTACAAATAATGGGCATTTCCACTTGATCTTCAAGCAAAGATGCTGTGACCACACTTAGCAGCTGTCTTGGACAACTCTCGAGAAACCAATACAACAAACTTTATACTGGTAACGCAATATTTTTATTTTATTTTGCTTGCCTCCATCAAGTGTTGTGCATGGATGTATAGAGATCAGGTCAAGGCTGTAGTAACAGTTTAACTAAAATAGGGGCACAAGCCAGCTTTTTAATAGCCAGTGCTTCCCACGGTTGGTATGGGAGGGCTGTGTGTGTATGTGTCTATATACGTTAATTTCTACATGTGCCTCTTTTAGGGTGAACAGAGACGCGGATGTTAACCAGAAGGTTGGCTTTTGAGTGATGGGCTGTAGGGTTTGCTGGCAGAACGACACTTTGTTCCTACAGAAGCTTTTGTTCCCTGAGCTTGTGCAATACAATTAAGGTGTTGTCAGTGTAGGTGATAAAATAGCATCCTTGAGGGGGGCCTCGCTGTCACGTGTCTCCCCTTGCTGAGGATGGGGGGTGAAGCCCCCCAGGAGAGCCAGCTTGCAGACATCCCCTCCTGCACCCCCATCACCGATGTCCCTGGTGCCTTCCCTGCCAGGATTTTGCACCTTTTCTGCTCAAGAAAATACAGGCTACAAGAGGAGATAAATTAACATTAAAATACCATTTTCTAAGAGGTAGCTTTGAAGTCCTGTTGCTGTTGACTCAAAGGTGATGGGGGGTGGATGAGAATTCCTGGTATTCCTAGGAAACAGGGAAGCTTCTGACAGTGGCAGCTTCCTCGGGCACAGGCAGGCTGCTGGCCACTGGCCCCACGGTCCTCGGCTGCCGCAGCAAGTGCCATCATCTGAGGCATTCCCTCCTGAGTCCTTTGAATTAAAACACCAGCCCTACAGTTAAACTTTGCTAGCTGCCCCTTCCTTCGAATAGCACGTTATTTGACGTTTGTGAAGTGGGCACGCAGGGTGGCACTTAGGCGATGTGCTTTGCTTGGCTCCTGAAAGCTGTTTGGGGTTTTTTTGTGGTGTTGTGGATATATATTTTTTTCTCTCGTTGTTTGGCAGATTTCTTTATTTTACACCTGGAAAGATTGTTTCTGTGCCAGTGGATGGGTAACTTGGTTGCTCTTTAGAAACACTTGGGCACGAAACAGACACTTCTGAGAAGCCTGCCTCCCTTCTTGCTGCTAAAGAGAAGGGCAGATTTGGCTTGTCCTAGAAGACATTCCCAGTGCTCCTGATACACTTGTTTTTCAGATGCCTGGCCAAGATGTTTTATTCCTGTGTTTTGGGGTTATGCTCGTTTTCAGGTGTGCCAGCAGAAGGCTTTGCAAAGCTCTTCAGCGTTTTCCCCCTTTATCTGCAGCAAAGCGTGCGGATTGCTTTATGTGATCATCTTCACTCTTATCTCACCTAATTAATTCCCAGCCATTGCAAGAGCCCTCGGCAGTGATGATACTTCCAGCTCTCCTAGCATCTGTTTTCTCTCAACAGTCTAGTCTGCTGAGAATAGAAATATTTAATTTATTAATTCTGTAGCCAATATATGGGAATGTGGGTAAAATTTATCATAGCCTAGCTGTGATCTAGTGATTCCCTTAGAACTTTGTGAAATGTATCACAGAAGCTCTGGATGTACCGAGAAGAATGAGAAATGCTTTTTTTATAAAAAAAAAAGAGAGCTAGACTGCCTGTTTAAATTATTGAAGAATGAGAATCTGAGACAGCTGCTGGATTTTTATAGTCTACAGAAATACTGAAGCCTGCCAAACTTCAGATGGCATTGTGTTGAAACTCATTATACATGCTACCAAATAACAGCTCAATGTGAAAGTTTCCATTAGGTGTGGATTTTAATGAACAGGTCTGGATGCTCAGTTGAAGACAACCTTGCTGAGTGGCCCTGGTGCAGCGTGTGGCGTGTGAACCATTTGCAGACTCGGCAAAGACACAGTACTTAAAAACATGCCCCGTGTAGGCACTGCCTGCTCTTCGTGTGGAGTGGCCGTACTTCAGTGAACACAAGCAGGTGTGACCTAGCTTTAAAATGCCAGTCTCATTTCCATCCTGTCTTCAATGTTTGCCACCATTGACTTTTTAAACGCAAAGGGAACACTCCATCTCTGTTCCCTATGCGTAGAGCATCCAGCCGTGTTACCTGTGGACTGACTGGGAATTCATCGCGTTATGGTTGGTTCCGTATGTTTTCACCCTCTTTTGTTCTCTGTATACTGAGCCTTTTATGCTGGAAGAATTAAAATGATTGCCACTGCTGTCATTGATTGTCATCTTAAAACTTGACTGATTAAAAGTCTCTTGAAATCAATAAGTGTTTTAAAAGCAGGTCCAGTAAATGGAGATAATATTGTAACATTCAGAGCTCGGATGAAGGATGTCCCTCTGTCACCTGGCCTTGTGAGGAAATCCAGAGAGGATCCGCCTTGCCAGATCTAGCGCTTAGCTGCTGAGGGTCACGGGTTTCAGGAGAAGGGAGTTGACTTTGTACTCGTGTCCTTTTAAACTGATGATGTTCCTTGGAAATCTGATTGTTTATTATTTCAGAGCCGTTCTGTTAGCTACTTGTGATGCAGTGTTTTGATGTCTCTTACTGGTAGCTGGAATATCAAGCTGTTGGTGAGGCTGCCCAGGGAATGTTTTAATCTTGTGTGACTTTTCTGTAAGTCTTTTATGCAGTGTTTTTTCTTTTTTTAATTATTATTTCTTCTTCTCTAGGTGTCTTCTTATTGTAAATGTCCTCATTTCTGCACTGTACCATTCTTTCTCTGAGCACCTTTCCTGCTGCTCACATATCAATAGAGCAGCAGGACTGTCATTTTCAACCCCTTGTACTAAAATAGGACAGATCTTTCAGAATCGTACAAATGACGTTTTCTTCTTGAACTCTGAGATATTCAGAATGGGTCAGCTTCTGGAGCAGGGAGTGCTGGTGTCAGGAGAGAAGAGGAAAGATCCACCTGCGGGTGTGGGAAGGCCGAGGGGCAGGCCCGCTGCCCGTCAGCTGCGTGTCCCCTCCTGTTCCCTGTGCCAGGATGGTCGGCACCCGTCCCAGTCCGGGGGCTGCGGCGGTGAGCCCGGCCACAGCCACGCTCTCGCCTTCGCAGTGGGGTTGTTCCAGGGCCCTCCGCAGCCGCAGTCAGGCAGGCCGGCTGCCCTCCCTCCGTGGTGGCGGCACGGTGGCAGCCCTCGGGACAACAGCTCTTCCTTATGTGAAAAAGTAATTTTTAGAAAGCAAAGTATTTCTCTTCCCTGAGTTGCAGCAGCTGGGAAGGTGGAGAGGCCAAGACGGAGTCACCAGAATCTTTCCAGGAGTTACGTGCCCGCCACGGAGTACGCTGGGTTCCGAACGCTCGGCACCTCCCCTCCTTCCCCGTGCGTCGGCAGCACCGCTTTCTGCCCAGCACGTTCTTGGGCCTGGCATGGGCTGGCAGCCCTGCCGCTCTGCCACAGCAGCTCCTGCTCCCGTGCTTCGGCCAGGTCTGACGTGGGTCCCTCTGCTCGGAGCCAGAGAGGCGGCGGGTCCTTCTCCAGCTGGCCCTGGCACGGGCGGTGCCGGATGGGTGCCAGCGCTTGCGTGTGTCCCGGGGAGGTGCCAGGTGGGACAGGGCTGCTGAGGCTGGTTCTCCTCCCGGGTCTCTCCTGGAGGTGCTGGGGGCGTGCGGCCCCGAGGAGCCTGGCTGCTGGGCTCAGCATCTGGGTGTCCCCTCCCGTGCAGGGGGTGCCACGGGCACCGGCCGTGGTCAGGGGAAGCATGTGCTTTCTGTGGGCCAAACGGTCACGGGCTGGTTTGGGTGCAAAGGGACCTTTAAAGCTCATCCAGTCCAGCTGCCCTGCCATAGGCAGGGACACCTGCAACTAGAGCAAGTTCCAAATAACTCCCAAATCACACCTGATCAGAGTTAAAACGCAGTGAGGAGGTGGCCTGTGGTGACTGGGCTGGAAGCTGCTGGGCAGAGCCAGGAGAGCACGGAGGAGCTGCCTCCAGGAAGGGCGAGATCTGCCTGTGTCAGATGAGTGGGACTTTAGAAAACAGAAGTGTTTCAGAGGATCTGAAATAAATGAGAGAAGTGTTTGGGGATTAATATTCCCTAAGGGAAAACAGAAGTCAAATCTGGGCATCCTTCATAGCTTGCTTCTCTTGAAGCATGCTGGAATCCCCACGTTCTGCTCTCGTGCTGGTGCCAGTCCACTCATTTACAGCCTGACAAGCCTGTTTGCTTGGGAATGTCCAAGGAACAGTTCAGAGTCTGGACTGGAAGTTCAGTGTCTGCCCTAGTCCTGCCTTGGATGTTGTTAAGTTCCACGTTAAGTGCTTTGTGTCCTTGTGGAAAATAGTGTGTACTGGATAATAGAGTGAAACGCAAGCTAAACAGCTTCAGAGCTTCCAGGGTAGACTTAAAGCTTATGCCCCCTATGTTTTTATTATTTTCTTTTAAAAATATTATTTTAATTGCTGTATTGCTTTATTCCTATGGTGGCAATGTGCATTTAATGCATGAAGTCACACTTAAAAGATACTATGAAGTCTTCAGTTAAAAATGCTATGTCTTTGTGCTTTTATCCCATGCTAGCAAGTGACATACTTTAGTAGAAGTGGTTTTGGAAGGAATCAGTTTAATTGAGCACCAGATTTTGCAGTAGTTTTAGTGTCTCTTTGTTGACTAAATATGTTTTAAGGCTGGAGTGCATCTTCCCTTTTAGTATTCATTCACAGAAAATCCAGTACGTTCACTCCTATCAACAGTAATTGGAAATAATCATGCTCTTATTGTTGTTTTATGAATAGAAAATTGATATGAAGGAGTGTGTTTTCATACGTGAGGGTGAAGTGGAAACATAATGACGTGTTTCCATAGCTGCAGGAGACACACAGCCTGCGACTCCTCGGCGCTTGCGTTGGTAAGTATTTGCTAACATAGTCACAGCGTACGCAAGGGTCGGTCAGCGTGGGAACAATGATGCTTTTCTTCCTCAAGACTCCTTTCTGTCAATGGTTGTTCTATTTAATAGCTGCACTGAAGAGCTCTGAATGGCAGCCTCCTGCCTTCAACAGTATCCTTCTGTTCTGGAAGCCGGGAGCTGCTTCCAGGATCACCTCTGCAGGAGTCACAGGTGTTTCCTGAGGAACCGGCACTTTGCGTTGTAAGGTACTAAGCGAAGTGCGTTTCTCCCTGGTTATGTTGGGACTCTGAATGAAGCATTAAAAAAATAATCCTTAGTTATCCAAGTTTACTAGGGAACTCAGCTTTTTAAAAATACAAATGAAATGAGCTTTTTAATTAAAAATGAAAGTCTTTCCTTTTGTAAACATGGAATGATGCTCTCAGACTTCCTGCTCATACCTCAACCGTATAAAAATCCAGCCTGAAGTGATGGATAACTGGCAGTAAAATGGATTTAACTAATTTCTGTCCCTGTCCTCTTGCCTTTTAAAGGCCTTTGAAAACTTTGCCTTAGAGGTGTCAGTGCTAGCTTTTTGCACTGCTACCCCATGTGAGCTTTTCAGTGGTGTGAGAGGATGCTGCTGGAGCGGAGCAGCGGGTGCTGTGCAGGCTGTGTGCAGCCTTGTCCCGTCGGTGTGTTCAGCCAGCCTCAGCAGAGCCGCAGCGAGGCACCCGCAGCACGCTCATCCCGTCTTCCCGGTGCCTAATTTAACTCCCGGTTAATCTCAACATTATAGCAGTAAGTGTCATTTAAAACTCTGCCAGGGCCAAAAATGCATCTGAAGGGCTTCAATTCTTCATGCGAGATAAATATGGAGATACATATGTATCCCCCCTACATATATATATGGGCATGTAATTCCTTTTGGGTGAGTGATTTTGAAGTCTATAATTGGAATTCAGCTTGGTTAGGTTAAATTCCTCCAGTGAGGAGGATTTCTATCAGTCTTTAGGTAAGGGTTCACAATTAGTTCTATGTACGTGCTGTGAATCTGTCTAGGTTTTGAGAATCTGCTTATATTCACTCCTCTGCTCAGGCTGTAAATGTACTATATTGCTTAGAAATCATGGCTGAACTATAGACCAAAATTGAACATGTATAAACTAGGCCACCTTGTTCATTGCTTTTTGTTGGTGTCATCTGATCTGCAAGAGATGATGTCAATGCAAAGCTCGATCTGGGTGGTCAGGGAAGCTGGGCTGGGGTTTTGCTCTGAACCGTGTGTTTTCATCCTGAATTATGTTCAGACTGTAAAGCTGCACATGAAGGGTCTGTCTAAAGGTGCCTGTCAGAGCTGTGCAATACTGCTTGAAGTGGGATCCCTTAAAATAAACCCCTGTCTCTGATGCAGACCCCGTGGTCCACTGGCGCACAGCTCTGGTCTGTGCTCTGACACGCGGTCAGTGGGCAACCACTGGTCACAGGCGGCAGGTCCAGGCTGCAGTACCGCTCTCCGGAGCAGAGCTACCCGGTGCTGGAGATGGCAGGCGGATCCTGAAAGGCTACTTGCAGGCTGCTTTAATGAAGAGGCCAAAAATAACCAGGTTATTTTTCTGAGTTGCTCTATAATGATATCCTCATTTTCCCTGGCCTGGTGAGATTTCCTTGTCATCATGGCCTAATTTCTAGTTAGGGGCTGTTGTAACTGGCTCTAAAGTAGCATACTGCAGCTTAATGCATCCTTCGCGGGAGAAGACTCAAACCCACCGAGGGCTGTAGCTTTGACAACCCACTTAAGCTCTCAGGAGTGGTCCGAACATCATCACTTACTATCTTTGGCACTTTGATCAGTGTATACTGTGAAATGATCATTACAGCCAGTATCCTTCTATTAATTAAAGACTGGCAATTGGAGGATAGGAGGAAAATTCTAGATTTTTAGTTGGGGTCAGAAATTTGGGGTGTCTTTTAGGGATCTCTGACAGACAAGTTAGGATTGAAAATGAGAGTTGATCTATTTTGGGTGTATTAAACTGTGCCCTGTCACTTTGAACTGTCTGTTCTCAAAATAAGTGGAAAAAGTGGAGCTCTGGTGCCAGCATCTTCACCATGTCCTTGTCACACAAGGACACCTGAACTGTCTGGGTGGGTGGAATATCGATCTCCTTAACCCTAGAGAAGGCAATGTAAGGAAATGGATTTTTTGCTATGGAACTGGGAGATGGCTTGAGATTTCTGTTTGGATGTGACTGTGGTGACCTCTGAAGTCTTATGTGATACCAGGATGGATGTTGCTAATCCCAGTATACCAAACTGCCTTAGTTTCAGATGGAGATATGAAATAGGTGTATGGTTGCCTGTATATACCAGATACTAAGAGTTAGTTAATAAATAATTAATTCTAGTGAGTTATATTAACCCCCTAGATGCACTGGAGACTAAATCTTGTGTAGCTATGGAAAATACTTTCTGTGAAAAGAGGGGAGTGAAGGCAGCTAGGCATGTAAGAATAGAGTGGAGAAAGTTTCCATTCCTTTGGTTGGTTTCTAAAATACTGAGCATAGTGTCTTCACTTACGTTTGGCCTTGCAGGTTAAAAACAAAAGAAGAAATTCAGTCAAATATGGGGGGGGGGTAGCAGAAATTCCATTCCTCTTTCAAATCTGAAGTTGGAGGTAACATTCAGGTCAGTTATTAAAGCTTCTCTTTGCCCATCCCCATCTCTGTGGGAGGAGAGCAGGACACTGGACTCTGCCCCGAGGTGGCCCAGGGCTGGTTTGCTGGGAGGCGTTCATGGAATGTCAGCTACGGGTCTCCTTCAGAAAGGCTCCCACTGGTGAGCGACCAGGTTGTTAGTGCTGAGCTTGCTCCGAAAACTGGAATCTGTTCTGAGCATGGAAACTGATTTTTAGTCACTATTGTGTAGACGTGGTTAATGTGATGGTGAATTTTTTCCTGTAGTATTTGCCAGTTTATGTATTTTTTCCCTCTGGCATGGACTGTATTTTACAGGTGCATTGTGAGGTACTATGGATTTGGGGCGCTGGGTTAACAGTTGGACTCGATGATCTCAAAGGCCTCTTCCAAACTAAATGATTCTGTGAGGTGGAGAGCAGCCTGTCAATGTAGAGAAGTGTTGCCCAGTGAAGAATCTCAGTGTAGAGAGTCTGGTATTACCACTTCTGAGTGAAATCTGATGTTGCAAGAAACAATGTGCATCTTTTAAGTACTATCTAATAAATACTACATGTGATCTCTCTGGAAGATGCCAGCTTCAAGGGCAGTCAAACAAACGCAGTGCTTCGCTGTGTTTGAAGGTGACATTAGGGGCTCTGTGTGACCTTGGAAACGGATGGTCAGGCTGCGGCCTTGGGAAATCTGGAAACAAGCAGTTTTCTGCTGTCTTTTGCTGCAAGCAAGAGACCGGCACCATGCTCGCTTCCTGGGAAGCTTGTGGAGAAGGGAAGAATGTTTCCCATCTCCTCCTGCCTGCGTTGTGTGCCTGGAATGGAGAGGTGATCTCTCTGCTGGTGTGGACTGGCTTGTGTCTGTGCTCTCCATCACCGGAGTCAAACTGGTGTTGTTTCCAGTCCCTCTCTTCCCTGACCCCTGTGCTACGGGTACGACCTGGCTCATGCCAGATCCAAGTGCAGGCACAGAGGAGCACATGGAGAACATGGGGACTGATGGTCCTAGTGTCCTGACACTTGCATGGCTGCACTGCTGTCCCTGCTCTGCCGCGGGTCCAGTTGGTGTAACTATGCAGTGAATTAAAGCCTGGAACCACAAGGTTTTTGCTGCTATAACCTGTGACAATTATTTGGAGGGTAAATGTTGTAAATTTCTTTATAAACTTGGACTTGTTCATGCTGATTTCCAGGAATGGTTTCCCCCTAGGAAAAAAGAAAAGAAACCCCAAACTGGAATTGTTGTTAGATATGCAGGAGCTGGCCCTGCAATGTGTTCCCTGCCTCAGCAGCCGGCCCCTGGCACGGTGCTGCTTGAGGATGGTATTTCTTGGGGTGCCTCCTCTGTTGCACCCCCCTCATGCTGGCTGTGGGACCTCTCCTTGGGAGAGATGTCAGGGGCAGCAGCTTGAGCCCGAGGGACGCGGGGCAGTTGCTGGCTCAGCCTGAGCTGGGGGAATGGCAGCTGTGTTGATAGGCTGAAATGTCAGTCCTGAACGTAAGACAGTTTTACTTCTGCTTTTCTTATAGCAATTCACATATTGCAGCATAAATAGATGTTTCCAGAGCTCTCAAAAGGAAACATTCAAAAAACATTTACAACTGTCCTTTTCAGCGTCTCCTGATATTTGCAGCATTCTCTTAAGTGCATCCTCGAGCCATGGTACCCAGTGGGTCCATTTCAGTTTAACCTCACTCAACATTGACTGGTGTGTGTGTGGGAGGCTGTGCCAGGCTGCCCAGAGAGGCTGTGGAGTCTCCTTGTCTGGAGAGATTCCCACCCCGGCTGGACCCTGCGCTGCTGGGCCCCTGCTCTGGGTGCCCCTGCTGGATGGAGCAGGGGGTGGCACCAGAGCAGCTCCAGAGGGCACTGCCAGCCCCCATGTGCTGTGAGTGGCCAGAGAAAACTCAGGATGATTTTCCCCAGTGTGACCTATTCTGTATTTAGAACGTTTCAAAATATGAAAAAAAATTCAGGAGGGGAAAGTCAATAGAAGTAATCTTTGCTCTTTTTCAGACTGACTGAAGCCTGAAGCCCATTTTCCTAAACAGGAAAAGAGCCATTCCAGCACTGCTCAGAAATGTTGATACTAGGAGAAGTGCACTTCCTTGTAACAGAAAAATAGAGGTGTTACCTCACTGCAAACAGGATATCTCTTAATAGTTAGGTTTAAATATACAAAATTTTCCATAGTGGCTTTGAATTTCTGGAGCCACAGACAGAGAATAGATTTTGGCTGCAGTGCTATTGTTACTGGCGGGCTGTCAGGAGATTTCCACGGATACCTCCTGTGCTGCTCATTTGGGTTTCAGTGTTGAATCAAGCCTACTGCTTCCTTAAGCATGTCCACAAAATGTGCATGAAAGCTGGCTTTGATGTTTGCTTCTGTTAATTTATTCTGCAGAGGGTAGGGTTCAGCTTCAGGCTCCTCCTGCCGCTCACGGCGCAGAGGTCCGGCTCCCGGCCCCGAGGTCTGTCGCTGTGGTGCACGCACCTCTGCTTTAGTGATAGGAGGTGTTTTGAGATGCAAAAATCAGTTCTCAAACTGCAGATGTCTCCCCACCAGAAAGTCTGTCCCTTCAGCAACAGAATTCAGTTGATAGTGAGCAACTGCTTTATGAACTGGAGTGGTCTGCTTTAAAACACAAAGGATAAGCAGGACCCAGAGTGCCTGTTCCTTCAGGACCTGTCTAATGGTCAAGCACGTGTCTATTGTGTGCCAAACTCTGTATGTACAGTAGGTCGGGAAGGGTTCAGTAATTCTGGGAGAGTGTAACGTCGGTTCTCTTGCCGTGTCTTGTCTCTTATTTGAGTGAGAAATGTGTTACAGTAAGGAAAAACATTCTGGAGATAAAACTTCTGAATAGAAGGTCTCTGTTCCAGGCTGTGTCTTGTGAAAAATTCTTAAGAATTACTCTTCTTACATATTATGAAGAATTCTTGTCTTCTTGTAGTGGCTGTCCGTTGGCTGGCGGCCGAGCAGTGCGTGGCTCCTCTGTATCCCAAAAGCCATCCTGACATCTGCTGTTCTGGGGGGTTTAATTCCACATGAATATAGAGCTTTTTTGTGCTTTTGTGGAGGGTTTTTCGCAGGAGTAAATAAACTTTCCATCATTGCAAAATTATCTTGCTGACCTCGTAAGCTAACTTCAGTAACAAAAGAGTAAATGAAGACATGCAGAGGCAAAACTGTTCCTTGGCTGTGTATTGACAAAACCCAAACAAGCAGAAAACACAGAAAAACCCCACAAGAAGTCTAGTTCTTTGTATTTTCTTTGACTCCCAGAAATATTCTTATCCTGGAAATGCTCTGAGGTAACTTTCCCCAGTTTCTCATTTTTGTAGTATGGAATATTTAAAAAACAGTGAGTTCTAACAGTTCTACCTTAAGTGGGTTATGTCACTGATAGTTAAAATATCTCATACTAATGTCATGCGTTTTAAAACTGACTCTTGCAGTCAGTGCTTAACTGTATAGCCACCTACCTTGTGTCCCAGTGGTAACGAGCCCATGGAGTAAATTTGTGGTAAAAAAAATCCCATATGAATTTTGTAGAATCAGAGAACAGTTTGGGTTAGAAGGGACTTTTCAAGCTCATCTGGTCCAAGCCCCTGCAGGGAGCAGGGCCATCTGCAGCTAGAGCAGGGTGCTCAGAGCCCCGGGCAACCTCCCCTGCAATGGTGCCAGGGATGGGGCAGCCACCACCTCTCTGGGCAGCCTGGCACAGGCTCTGCCAGCATCGTGGTGAAGAACTGGCAGTGAATCTTTAATGTGTTTCTGGAGCAGTGCTGAAGCTTGAGCAGAGGGCATGGCAGACTATACAACAAGGCATAATTATCTGTAGCACATCCTTGTGAGATTTACCTCTTTCCAGGATGGTTCTTTTGAGGCTGATGTTGGGGGAGCAGCTGATGGGGTTGTCCCCAGCCCCAGGGAGTCACCTTGTTAGAGCTGTGTCCCCGCTGGCAGAGATGGCTGTAACCGGGCTGGAAGGGGCTTGGCACAGCCCTGGGAAGGGGGAGAGCTCAGCGAGGGGAAACAACCTGAACCCTGCCGTTTATGGCTCTGCTTGCAGCTGACTGTTGGTTGAGGTCCCTGTAGCGTCACGTGAATAACCTGCAGGGCACAGTTTTATGAGGGGGAAAAAAACCCAAAAAAAACTGTGAGAGTCAATGCAAGTCACAGAGCCCAGGAGGGCTGGGGTTGGCAAGAACCCAGGGGATTTGGGATCTCCAAGGATGGAGGCCTCAGGGCCTGCCTGGGCCACCCAGTCCCATGTCTGGGCAGGTATGGTGGGCATGTCAGGAGGTGGGTATGATATTGGGAGGAGGGTCTGTGAGCCCCCCTCCTGCAGAGGTGAGTAGAGACTGGGGGCAGCCTGTATGGAAAGCACCAGGACTTAAACCTTTCATTCTGGTGAGTATTTGGATCTGTCAGGAGTGGTCTCTGGAGGCTGCAGCTCTACAAAAACAGGCAAGAAATTGTGGAATTGGGACCAGATGTTCCTGCAGCATCGAATCTCCTAGCAGATGTGCGGTGGAGCCATTCTGGTGCAGGTGGATGTGGCAATACCTGGAGAGAGGTTCTGCTTTTGTGAATCAGAAAGCATTTCTAGGTCTCTTGCGTGGCTTTTTTTTTTTTTTTGTTCCTATATCTGTGGGTTTGTATGGTGCTCATCCTGGCTGTTTTCATTTTTCTCTTCTTACATACGTGAAGCTTTCTACCAACAGCATCTTCTGCTGAGAACTTGTGTGTCTCCTTGGGAGTCCCAGAGGAGTTGTCTCATCTGCAGGGTTTCTCTGGCTGCTGGGGCCGTGGATCAGTCGGACGCCGCTGGCACCCCGCGCGCTCCGGGCTAACGGCCGTTCCCGCTGCTGCGGCTGCTCCTCGCTGTCCTGCTGACCGTAAAACGCTTTCCCTGCCCGCGATGAGCGCAGCCTTCTCTCGCCAACAGTGGCTCGGGCTGCTCTCCTGCAGGTGACTTCCCTAGTCTGGCACAGATAACTTCACCCCTTCCTTCTCTTGCCTCTTCAGTTATTTCACTTGCTCTTGTTTTGGGGACAAGCTGCCTGACTTAATGTAAAATTCCCGTGCCTTCTGCAGCCTTCCGAGGATGGGTTTTTGCCAAATAATAGTGGGAGGTTGGCTCCTGCTTGGTTTTTTGTTTGTTTTTTTTTGTTTGTTTGTGGTTATTTTTGGACAAAGTTCCCTGTCTCGATTGCTCACTTGCTGGATTTGCCAGGTTTTTGCTCTATCCCAGGGTGGCTCTTGTGCTTGGGAAACCTCCTTGTTAAAATCTACAAAGCGTCTTAAAAACTTTCAAGGGGGCACTGTAAAAATTGAAAAGGAGTTGAGCAGCTTGTGTGCTGAAAACAACAGCATCCCATGCAGCCTTCGAGACTGCTGATCTCCCAGTAATATTTTAACAGTTGTTAGATATTTAAATGGTTATTTGCATATATAAAAAATACATTAATATATCCAAATTTAATTGGGGTGTGGGCTGTCTCTCTTTCTCAGGTGTTGATTCAGTGCCCAGCACGCGGGGGTACTCGCCCAGGGCTGATGCTCCTTGTAGCTGTAACTCAGGATTTCTCGTGACATGGGCAGGCTAAGCTGATGTGTTGCTGCGTGGAAGATGGTGGGAGGTAAAGCTGCCAACTGTTTACCTGGGAAACACGACATGAGAAGCTGAGTAAAAATAAAGGTGGATGGAGGAGTGCGATCAGATGGGAAGCAGATCACAGAAATCTTGCAGGAAGGTTGCCCTGGGTGGTAAACTGAGTAGCAAAACTTGCTCCCCTTTGCTCTAGTAGCTAAGCTCTTGGTTGTCTCAGCCACAGTGCTACTTTACATTGCTGCTGTTATTTCCTGTGATTTATTCCTTACCTGGCTTATTGTCCTACTTTGACCTTTATGACTTCATTTGTGTGAAATTAGTGCTGCTTCATATTCATGTGTTTCAAAAAGATGTTTTTATAAAGCATGGTAAATAAGTTGGTTTTCACTTGGACCAAAAAAAGATGCTTTGAAAACTACTTTAGCAGAAGTAATACCCCGAGCACCAAGGAGCTGGTTACAACTGTGCAGCCTGTCAAATCGCTGCTCGTGCTGTGAAAATTGTGTTGCTTTTTGGCTTGTGCTTTTTGGTTTTGTTTGTTTTTTTCTTGTGGTTTGTTTGTTTTGGGGTTTTTGTTTGGTTTTTTGTTTGTTTTGGTTTTTTCTCTCTGTGCCTGGGGCTGGAGTTTGAGGTGTTTCTGTCCTCGTCCTGGAGCGGAAGGACCAGGGTCCCAGGGGCAGCACCGGGGGAGCTGCCATCCCCCAGCCCCGCTGGTCACAGCCAGTGCTGTAGCTGCTGAAACATGCTGGAAATCAGGAGGCTTTGGGGGCCTGTATGAATAGTGAATTTGCTTGCTGGTTGTTATACTTTAGAGAGCATTTGTCACGTTTTCAAGTGTCTGTGTCCACCAGTGAGAAATTACATTTTTCATAGCAATAACGACTGAAGTGCTCACCTGGCCCTTGGACTTTTCTTTTTTCTTTTTAAAAAAAAAAAAAGCATAAATCACAAGCACAAAGCAAAAACTACTGCGTGTTGAGACAATCAGTGCAGTTGTGGGAGCTAGCAACGCAGGTTGTACTGGATGCCCAGTAAGTGCTGTAAGCTGTTTGCCAGCGCCCTGTTGCGCGGGCTGAGCAGCAGCAGCCTTAGCTCCCTGGATGGGCTGCGGGTTCAGAGGGCATCAGTTAACTGCAGCGTGGAGAGCTGCTTTAATTTCTGTACTGCTTGCCTGCTGGCTGATGGGATGTGTTCCCTGTTACTCGGTGAGAAAAAAGGGTCATTTGGGCACTAATGTTGCAGAGCGTGAACGTGAGCTCAGCTGCAGGAGCAGGAATGCTTCAGCTCCATTTCCACTCTTTGGTTTGCAGAGTTACACTGAAAACTGCAGAAGTAGTATTATTACCCCTTAGTAATATCTGCCACTGTTTGGGACAAACAAAAAGCTTCTTGCCTAAAGAATAGAAAATTGTGCAGGAAATTCAGGCAGAAAGCTCTGGGAAGTGCAGTAGATTTGATGACAGTTGCTTTGATGTTGGGTTTTCTTTGGGTTTTGTTTTGTTTTTTTTCTTTGAAAAACCGGTTTGCTTTTTGGTATCCCCTTTGCAGCCAGGAGGGAGTGTTCCTGCAAGCCCTCTAGATATTAAATACCTTTTATACCACTTAATAAAGTAACTTAATGCACTGATTAATCTGTCCACACCTGCAAATGCATAGTCAGCTTGATAATTTTAGTTTAATACTACATTAAAATTAAACCTTAATTGAGGTGGTGCTGCAAAAGTGATGACAGCTTTTCTGCTTCCCTCTGGTGGTGGTCATAGCAGTCTTATCTGTTGTAGCCATAGTGATACGAGGAAAAAAAGGCTATTTATGAAATGTTCTCTGTCCTGCTAAATGCCAGTTCAACGCAACAGCTTTTGAGGAGTTTGGCTGGGAGAAAAATGAAATGTCTGTGCAGGCAGAAAGAGGAGAGCGTGGCATTTAGAGCAGAGCGTCAGAGCCGGGTTGGGGGTGGGAGCTGCTGTGGAGGGGCTGTCCGTAAAGGGCTGTGTCTGAGCAATGCTGCCTCACGACCGACCTGGCAGTTTATTACTGAGTGAAAGTGTCTCATTGCAATCAGATATGGCAGGACCAGGGAACAAAGGTTCATTTTGTGTCCCGTGGTTGTATTCGATAACTTTTATTGGACTTCTTCGGGTGCAAGTAAAGACTTTTGGACTGGATCTTCGGTTTAAGTCGACGTTTATTTTACACCAGAAATGCACTCGTATTGTTTCTCATGCTGGGGGTCTCAGCACGTGCTACTGGAGGGGTCTGTGCTGGAACGGCCTCGAAGCTTGTGCAGGAGGGGATGTCTCTGCAGCTAGAGAAAGGCTGGTCAGGGACGGCGGTGGTGGTGATGTCCACAGCAGGAGCAGAGCATCACTTGGGCTGTGGTAGCTGCGGGGGCCGCAGCCCCAGTGCAGGAGCTGGTGCAGCAGCGAGCGTCGGTACGGCCGGGCCCCTGGAGGCAGATACCCGACGGGTGCAGCAGTGCCCAGTTCAGCTCACGGGTCTGCTCGCTTGTCCTGTGTGCTGTGGGACAGCGACAGAACTGAAATCGGTGGCACCGTTCGTGTTGTGGGTTCACCCGTGGAGTGGGTCACGCAAGCAGCTTAGGCTGTGTGGGGATTGTTACGGACGAGGTTTCGGTTTCACAAGTGGAACTGAGTGTGCGTGGCTGAGGAACCATGGGGCTGGGGGGAGATCTGCAGAGACGGGGGCACCACTTATTTGGTGCTGGCATTTTGAGCTGTGTGTGGGACTTCCCAGGCTAGAGACAAGGTGCAGGATTAGGGCTGGACTAAGCCTGTGTGCTTAAAAACTAAATGTAAAGAGTTTATATCTCCATTAACATGAAGAGTACCAGGCAGTCGTGTGAGGCTGTGGTGCTAATAGGGTATGTTTCTGATCTATAGTTGTTTTTGTTGCCTTGGGTTTTGTTGGGTTTATTTTAAGCAAAGGTTGATTTTTCACAAACTTGAGAGAAAAGTTCTTGCCTCTTCTGTGCGTTGTTCTAGTGTTCTGTGTTTGCAGAGCACATGTGCTCATGCCGGGTGCCTTTTCGGAGAGCCCGCACCATCTGATGCAGTGCATGCTGACCTTCCCTGCTTCTGTTGTCTGCCTGATGTTTCCTTCCTTGAGAGTCTATATTTAGTGTTAACGAGGATTCACTGTGGCACAGGACTCAGGCAGTTGCCTTTCAAGCGAAAGGAAACTGTTCTCTTTAGGGATAAGAGTGAACGAAGGGCAGGATTTCCTGTGGAAACTCACTCACATGGGAATTGGCTTATACTTTGAATTTAATGGCAAAAAAGGCTAAATGAAAAACCTGGACAATTTACACTGACGTAAGGCTTTTTTCTTCCTCAGTACCATCTTCCCTTCTTGGCGTGTTTGCTGTAGCTCGAATTAGGCCTTCCCTTGGAAGGCGAGGAACAGGACCCATTCAAAACCACATTTCAGGGCATGCTCGTCTAGCACTGATGAGGTGGCTTTGATGCATGGTTTTACAGTCACTGGTGTGGGGCATCTTCTGAAGGTGGCAGCCTTGCTGTGTGCCAGGCGTGCAGTTGTCCCGATGCAGCTTCGTGCCGTGCTGCAGAGCCCCTCGGCCACGCAGGAAAGATCAGCTTAGTGCAGGCAGCAGCGGTGGGCAGGACGAGCTCTGGGAGCAGCAGATGCGTTCCCTGCTCAATGTGATCTGTTTTCCTCTCCCTCATTAGTGGCTCTAAAAATAGCCTGTCTTCAGGACAGAGTCACTGACAGGCTGAGCCTGTCCCGGTGTGGTCAAATCTGGGATTCTGTTTCTTCCCATCCAGGGTTGTCCAGGGCAGGGGGGGAGTCCCTGTGATCCCTGGAGGGGTTTCCAAGCTGTGGAGCTGTGGTGCTGAGGGACAGGGGGCAGTGGTGCCCTGGCAGTGCTGGGGGAACGGGTGGACTCCATGAGCTGAAAGGGCTCTGCCAACCCAAACGGATCTATGGAAGGGACAGAGCTGTGGAGCTGTGCCATGGAGTGAGGGGTCCTAGGTACCACCTTTGGTCTCAGGGGTGCCCAGCTGTGTGCATGCCCTGTCTGTGCTCGCAGAGGAGCTCCCGTGAGGTGTGCGGGTCAACTGTTGGCAGTGTAGGAGCTTGGAAAGCTTTGCACAAGGTTTTAGTCCTCCTCTAGGGATTAAAAGGCCAGGTTGGATGGGGCTTTGAGCATCCTGATCTAGTGGAAGGCCACAGAATAAGCTTGGTTGGAAGAGACCTTTTTTTTCCCTTCATCTAGCTCATGTGTAAGTTCTCTTGCTTGCTGGAGTGTCTCCACTTGCTGAGCTCCTCAGAGGTTAATCGAGGCTACTGGGCAGATCCCGTGTGTCTGTGGTGATTTGTTAATTGCTCACCCCTGGATGGTGCTGCTTCACATGGTGGGCCATACCCGCCTGGTGCCCGGGCTGGGAGATGGAGCCAGGGCAGCCCTGCTTCCCTGGGGGTTGTGCTGCAAGGCTTGGCAGAAAACACCCTCAGAAACCAGGGATTAGCGCACACATTCTGGTTTTGGTGGTGGGTGTGGTGGGTCTTTCTATGTCGTTTTTCAGAGTTCATTATCTCGTTTCTTGTGGGACATGGGAAAAGGGGCACTTGAGTGTGTTGTAGGCTTAACTTTTGAAGCTGGATCTTAAAAGTAAATGTTCTCATACCATGTGCTTTAAAAAACAAGCAAACAAAAAGCAAAACCAAACAAACAGAGTTGTGGGTAACAAATAAATAGCCCCATATTCAACTTACAGGGAGTGTTTAAAGCTCTGATTTGAAACAAACCTCACAAATACACAAGTCAGACCATGGTGGCTGTGACTCTGAATATTGCAGAGCTCTGTTTTATCTGTCCTTGTGCAAGAAGAGGTTAGTTTTATTTACACTATTTTTCAGCGTAAGGTCTGTTTCCCCTGTGCCATTCTAAGGTTAGGACACAAAGTAACTGAGAACTGGAGTGTATTAATGTCGTTAATCCCTGCTATTTGCTAACAATTACAGTTTGTGTGGTGTTTTGAGTACCGGCTCTTGGATTAACTCATGTTGTTAATACTCTTAACGTGCTGGTTATTCAAATAATCTTTCATTAATATGCCGGTAATAGAAGTCAGATTTGAAACCGATTGAGACTTGAGTAGGGTCAGGACAGTTATGATTCACAGCTATTTTTTTCCAGTCTTTGAGGTTTCTTGTAGGTCATTACTCGTGGGTAGTTCTCATCCTGTGCTTGCAGCTGGCTGGATTTATCTTCCTGGTGGGATGAGGATGGAGATGGGCCCTTCAGAGCTGGGCTCGGGTCTCTTCTGCTGCGGCAGCACATGCTGGGAGACAGCCCCTGCACGGAGCCTGCGGCACCGCTGGCATCTTGGCAGCGCTGGCAGCGGGTACCTGCTGTCCATGTGCTGCCTACCTTCAGAACGCATGTTGCTTTAGAGTGGTTCTTCTTCTCTTCTTTCAAGTGTGCACCTGGATCCACATTAGACCCGTGTAAACTTGGTCTCGTTGCCATCAGACAAATTGCATTATTTTCTATAGGAACAGTTTTGGAAGTCTGACAGTCTTGTTGCTCCATCTCAGTGTAATGTCATCTGTAAGAAAATTACCTGTTACTTAACTCTACTAAAAACAGCTATTAAAGAATGTGTACCTTCAATTAATTAATTACAGTGTGGGAACTTTATAACTGGAAGCTGAGCTTCGTTAGTGTTGAGAGAAGTCTTTTTCTTTTGTTCTCTGACACTGAATTAACTAGGAAAGCAAGAGACTTGGGACAGATATTAACGCTTTTTGGAATATATATGTGTGTATATGAAATACACACATGTTTGTGTGCTTATGTGCGTGTGTGTGTATATATATATATATATATAGGCACCTTTCCTAAGTCTTCTGCTGTACTAGGTTTTCATTCATACATATCTATGACTAGTATGGCACTGGGAGGAAAAGAGGAAATATTTGCACTTTCTTGTTTGCTCACAACAGCTGATTAGAGTGACTCCTGTATCACTGTTGGCCGTTTCAGACATGGTTTGGTACAAACGGTGCTGGCTGAGGAAAGAGGGTGCCTCGATGAATGCTGGTGTTTACAGGTCACCAAGCAACTTCTTTTTACACAATAGAGTTATATCAATTATTGAAGCTGGATGTTGGCTAATTAAGATCTCTGTCGGTCACGGCATAGCTGAAACATGGAGGGGCAGAGGAGCATTTGGGTATCTGCTGTGTTTCCACTTGCTCCCCTCGGCGACTGGGAATGTTTCCCAAGGCTTTGGCCGGAGAAGCGTTGAATGTCCCGCGAGAGCTGTCGCAGGGTGTCAGCTCTGTCAATCCGCAGTGCTGGCGACCCAGCCTTTAAGTGCTGTTTGATGTCAGTGTTTTTTCCAGACCTGGTGCCTGTGTGGAGGAGCCAGGTGCTGTTCCAGCTCTTGGCATTGGCCATGTCCACGGGGTCCAGCCCCAGCAGGCAGCAGCTGGGGGGCACCAGGCTGCCGAGGTCCTCCTGCCACCAGCGGCCTGTCCTGGCGGAACACGCGGCCCGTCGTGGCGCTGAACTGCCTCTCTGCACGGCAGCCGCTTGGACAGAGGTGCTGGGTTCCACTGCAGGTGTGCTGGTGCCAACTGTCCTGGCACAGCCCGACGTGCCTCCTGCTGTAGCGCCCGGCCGCTCCTTCTGCAAAGCTCTCCGGCCTGTCGCGCAGTGCCGCTCGCGCCGAGACGGGCGTCAGTGTGCTCCGCGTGAGGTGCCCGACCGGAGTCTCCCCGCGTGATGCCATGCGCCAGACAGCGGCTTCTCCTCTCTTTTTATTTTCTCTATTTTATTTGTAACTTTTGAAGATGGCCAGCCACAAGCTGAGTGAGGGGCAGCCCTCGCAGAAGGGCTGTTCTGGTGCCACGCTGACCTTCTGCCGTGCGCGGTAGCTGGAGTTTGCTCCACAGCTGTGTTGCTGCGACGATCTTTGAGTGCACTCCACATCTTTGTACCCGAGTTTGTACCAATGTTGCTTTACAAGATTGTGTATTGGAAGTGATTCATAAACTTTTTCCTGAGATTTAATTGTTCATATGAATGATAGATTGCTTTTAGTCACTGCCCTGGAATCATCCTCTGTTAAATGCAAGCATTGTTTGCACTGAATTAGGTGACCAATTTCAGATTTCTCATGTACACTTTATTTTTTCCGTTGGTAATGAGTGGTTTGCTTTTTTTTTTTGTCTCTTTCCTTCTTTCTTCGAATAGTGTTCTTGGCTGGACGTTTTGTTCTCTTATGCTCGTGGAGTTTAGGAGAGGGTCCTAATCTCCCCAGTGAGAACCTAAGACAGGGCTGCTCTTTGGGGCCGGAAAGAAAATCCCCAGTCCATTCAACATAGAACACGTTCATGTTGCCCTCCCCTCTCTGTTACCTTCCCCTGAAATCCACAGCCTTACACTGGTGCTCTGCTGCTTCCTCTGACAGAGACCCAGCGTCCCTGAGGCTTCTCTCCCACTTGCTGCGTTCCTGTGCCCCGGCTGGCATGGGGACACTTGTTCGTGTGCCGCTGCTCTCCAGAGAGCGTTTCCCACAGGTCTGCTTCCCGCGTGTCTCGCTCTTGAGCTGTGCATTTGTGCTTCTGAGGTCACCTCAGCATCTTGGCCATGCAGAAGCCAGAAGCTTGTCAAAGCTGTTTGTGAGGAGCACAGTTGGTTTCACCAGTGCAAGATGCAATTGCTGACGTTTGGTGTTAGTGGCAGGTTTTTCTTTTGCTGTTTTGAGCACTACTATGGCATTGGCCTCTTCGGCTGAAGCTGCTGAAGAACTAGGACCTGCTTCAGCTGATGCTCATGAGGTATCCACTCCTAGCCTTGCTTTTGTGGAGATCTCTCTGATTTCTTTTGCTGGTTTAGGGTGGTCTTGTAATACCTTAGGTTGGTTTCAAGGCCAGTTTGGTTCTCAAGGTTTTGGAAGATCTTGTAGCCCTGACAGCATGTGCTATCATTACTTTTTAGAGGTTAGGTGGCTTTTTCCCCTTCCCTGTTTTGTGGTGTTAGAGGTGAGAGTAATTCTGGTCTTGGTACCGTTGCTTCCTCACTTTCAATTACATCATTCCTGATGTTTCTCTAAGTGGTGTCCAGAGCAGTTCAGTTGCTCCTCGACGTTGCTGTTCTAGGCTGCATTTCCTGTGCCGGAGAGAGTGCTGCTGGCTTTTGAATGCACCATTGCTGGCTGGGAAGGGCTGTCTCTGGTGTCCCTTACAGTCTAGATGCACGTGATTTACGTTGTTTCAAGAGGTTTGATGTCTCATGTCTACAGGGTAGTTTGTAGACAGCTTCAATTATTTGGAAACACAAAGGTTTCAAAACAGGTAGTAGATGCTTAGTATTTTTCTTTCAGCTTATGATGTTTTTTGACAGGAAGCCCAGGCTCTTGGTGTTCCTGCTGTTTCTGCTGGAGCTGAGTGCTGGTGAGCTGGGCCACGGCCCGTTGATCTGCCTAGAGTTCCCGAGAGCTGCTTCGCTGGAGTTCCTACGGAGTTTCTCCTCGCAGAGGCTGCACACAGCGTGTTTTCAGCGTTACTCCCCAGGAAGCTGGAACTGCTTCGGTTGCTTTTTGTATTCCCACCATGTATTGTGTCTAGATTTAGACCCGCTCACAGGAAAGGAGATCAACAGAGAGGAAAGTAAACAAAAGAAGGATTTACTGTGTTTTTAGCAGATACTCATCTATCAGCAGTGTGAGGTTTGGACAGGAGAGACCACGATGGAGGTTGGCACTACCCCTTTCAGAGCCCACTCTGCTGGGGACCTCAGTCCTTAAATACCAGCCCAACAGTGCCGGTGACAGCGTAGCTCTGTTCAGAACAGCCCGTCTGTTAGTCTGTCCTGGTGAAGTACCACTGCCCTTGAGTTCTGCCATCCTGGCCCGTGATGGGCAGAGGGCTTTGCCTGCAGAGAGTTCAGCCCTTCTCCTTCAGGCACAGCCCGCCTTTGCCTCTCATATTCATCCCTCAGCACCACGTCCGTCTGCTGCGGCACTGGCCAGGCAATCCAGCGTCCCGTGCGGTAGGAAGGGTGGGCAACGGTCCCTTCCTCTTCCCATCCCCTATCGCGCTCTCTGCCCAAGCGCTGCCTTCTGCCATTGTCTTCATTTCTCCTTGTTCGGAGCCCAGCCAGCCCCTGCTTTTCTCAGCCCAGGAGTGCAGCTGCCTTAAACATTACAATTGAAGACTCGTGTGTACAAAACCCCACTTTCTCCAACTGCATTAATTGGTCTCATTGTGTTATATTCCTTCTCCCATGCATCTGTTTCTTGAACTTTGTGTCTGCCGCTCTCTGGGGGTGTAACAGCAGCAGGATGGGGCTCTCTTTCTACTGCTGCTTTGGAAAGCTTTGAGCTTTCAGAATCGTGGAAGTGACACTGCATTTGCATTTGGAAGTTGTGCAAACGTGTGTGATAAAAGCAGAGTGTTGAAGTAACGATTCAGATTTTCAAAGAATCTGCACTTTTCCTTAGAAGTTGTCCTTAGGCTCGCGAGTAATTCCAGTTTTCCTGTCTGATCCTCGTTGGTTTGTCCATGTTGACTTCAGAATGCGGTGAACACTAATGTGAACATAACGTGCAGGTTGTTGTCTTTGTCAGCTCTGAATGTGAAGCTGGTCCGAAATAACACAATAATAGCACCTGTTTGATGTGGGTTTTCTTCCACACTGTCTGTAGAGCTTGATACTCAGAGCCTAGTAATAGGAGTGCAAGTCAATTTGGAGGTATGAAAAGATTTAAGCCCAGTAGATATTTGAATATAGATGTCAAGAAGTTGCCAGTAAACTTTTAAAGGTACTAAGGGAGATCAAAAAATCTTAATCTAGCATTTTAATCTAAAATGGAGTGAATAACTCTTTAACAGCCGTGTTGATGGACCTAAAACCAGTTTTTGAGTAAGCCTGGAAGCTCTGGTCAAACAGAACTTGATTAAAGGTTTTGTTTTCCATTGAATAAGTAGAAAGCCAAATATAGCAAAGGTGTTGAAAAATAGCCTCTCTTTTCTCTGTTTGGAGTGTAGGTTGAAGGGAGGGACTAAAAAGCCTCTGGGTAGTGCCTGGGACTGCACCCTTAGACAGCTCGACTGCACTGTGCAGTGCCAGGAAACCTCTGGGGCTCAGGGTTTCAGGGGATCCCTTGCCCCAGCTGGGGCTCGTAGGACGGTTTAAGTTGGGCAGTTACAAGTTGTGGTTGGCTGTACCCTCAGTTCAAGGCAGTGTGCAAAGTCCAACCAGGCAGTTCTCAGCATTCATTGTGGAGCTCAGTGCATTTCCACGAAGTCAAGAATTATTTTTTTCTTTTAGCCTAAAAAATGAGCCTATTCTTCGCTAAAAATAAACCTCACAAAATAGAACCTGCTTTCTATAATTCATCTGCTTTCTTCCATTTCCCTCTGAATGAAACTAAAACAAAATTTTCCAGGCTGTTAATTTGGTTTCATTTGGTTCTCTTTCCTTTTTTTTTCCCTTTTGAATGAAAGGCTTCTTACCCTGTCTAAATATAATTTTGCTCTTTCCTATTTTTAAAAGACTTTTTTCCCTTCCTGAGTGTATCTTTTTGCAACAGGGCTAAAGCTTTCTTTTGGCTGTTGGGTGTAATTCTGTAGGAAATGGAAACACTGGGGAGAAGAGAGACTACTTGTATGTTCATTTGAAAAGCTGCTTGTTTTCGGGGTATTACCAGCTCATGTGGGACCCATGTGTTTGCAGGCTCGCTGACTTTTCTTACAAGCCTGACCAGTACAGTCACCAGCGTGACATAAATAGACTCTGGATGGAAACTCGGCATGAAAAGTGACGGTTTTAGTGGGATTTGGAATTCCAGGAAAAGGTCAAAACAGCTTTTAATTGCAGGGAGAGGTGACGCACTGTGCGCGGGTCCCACGTGGTTCTGCAGTCCCGAGAGACCTCGTGCTTCTCTGGGGTAGAGAGGCTGGCTCTGTAGAGTCCAGGCCTGGGGTGTTGGGCGCAGCCAGAGCCGGGCTCCCCGGGGCTGCGGGCTGCGTGCTGGGCTCGTGGGCAGCAGCTGCTGTGTGGTGCGGGTGGTGGCCCCTGCGCGCTGTCCAGGACCCGACGCCGCGTGTGCCGCGGGCCCCCGGTGAACGTGCCGCGCTGCAGGGCTCGGGCACAGAGCGGCCCACCGTGCTGAGCTGGCACCTGGGCAGGCCCTTTCTGAACAGGTGCTCAGACCTTCTTGCGCCCGTCTCTGTCTTTCCTGGTGTTGCTGGAGCCTGCTGCTCTTTGCAGGTCCCCCGGGCCTGCGCCGCAGCTGCTGCCTGGCCCGGGCAGAGGGGCCGGATCCGGCACACATGGCTGAGGCAGGGCTGCGGGTGGGGGAACCCAGAAATGAAGGAGTAGGGTTTGGACTAGTGAGCGTGGAGACATTGGCTCGCCAATGAGCACGTATAAAAGGAGTCGGCACTGAAGAGAAGGAAAAGATTAATTTCAGTTACAAAAAGGACGAGATAATTTAATGAAGGACAGAGCGTGGGGAGAAAGGATGGAAAGAAGACCAAAGACTCCAGAAGACATGAAATATAATGTGCCTATTTTTAGACAGAAAAATAAGAGGTAGATAAATTATCTTTCCACTTCCTTGTTATCTCCAGTCCTTCAAGACTCGGGATTATTTCATTTGTATGGAGGTGACCGGGGAGGAGTTTGAGGCAGAGATGACGGGATTTTGTTAGAGGGGTAAAAACAGAACGAAAGGATGCGGTGCCGTCGGAGGGACCACGGGCCGGAGGGCAGGGCGGTCGGGAGCCTGGCAGGGTCCCTCTCGACGGCGAGGGGAGCGGAGCGGTTGGGGTCACACGGAGCCCGTGAGGTGCCGCTCAGTCTGGCCAGGGGTCACTCGGGCCTGTGCAGAGGAGTCCTTGTTGGCAGCCCCAGCCACCTCATTAGCACCTTAGCTCCTGAAATGACCTGCCAAGGGACTCGACTGGCATCTTCCAGGGCTGTTTCTCCTGCTCCTGTGTGTTTCTGTTCCCACTTGTTCAAAGCTTGCTGTGGGACTCCAGAAGGAACTGCTGTGCAGTGCGAGAGCCTTTCTCTGCACATGCGCGTGTTACTTCATGGGGCTTCTGCCACCTGCTGTTCCCTCTGCCAGCAAATCTGCTTTGTGAACCGCGATGATCAGTCGGCCCCTCACCTCTTCCAGCGACAGTGCAGCTAGCAACCCTTAGCAGAGTGACGGTGTTCAAAGCTGGCACTCAGCCACGCGCCCATGGCTGGCACCCAGCCCGCCCGCTGCTGTGGGCAGGACACAGCCAGTGCTCCTCGGTCCTGGGGGGCACAGGGAGGCAGGGACGGGGCTCTCGCCCCCAGGCAGTGCTCCTGGCTGGGCAACCTGGGTGTTTTCACTGTGCTGCTCAGATGAAGAGAAAGCGAGGAGGAAATCGGGAAGATCCTACAGCTTTTGGCAGCTTGCTTCATCTTGCTGTACCTGCCTTAGTTCTGAGGCTATTTCTGTAAATACCTTCCTTTCCCCTGAGACTTCGTTCTCTGTTGTTAATTAGTCTAAAGAGGTGTGCAGGCAAGCAAGTTGTAAAATTAGATGTAGCTCTGCTTAGCGACCTGCGTTCAATTTTCCTCTTTCTGTTTGAACAGTGCCTGTGCCAGCAAATCTAAAATATAGTGGGTGTCAGGAGGGGTTGTGTTGGCAGGGTATGGAGCTCTGTGTCTGTCCTTCCTGAGCTGAAATTCTCCATGCACCACAGCTCAATAGAGGACATCTGCCGTAGGCTTCCAGGCAGTGACTGTTGGGGTTAAAAATAAGAAGAAAATAAAGCATTTTTTAAGAACAAACAAACAAAAACCAAACTCCAAAGCACTGTTCCTTCCCAAAAATCTATTTGCAGGCTGCTTCTGCTTTTTCACCATTATGTGAGTTAGTAGGTACTGTAGCAGCTAAATGTGGCAACAGCAGTGCTATTAGCAGCTTCTATTTTAATCATCACTTGTGGCTGACTCCTGCTTACATCCAAACCAAATTCCTGGCCTACCTTCAGAATGTACCTGCTGTAGATTTGTTCCGTGTAGGTTCGAGATCTTGAATTTTCTCGGGAGCTCTGAGTTTCTGTTTGTGTCTCCTCCAGTGGGAGGTATGGATCAATACAGGGATGCTCTTCATTTATAGTATCTGTCATCCAAGGATCTCAAAGCTATAATGAGGACAACAAGTAAACAGTATTGTTCATCTCATCCCAAGCTGCGTAGGGGAGGCAGAACAAGCAAGCGTGCTGTTGACTCTGCTGTGACTCATCTTGTGGGGCCACTGGACACAGAAAGGTCCAGTGATCCCCAGTACATCTCCAAGAGCCACGGTGGCAGAGCTGCCACTAGGAGCTAGGGCTGTCTGGGTTTGCACTCCTACAGCCTCTTCTGTCTCATGAGTGCACATTAGATGGATGGTATTTTGATGGTGTTGTATTGCTCTAAGTTCTACCTGTTGCCCTTGACAATTGCTACAAGCAATGTCCCATGGCATCAGTAGCACTAGGAGCACTGAAACAAAACCCAGTAACCCCCCATCCCCTCTTGGGAGCGGAATCGTTATTCCTCCTTCTACCAGACATTGCCTTTTGGGTGCCACGTTGGGGGTGGGGAGCTGGGAATTGGACAAGGATTAGGTAATGGTAGCAGAACTGGGTAAGCCTTGGGTCACTGTGCACTGTGAGGAGCCTCTAGAGGCTGCTCGTCTGGGTACCGCTGGCCTGCTTGGCATTGCGTTTGGCAAATTTTCTGGTATTTGATCTGGTTTCTCCCCTGACACGTGGGAGGTAGGTGTGGAGCTGCTGGAGGGCCCTGGAGCCATCTTGTCAGCTTCCCTCTGATGGACTGGGTTGTTTTCATGTTTAATCTTAAGAATGTTCTCGTTTATTCAGGTAGCAAATGAGGCAACTTCTACCACTTGTAGTAGGATTTGAAAACAAAAGCAAGGTTGTGCTTTTTCTCCCTTGGGACTCCTCAAGTATGATTAACTTTCTTTAAATATTCCTGATTGGTAGCAATTTTTTCCCCCCTTTAAAAAGCTGTAAGTAATATAAATGAACATGAGCAGCTGCACCATCCTTATTGACAGGTTTGCACTCTGGTTTAACTGAAAATCTCAGAAGATGATGGTGGCCCTTAGCACCAAGGGGTATGTCTGAAACTAGGTAAGGCCCCGGGTGCAGAGCCCTGCGCTCTGCAGCTCGTTTGCCTCAGGTCAGGTTTGCATTCTTTGGGATATTGTGTCATCCATCCTCTAGCTCCTGTCTGTAAATAGAGGCTGAAGTGGCTTTACAAAAATGACCGAGTTCTGCTAATTTTGGATTATTCTTAAAACTCAAGTGGTCCCCAGGACGTCTTGCAACTGGCATAAATAAAACAGAGAAGTGAGGATTGTGTGGGGTTGGTTTGTCTGTTTGTTTTACATAAAATTGGCTATTACCCCCTGACTAAGGCCACGCTTGCCGTTGGGAAAATAAACGGCGAGCAGCACTCTGCTCGTGGCCTAGCGTGGGACTGGCCTCTCGTTTGCATAATTACCAGAATGTTTTAATTGGTAATTTCACAATCCTCAGGTTCTTGCATTCTTGAAAGTCTGAGTCTGGCTCTCTGGTGCAGATCATACAGAAACCATATAAAAAGCATGTTCCCAGTTCATATCTGTTTTGTACAGTAAATAAAAAGAGCTCAGTAAATCCTCTGCTGCCCTTGTAACTTCAGGTTGGAAGTCTGCCTGATGTCACCGCAGCTCCCACTTCTCTTGGTTTGTGTTGCTGCTTTTATGAAGGAGCAACAATCCTTAGTTACTGTTACTCAGTGGGTTGTCTTGTTAAGTTCTGAATGAGTAGGAAAGGAGTTAAGTTGCTAAATAAGGAGTTAATGAGATGGCACTTCTAGAGGCACGGTTTTATTGCTGCCTGGCTGCCTTCAGTTTTGTTTGCGTCTGCAGCTTCCGTATTCTGGTTTGAGTTGTGCTGTTTGGCTGAGGGGAAGGGCATGGGTGGGAGACGTGGATGCTTTGTTCCGTGTGTTTGTTAATTTAGGAGGTCCCTGAGCTCGGGCCAAGATTCATCACGGCTGGCTCTGGGTGCAGAAGGAGGGGTGGCTGCTCTGGCCGGTCCCGCTGCTTGCTCATGCCCAGCCCCGTGCCCCTGCCTCGGCAGCTCCACCCACCGAGAGCAGTAACTGCAGAAAGTTCAGTAATAGAGAAAATTATTACACCTTCTTGACCAATAATGTCTGAATTCCAGAACTGCCAAGGAGTGATCAGCAAAAGGGAGGTGATGGTAGCGAGGGACATACAGGGTGCTTCTTTCCCCTCCACTTTCAAAAAGCTTTGGTACACTTCACAGGCTGACAGCGTTGGATGGCTTTTATAGATGTGTGGACAAAAAAAAAGGATTGCTGGTTTTTTTTTGACGACTTGCAAACCTTTAGAGCCACCCGTGGGCAAATCTTCATGCAACAAGGAGTCAGTGTAAATAAGCAAGTTTAAAGTTGTACCTAGCTATTTGAAAACAACACACCTGATGGGAAAATTGAGCAGAATACAAATTTCATGCCTGAATATTTGGCTCTGGGCAGCTGGTGTCATAACCATTACCAAAGGGAGGATGTTGAGACATCTCTCTGGTTCTTTGTTCAATATGTTCTGCCTCCTGTGGATACTGCATATTCCTGCTGCTGCTGTGAAAGGAAAGGCTGGTTTGGTTTTTTCATTCTCCGCTATGATGCAAAAATTATCCAGGAGTCTTGCTGAGGACAAAACTCAACAAATATTTCTGCTTTACATGCACATTTAATGTGTGAAAATTGTTATCTCCATCCATAATTGTATCTGGGGTGGGCAGTTTCTGTAAAAGCAGAACTTTGTACTTACCGTATTTTTGCTGCTTCAGTTTTCGCAGCTCCTATAGTGCTGCTGAAATGCCAGCTCCCAGTCCGACAGGAGCGCTAACGCGCTCGAGCATCCCACAAACGCACGCTCGTCCCTCTGAGACTATCTGCTAGAAGTAAATGCGTGTAACTTGAAGCTCAGATGGCAGGAGCTGGGTTCTCGTGAACCTTCTGATACCCAGCCACTGAAGGTGTCCCTGTAAAGGCACGTGCACGGTTATACAACATGAACCTTCTCAGTGAAAATTGGAGAAGAGGGGACTCGGAAATTAAAAGGAAAGGTCTGTCCGTTGGTGCTTCTGGACAAACCGTGCTGTATTCTTTAATTAGGGAAAAAGACCTACCACTTGAATACATTGAGAAAAGCAATAAGTATTGGAATATTATTATAAAAATGCATTGCTTTTATTCTTAATTTCTGTATTTTGTTTTTCAGCCAGAAAATTTACAGAAGAACTGGCTTCGGGAATTTTATCAGGTAAGGTAAAGCTTATTTTCTCACGGAGTTCTGTGCTTGCTTGCTTTATAGGCTTAATAAAGTCTTTTGCTTTTTGAAGTCGCTAACATTTTATAGTCAAAACCAGCCCTAAAAAGTATGTCTCTATCTGGATTTCTAAGTAACGATTAGAAAAATTCAGTGTGTAAACACAGTTTGTTCTTGTTGACAGTTCTCTGCCTAAAAAAAGGTATGACGTCTTATAGAAATTACTTTAGTTTGGCATGAAAAGGTCTTCTGAGTCTCCTGAGTAAGGAATATATTTGAGTAAACTTTTTTTAATCTCTTGGGAAGTCCAGTTTACTTTTATATTGAAATGTAACAATTTCTGCTGCTGTTTTGCAGTTGATCAGTTCTGCTCTCTGCTCTTCCTTGAAAATTTTCTTGTTTATGAAATGTGAAAAATCTGAAACTGAACCCCTATTATAAAACATGTTGTGAACTTTGGGTGTAGCTTTTTATGAAGAGCCACTCTTGGACATTGTGGTGTTGTAGTAGAGACTTGTTTAACTTGCTGAGTTCACACACAAACATGTAAACAAGCACTAGGAAATGAGCACTGGTGGAACACAAAGATGTCCTCCAAAGAAAGTGCTGTGAGTGCTGCTTCTCTCTGACATCCAGTGTCCTGTCTGCCAGAATTGGTAGATTGTGAGATTCCTAGAACATTTGGGCTGAAGGGACCTCTCAAGGCCATCTCATCCACCCCCTGCAGGGAGCAGGGCCATCTGCAGCTAGAGCAGGGTGCTCAGAGCCCCGGGCAACCTCCCCTGCAATGGTGCCAGGGATGGGGCAGCCACCACCTCTCTGGGCAGCCTGGCACAGCCTCTCTCCACCCTCACTGTCAGAAATTTCCTCCTTCTCTCCAGTCTAAATCTCCCTCTCTTAGTTTAAACCCATCCCCCCTTGTCCTGTCCCAACAGACCCTGCTCAGAAGTCTGTCCCCATCTTTCTGACAGACCCCTTGAAATACTGGAAGGACAAGATTCCTTTATTTGGTTTTACATCTCCTATACAAAATTGGTTAAAGCAACAATATTCTGCTATTCAAGTTTCAAAGCGAAACTGTATACAGAAAAAAAGATGAACAGTATTTTAGATTTTGCCTTTTTTTGTATCTGAAAATGTCCCGTAACTATTTACATGCTCAGGTTTCTAGTGCAGCTTATGACCTTTATTACAATGTTGTAAAATGCTGCAGTTTGCTTTTTCTGGCAAGTTTAGTGGATTTGCAAAAAATCAGGGATGCAGTAACTAGTCCTGTGTTCCCTGCTATCTGTCAGGTTTACAAAATATTAATTTATTTATTTTTCTTCTTCGATCTTGATTGATTACTGCTGTATGTCCATGATGCCCGCACTGTGCAGGCTTTCCTAGCTAATTGTGATTTACACCCTCTCCACATCCTTCAGGAAAGGCTCTTCCTATGGAGAAAACACAAATAAATACAGAATTTTTCATTTAGTTTTTTTATCTCGTTGCGTATTTTGCAGCATCATGTGACTTATGCATCTTTATCAAGGTGACTCCGTACTTGTTCACTTGTTTACTACAGTAGGGTGAGCACTACAAAAATGCTTCTGAATCATTTGTGGAAAACAGGAAGAGGAAGGGAAAAGAATGAGCTGCTTGTAACTTAGCAGAGCGACCACTGGCATGTAACTGCACACAGTCTGTCTCTGGTCCTCTGAATATTGTGTATCCAGAGTTCAAAATAGGAAGAAGGGGATTCGTTAACACTGCCGTGCTGCCAGCCAAGTGCAGAGTCCAGGCCAGTGCAAGTGTGGCTGCAGCAGACCTGAGCCCTTCCCTTGCTGCAGTGCTTTGCCACATCCCCCTCGCTCTCTGCGGCTGGAGAAAGCTGCGTTTGGAAGGGGGGGGGCGGATGACAGGGACGACGACACGATGACACCCACAGAAGAAGACCAAAAAAAAAGGGGAAAAGGCTAAAAGGCTGCCAGTTCTGCTTGTGGCTGGCAAGAGGCAGTTGTCAGCGTGTTTGAGGAACGGTGCCATTTGTAGCCTTGAACCCTTCTTCCTTTCCGCAGCAGGGCGACTGTTTATGCTGTGCTCGCAAACACAGTAGGAAGTGGAATAAAACTTTGATAAAAAAGACCCTTAGGGAAGAGACCGATACACTCGTGCAAAAGTAGCACGAGCACCATCCTGATGTTAGGCTGTGCAGCAACCAAGCAAATGTACAACTTCAGAACTTTCTTTTTTAATTCTGCACCCTTTGTTGGAAACCTTTGCAAGCTGAAGTTCATCGCAAGCACTGGAAAATGACTCGTAATACTTCTTCGTAAACTTGAAACCCAGATGAACCGCAGACCACAATTTTTTTCCATTCTTCTGGGGAATTCAATTTGCATATGTAGTTGTGTCAGTACTGTTTGCGTAACTTCTGAGGATGAAGTCCTTTTGTAAGCAGTCAAAATAATATCCACAAAAAAGAAAGCTCCATTACCACTCCAAGCTTAAAATATTTCTAGAGGTTAAATCCATAATGGAAACGTGTCTGTGAATTGATGTCAGAGAACATATCAGTGAAAGAGCATTTTAGGGGCTTGCTTTGAAGTTCCAGTAAGTCAAAGGATTTTAATTGCTGTGATGGAGATACAGATACATAAAACTTATGTATTATCACTGATTTATATGCTGCATGCATTACTGAGGATGTAGCATATGGAGGACTAAAATAACATTCAAATGTCACATACTAAAATATTTAAACTTTTGCCATTGATCTACAAATATCTGACATTATTAATGTGAAAAATACGGAAGACTTAATGCTGTTACATTAAATAGTTTGTTCAAGGAATGCAAACAGGAAAAAAGTATTTTAAATAAACTTTCAGGTATGCTTTAATGACAGCTCACGCTGCCGCAGCCCCTAGAGCAGCACGATCCTCTATGGCTTGTGTTGGCAGTGCAGCTGATAGAGCTGAAAGGTGCTGTTCAGTCTCATCTTCCTTGGATTCATTGGTCTCTGGTCTTGTAAAAGTGGAGCCCTCGTTTTGGGTCATGTCTGACTCGGTAGCTCAAAATTGATTTAACTAACAAATGGTGGGTAATTTTCTACCAGTTCACTGTTATTTGCTGCCTTTGTCCCAAGGAAGAGTGAAGCAAAACGCAGGAAGAGTTGAGCAGAGCTGTCTGGATATTTATAGGTAGGGGCCCTTGGCATGCTCCCCGGAGGAGGGGAGGTGGTGCCTCTCTCACGCGTGCCAGGGAGCGCTGGAATGGACGGAGCCTTTGGTGTGCCGCTGACAACGGGCTCCTGCAAGGGAAGAGTGGCTGGGATCTCAGAAACTGGCTTGTTTCCCGTCACTAAATTTGCAGTGAAGCTTTTCCCCATTGAGCCGATGGGTGAATACATGGCATTTGTTCTGGGCTTCGTAACACTTTTCCTTAAGGTACAAGCCGTAGGCATTGTGTTCTCATTACCTGCAGATACACAAGAAGCCTTAAAGCCAGCCAGCTCTCACAAAAATGAGTAGTAAGTCAGCATCTCTGGTAATGCTCTAGTAGTGAAATGCTTTAGGAACAAGAACAGGCTTCTGAAAAATCCATCCACCTGTCTGTGGATGCTTAAACTGATCAGAGTGCATCATCTGATTAAAACAGTATCATCAAAACCAGTTACCAAATCACTGAGGAACACCACATTCTTTCTCTTCTGGGGACTACGGTGTTAACTTTAAAGTTGGCACATTCTAAATTACCTGTAAAGTGGGAAGAATCGAACATCAGCTCTCCTCCACTTCCCCCTTTTCTCCCTGTGCTCCATTCCCTTCCCAAAGGCAGCAGCATCCTGCCCGGGGACACACAGCGAGATGATCTCCAGAGGTCCCTTCCAACCCCCTCC
>JANVCC010000077.1:15914479-16051161 GCA_025345505.1 Todiramphus chloris collaris
AGCGCTGCCGCCCCCGTGCCGTTCGCTTCGCGCCCTTGGCGGTCTCGAGCCCTTCGCGGCCGTGTCCGAACGGCATGGGGGGTTCCAGGGTCCCCGCGGCCAGGGAGCTGGCCTGGGCAGCTCCAGAGCTCGCTGGAGAAACACCCGAGTGAGGAGAGGGCCTGTAGGCCCTTGGGAGGGTACCCTACGGAGCGCGATGCTGAAGCAGCCGCCGACCCCTGCATCACCCTTGATACTTTCGCTCTCCTCTTTCCCTTTTAGAGAGTTGTTATCAAGTGACGCGATGAAAGACTACAACAGAGCTCGAGTTTACCTGGATGAGAACTACAAATCACAGGAACATTTTACGGTAAATTTCATTATTTTGCAAGTTTAGTTCAACAGATGGTGAATTTCTTCTGCTAAGCTGTTTGGGGTCTTTGGTTGGTGCGAGCTGTGCCCATCGTGACGAGGGTTACATCTTTACTAAGAGTGTTTACTCCGTGGGACGTGTAAATGGTAGTTTCACAAAAGTGCATCCGTTCAAAAATGAGTAGGATATCAGAAGGTACAGAAATTCTTTTGTTTTAAATGATTGTCTAAGGTGTTTTTTCCTCTAACAACTTATGTTCTGTGTGGATCAGAACTACCTCCCGCTCAAGACAGCGCGTTGCTGTGACAGTCTGAGGTGGTGCTGGCTCTGGAGCACAATGCTCCGAGGACAGGGCTCTGCGAGTGCTCCTGGCTTGTGTTATGGATCCCTGGAGCTGACTCACAGGCTCCCTCACCTGAGGGATCGTGAGAAGAGCTAGAGCACAAGTTCCCACTCGAATGCGAGTGCTGTTCAGGTAAACGTGGAAGCACATGTGCAGAGCTGCCTTTTACACAGACTGTGTGGTCCCTGCCAGGACTGTGAAGGCTGTGAGCAGGTCTGCTGTTTATTTTCTGCTAGACTGTACAAGAAGGAACAGTCCTCCAGAGGTGAATCGGTGTCACTCCCTTCT
Source organism: Todiramphus chloris collaris (assembly GCA_025345505.1). NCBI lineage: Eukaryota > Metazoa > Chordata > Aves > Coraciiformes > Alcedinidae > Todiramphus > Todiramphus chloris. Next base: position 15,915,463 of record JANVCC010000077.1, read on the forward strand.
CTCCAGGACAGCTCTCCAGAGGTGCTCCTTGGTGGCAGTCGGTGGCTCTGAGGAGCCCCTTTAGCCAGGTGACTCCTGGGGCTGAGTTCCTTGCACGTCTGGTGCTGCCCAGTGGCTAGGGCAGCAACAGGGACGCATTGCTCAAACAAGGAAAATCCAAGCCCCTAGCACACACACAAGCCCCAGCTTGGTAGCTCATCCAGTGAATAAGAACCTGGAAAGGTCATCTTGTCTGGGTTAGTCACCTGGCAGTCAGGGTGAGAGCCCTGCTGATAGAATCGACAAATAACGAAGTTACTGGGAAATAGTGGTGTGTGTAGTACCGCTGCGTGATGTGAGGTGTCTCCAGCAGAGAGGGGACTGCCTGCCTGAGAGGGAGCAGTTCTGGAAAGGCTTTAAGAGGTTGTGCTGGACACAGTAGAAACAAGCTCCCCTTGTGCTGTAGCTCAGGAGGGAAGGCGACTCTTGCCAGGGTATCTGGTGGAGGTGCACGGTAAGAAGGATGGTGATCTTGTCTTGTCTGCAGACATGGCAGGGGCAGCACGGGTGTTCTGGTATCTGGTTCTCGTGTCAGGATTTTAAAAACCTAGATGGAGGTGACACAGAGAATGATGTTTCTGGCCTTTTTCTGTCTATTATTTTCTGCAATTCATAAGGACCTTTTATAGCCAAATTGGTTCGGTGTGGACAAGGGAGAAACCAAGAAGCCAAGTGATGATTTAATTATGTTTTTTATTACCATCATCAGGAGAAAATGCTGTGTGCTAGGGGAATATTTTATACCACCTTTGTTAGAATTTTAGTAGTAGTGGCTTGGAACCAAAGCTAGCAAACCTAGAAAGAAGAGAGGTTGCACCTTCCTGTTGAGCTTCTCAACCTTTTGATGTCTTGTCTAGTTTTTGGCACTTAATGCTGGTAGTTCTCATACGTGGTTCCTGAGACTACTGCCACGATTCAAAGATTGGTGTAAATGACTTTTTATGCGTGTGATTTGAATTGGCAGTTCCTCAGCTCTGCTCTTCAGTCTTTGTGTACATGTAACTTACGACTCTGAAGGGGGATTTCACTGCTGTGGTGTGTCCTTGTAGGGTAAAGTTTCAGTCTTATCTTCAGTGTGGTTTGGCTCACATGATGTTATGCGTCTCCCAGTTTCCTCATTAGTTCTGTTTGATTGCAAAGTTCTTTAACTTCTGTGGGCTTTTTTCCATCCCTTCTAAGGCACAGAATTGGCAGCAGATGGTAGCCTCGTAGTCACTGTAGTACTACCTCCCCATCTCTGAAGTATAAACATTTATCACATATACTGCAGTATAATGCTGTTTTCTTCAGAAATGGAGCAGCCCAAGTGGTTGCTGTTTGGCTGACCCCACTGCTCTCATAGCCCCTTTTTTAGCAATTCTGGCATCCCTTCTTCCGTAAGGCTTTCCTTGGCCTGGCTCCTCCTGCAAAGCTAAATTGGATTTTGCTGCCCGTAATTACTCGGTTTAGCTGTGTTAAGGACTGACTGTGAGGGCTGAGGAAACGTTTTCAGTAGCCTGTCCCTTTGGTGTGCAGCCTGCCCCTTCAGTTCAGGGCAACCCAGGCTGAGTGCTGAGAAATTAAAAAAGCGGTAACGAGGTGTGTCTTGTGGAGTGCTGTGGTTTGAAAAACTCCTAGGAATTCACTATGTCTTAAGGATCGCATTCTGCATCATCCCAGACACAAAGTGCCATTCCAGGAGTTTGTTGTTCATGATCATCTATACTAAATCTAGTATAAACCAGACTGGTCTTGGGTCTGGGCTTGGTGGGGAGGGAGGAGGGTTATCTTGTGACCAGGGAGAAAACTGCGGTGTAGGTGACGGGTTGAAGCTGTGAGGGAGCTTGTTCCACTCGACACACCCAGCAAGCGCACAGCCTGGGGGGATGTGTTGGGTGCTGGTGGCCTCTGACAGCCCGTGGGCCAGTCTCTGGCCTGAGGGGGTGGCCGCCCCGCAGTCTCTAAGGGGAGGGGTGAGAGGGAGAGTGATATTTTGGCAGCAGCTCTCCACCTGAGGCTTTCCTCAAGGCCGAGCGTTGCGGGCAGCGCGTTTCACGCGCACATGGATGAGGCTGTTCATACCGTGCTACAGAGCTGTGCACAGCTCTGTGAAATTTAAACGTGGCCTGCAGATCAATGCCTTGGCAGAGAGCTGCTCCGTGAGAGCCCGTGCTCACAGCTCGGGGGGATGATGGTGTGGGAGTGAAGAGCTCCCAGCAGTTATGAGTGAGGTTTGTGGGTGATGACCTTTGAGAGAGCGACGGTGGCTTCCCCAGAAGGTCCAGGTAAACTGGCCAGGCAGCGCTGATGGCATTCCAGTCACCACTGGAGACACTGGCAGTGTGATACTGGCAGTGTGATACTGGCTGGTGTGGGCAGGCTGACTCAGGTGCTGGACAGAAGTTTCCAAACACCCAAAGAGCTTGATAACGCATTTTGAAATTCAGCGTCCTGTAAATCTCTGTTTAAAACCTTGGGGGGATTGTTGTATAAAGTATGATCTGGAAGGTAGGTCTTAGTTTGTCTTAGGGAACGTACAGTTAGTGAAGAGAGAAGACAGATACAAGAAGACTGAAATAGGTGAAAGTCTGAAAAGCTGAGAAATTCAGTACAGTTGTTTTATTTATTGTCAGTGGACTTCATTCATAACAAAGCAGGTCTTGGCAGTTCTGTGGATTTTTCCCAGCGTCTCAGGATTTACATTCTCTGCTAGTTTTACTGTAATTTGTGTATTTCATGTATAAGGTAAATCATAAATCTTGATGCTTTTCTTTCTGAAGAGGTACTTATATTGCTGGGTTTGAACTTCTACCCATTGTTACTTCTCAAATAGCCTAAGTTAGTTGTGAATAAGGTGCTTTTATTCTGAAATAAGATCATTCATGCAGCTGAAGAGCAGACAGAAATAAGTTGTTTTCATCAAATCCATGATCATTTTTATATGAGAACATGTTATTATAATCAGTGACCTTTTTTATTTTAATTAGATCAAAGCTAGTTTTGCTTGGTGCCCTGTATTTATTGATTTATGGAAGATTCAATTAAGGTTTTTATACTGCTTAGGAAATGCCTTCCCTCTCTTCCCCCTTCTTCAAAGAAGGTAGAAGAAACCCCGGCACAGCTTAAAAGACACTTGGGTGTTGAGCACGCGGTGTCAGCAGCCTGAGAGTCTCTGTTGCAGTAAGTCAGGTCCCGAGAGCTACTGGCACAGCAGACCAGTGTCACCAGCTCACAGCTCGAGATTTTAGGGAGCACCTTCAGAGCTGGGTGGTCATTGCAGCGCCTGGCTGATTCACAGAAGCATCTGCACAGCAGGGTAGTTTCTTTACTTCTCAATATAGATTTCTTTAAAAAAAAAAACCAAACCAGAATCCTGTCTTGCCTGTCCGCTTGCTCAGGCCAGTGGGTAACCTTGCAACGGAAAAGTGCTGTTGGGCATCACATGTGATGTGCTGAAGTCTCACCTTGCTGCTCCTAGTAAGGGTGTGGTGTTCTCTAATCAGCTCATTGCATAGCAGATTTTTTTTTCAAATTACAAAAAGGAAGATGCTTCTCAAAAGTAGCATTTCTGATATTAGGAAGATGTGTCTAAACAGCACAAGCACCATAAAGGGAAAATATTATTATACACTGCTAATAGAAATAACTGAGAGGGAGCGAGGATGGGGGCTGCTTCCTCCAGAGCTCCGGTGTTGAGAGACAACTGTTGGACTGAAAATTCCCGTAAATAACCTCCCAGGAAATGCACAAAGATCAGTTATTCCTGGAGAATACAGCAGACAAGGGTCCACTTTTCTGGCAGCCTTTCTGCCCCATGCTGGCAGACCCGTGGCTGGGCTGGGGAGGCCGAGGTGCTTGCCTTGCTGCAGCCCACAGTGGCCTTGGTGGGTCGGGAGCGGGCGTGGGTGGGTCTCCTGGTCAGCGGGTCTCCGGAAAGCGCTCGGGGCTGCCACCTCACCTCCCCTTCACTGGGGCACAAATCCTTGGCGGTGTGGGGGAGCTGCCGATGCCTGGGCTGCCTGTCCGCCCCACGCATGCTGTCTGGGGCTCTCGCTGTCTCACGGCGGCCCAGCCTCTATGGGTCACCCAGTGGGCTGTGCAGCGCCCGGGGCTGGCGTGGTGCTGGGTGGCTGACACCCGTGGGTGGGAGCAGGGAGAGAAAGCGTGGGTAGGCACTGCAGAGGAGGGTGAAATGCTCAAATCCTGCAGTAGCACAGACATTTACTCCCAGGCTAGGTAAGTTACTAATTGCTTTGCCAGTATGTGCAGAAAATTATGGTTTTCGGTTTTTTTTCCTCTGAGTGTTTTTACTTGACTCCCTGCTCTCTGCACCAGTCGTTTTTTAGGTGTTAAACTAAGCCTGATAAAGTACTGGGTGGCCTAGAGCAGGATCTGGAGAGACCTTTGCTCAAGTCATTATCCTTAATATCCTTAATAATAGTACCAGCCTGGGCCCGCGCGGCTGGGGGGGCTCCAGTGGCCAGGAGCACTCCTAAAAACACCGGCGGACAGCGTTCTATTCAAGTGTGTTATTTTACCTTAAAACTATATCTCCTCATTACTGAGAGAATAGTAAAGTTAATTTTTGCTAGATTAATGATATTTGAGTAATATTTTTGGTTGAGCTGAGTTCGAATAATTGGCCATTAATTGAAAAAGGAAATTGAATTGAATTTATCTTGTACATAAATCCTGTCATAGTTATTAATGGATCTTAGAAAAATATCAGCCTGTTCCCAGAAATGGATGGTGTACACTGATTCTTCTGAGCTTATTAGCTGTGGCAATTTAGAGTTTTGTTAAAGATGATTTAGGAAGAGAGACATAATTGAATTGAATATTGGGGGAATTCGCACGCCTGATGAGCTCTCGGCCCGTTTCTCCATTAAGGGTTTGGAGGGATTTCCAGGTTCTGCAGGAAGGCGGCTCTTCCCCAGGAGATGGAGCTGAAGCTCCAGCCTGCAGTGCTGGGCTCTGGCCTTGCACCCCGGGCCGCTGTGCCCTGCGTGGAGGGGCTGCTGCGCGGGTGGGAGCACTGCCCACAGCGTGCCGGCCCGGTGCGGCTGCGTGTGCCCTTGCTGTCAGCTTTCTTCCGCTAATTACGCGCGCCTCTTTCCCCTCCCTTCATTTCCATAGAGTTTTATTTCGTACTTGACTTTGTTTTTATCATGGCACCTCTGAAAAATAGGCCGAGCTAGATAGGCAGGACTTGAGCTCTGGTCTGGAAGGTGGCAGAAGCAGCATCTGGCAGAGATGGGTGATGGATGGATGGACGGACGGACAGGGCTGTTCTGCTACAGAATGTTGTGCAGCAGGAGGTGTTTCTCAGCTCTGTGGACTCTCTCCTGAAATAAGCTACTGTGAGGATCATCCAGGGAATGATCTTCTGGAACAAAAAAGTCCACAGACTGCTTTCTGTGCAACACGTACAAAAAAAACTACAAGTATTTTGTTATCCCCAGCCTCCACACATCACTTCTAATCACAGGTTTCTCTCTGCCTCACTGTCTTTTTCTTTCTCTTTCTATTTTTTTTTTTTTAGGAAGTGAGTATAAACCTTTTTAAATAAGTAACAACTTTTTAAACAAATCCTAATATGCAAGGTCTCCAGGCTGTTTCTGTTGGTGCCCGGGCTCACAGGACCATGCATGGCACTGGGCTGCAGGCGGGTGTGTGGGGAGTCCCTCCTGCAGCACGCGAGGCCGCGTTGGCACGGCCAGCCTCCGAGGGACCCGGGCAGCCCCCAGAGCACTCCATCTGCTGTTGGGGTTTGCTCTTTGGACACTTGCTGAAGTTGTTCTTGCTGATAATTCTGCTTCCCAGATGAGAAGAAAAGGAATAAAGACACTAGAAAAATATGTTAGTCTTCCCTATAAATGCCCCTGAAATGCCCGAAGGGGATCTCTAGCCACGTGCAGAAGTGCCTTGCGGTAAGTTGCACATGGCAGAAGCGGTGGGATGGAAAACTGGGGATTTAGGCTCAGTTTGTGCAGAAGCGGCAGCGGTGCAGAGCCAGGGCAAGCCTCGCGGTGGCAGTGCCCTTCAGCGATTGGGTTGGGTACCCGGCTCCTTCCTCACCCTGCTCATCCCTTACAGCCGCCTGGGTTCTGAGGGTTCTTGATGAAATACACGGCTGGGAGCTTCTTGAAACCTGCATCAGAAAGTTTGACCTCTTCATTAGCCTTTATCTTTTTTTAATTGGGAAAGATGAGTTCATGAAGTGAGCTGGTGAATGTAGAAGTTAATCCTGCTGTTTCTGACAGTCATGGAAAAAATGGTTGTATAAGTATTGTCATTTTGTGACATGAACGTGTATTTACAACCTCCTGAAATGAAATCTCCCACTTCATTTCTTAGGGAACCAAGTCAGCTGTCAGGTAGTTGCTTCCCATCTCTTCTGGATGGGAAATAGGATCTGAAAGGTGTTGCCACAGCAGTACCTTTCTTTGCCTTTGACATGTCTTTTTTCTATACGTTTTTGAAACAAATCTGTAAGACGTCTCTAGAGTTGTTCTGACTGTGAGGAATTTCATGGCTTATCTTCCGCCTGTTTTCTGACACCTCTATATGATTAGAAGAGGAGGAATAATTACAAAACAGCGAGAATTTCACAGATCAGTAGCTCAATAATGCAGTCTTGGGTCAATTTCTGTTGTTTACAAATGGGCTGGTGCTGAGGAAACTGGTGATATAGCAGCTTCTCTATATATAGAATCATTATGCTGCTTGTATTAGCTATGGATTTACAATTTATATGGGATGGCATTTTCTGTGGGCTGTGGATTTCATGTCCAGAGTTTCATACTGTAGTCGTGCAACAGACTACACGTTTGCAAAAATGTGAGATTATTTGTGTAGAACAATTACCATCTTGCAGAAACCCATACATCTAAAAATCAGCGAAAATACTTGAAATTGATAAGCTGTAGTATCTGAACACAAGGGGATATCAACTATTTCTAAGCATCTAAAATTAAAAAAGGCTTTTCTAACCGCAGTTGGAAAAGAGAGGCTAAAGGAAACTACTTTCGTTTCGTTTTGTTTGAACTGAAGCTGTCACGTAAAGCCAGACGTGCCGCGGCCACCGTGCCTTGTGCGGGTATCCCGGCAATGCGTGACTTGCCTGCTGCCGTCCCGCACCAAGCTCTGCGGTCGCCGCTGTCGGTGTTTTGCTCTGCACTGCCCGAGAGCAGAGGCTGTTCAGTGTGCTGTAGAGGCCCCAGGGAGAGACGCAGCTCCCCGGCTGCCTGGCCTCGGCTCGGTGGGAGTGTGGATGTGTCCAGAGAGCCCGGCTGGGGAAGAACATCCACTGACTCCCCACGGGGGGTCTGTGCTGTGAGAGGAGGCCTGGGGACCCTGCTCTGCAGCCAGGCCAGCCCTTCTCTGGGAGAGCCCTGTCTGAGCTGGTACCTGCCTGCCTGTCCCCAGGGCACGAGGCAGAGCCCTGTCCCAACCCCCCCACACCCGTCCCTAGAATCTTAGAGTCATTTGGGTCGGCAGAGCCCTTTCAGCTCATCGAGACCAACTGTTCTCCCAGCACTGCCAGGGCACCACCGACCCATGGTCCCACTGAGCAGAACCTGCCTGTGCTGGATGGTGCAGGGGACATTAAACTGAAACACCTCAGTTGGATCTCTCTGCCCATGCCCTCCCTGCTTCTGTGCTGTGGCATGGGGGTCACCCGGGGTCCTGCTGGAAATCGGTGCTGGGCTGTGAGGGCAGCTCCCCACTTCTCCTCGGGGCTGGCCCGTGGCGTGGTGGCTGCGGCACTGCCAGAGGCTCTGGTGGCACTCGTGCTTCCTGAGATGACGAGGAAGGGAACGGACAGCGGAGGAGAGCTGCTGCCGTTGCAGTGTAGGAGTGTGTTGTGGCTTTGTTTGCTTCTGCCTTGTTGCATATTTAATTATTGTATGTTCTTAAAGTAATTTGTCCAGAGATTTATGGAAAGAATTATTGGTTGGCTCAACGCATACCTCACAACAGTAAATCCTCTCAATTGCATTCCATTTATTTGACAGCTCTGCTTCTGACAGTTCAGTGATACTGTGGAGATACTCCTGAGACTTTGGCTCGCAGTCCTTGGCAGCTTAGTGTTTGCTGCCTGCTTTTTGCATAGTTGTTCTCAAGTTTTATTTAGCTTTTTCCCTTTTTTCATAGTACATAATACTTAGAATTTATTCTTCCTTATCCTGTCTGGAAGAGTGTATATAATTCAGTTTGATACAGAAGTTGTTGCATGCAGATAATGGAGAATTTTGAGGGCAGCCACAGCTACCAGGGGTTTTTCACTCTGAATGGAGTAAAGGTCTTGTTTACAGGCCTTTTTTTAGATTTTATTTTAGTAAAGTTTCTTTGAAGTCCAGGAGCACGGCAATTCCTCTCAGGGCCCAGGGAGCCAAACCTGCTGTGCAGGGCAGCGTGGCTGAGAGCAGGCTCTGCAGAGCAGGGCCCGTGCTGGTACAGGCAGGGGCACACCGCTTCCCCTGTGGCTCCCGTCCCCGCGCTCAGGACTCGACCGGAGTCGCTGCCGCCCGTCTGCCATCCACCTGGCCCCGAGCCCGGGCACCGCACCAGGAGGGCAGCGCTGGGCGCTCCAGAGCAGGGGCGCGACCGTCGCCCTGCCGCGTGCACTCTCCGCTGGAGCCGGGCGTGGCGGCACCGGGCTGGTCGGGCTCCCGACTTGGCACTGGTGAAGCCGATGCCCGGTTCCCTGCCCACCGTTCTTGTCGGCACCCGCTGGGCCGGGCTGGGGGCAAGGGAGCTCTCCAAAAGCCAGGAAGGGGGGCAGAGCGCTGCTTGGCACCCATCGTTAGCAGCTCACCTGCCAGAGGCCTGTGGGCGCAGGTTACGAACTTCCCTGGTACTGCTCCTCCGGCAGCTGCTCGCTCTGAGTGCACGGGTACATGGCTGCCTTCCGCACAGCTGCTGAATAGACGGCTCTGAGCGTTTAAACGCTGCCAGGGTATTCAGTCGGAGCTGATCCTTCCCTTCTGCAGCACGGGCATCCTCCCCGCCTCCTCTGCTGCCCGCGGAGGCATTGCCAGCAGCCCTGCCTCGTCCCCAGCTGGGCAGCTGCCCCTGCCCTTCTGCTGCCGGCGAGGAGCGTGACCAGGGCTGGGGGACCCAGGGCGTTCTGCGTAAGGGGTCACCCGGCGCTCGGGAAGCTGGTGAATGTTTAATGGAATGGGAAGAGCGGTAATTGTTGAGAAGCAGTGTCGTTGCTGAAGTAATTGAAGATGAGGCACAAATAATAGAGTAAATGCTTTAATTTGAAGTTTGGTCTCCTTTAGAAATCTGGGAGCACAGTTGTCAGGTTTTTTTCTTCCTATAGGAAAAAAAGTATTGTCAAGGTATGGGGCAATCAGATTGTTTGCATTTATATGCAGTAGGGCTAAAGGCGGGACTATTTATACATGGCTTTAGCAGAGCCACCATTTTATTAACAGCCCTTTTCAAGTAATGCGTGTGAGGAATTTTGTTTGTGCAAACAAAACGTTTGATTTGGAACAGCTCTGGCTTTCAAGAAAAGATGTGAGATTGGAAAATGTGAAAATAATTGCTTACAAAATTATGAAACGATGTTTAAGGAACTCGCTAATGTGTTTGTCTGAGGCATTGAATTAATTCTTAAATAAGAGCTGCGTGACTCTGGAAAAATAATAAGTATGCTATTTACTGATCTAAACTAATGGGTTTCTTAGTGTTTGAAGTAATGTTATAATGCAGCATTCATAGCTGAAAAGAAAGCAATACAGGAGTCTGCGCGCTGTCTGCTGTGAACATGCCGTGGCAGGCGGCTGCGCTGCGTACCTTTCCAGCTGTGCCTTTCAGAAAGGCTCGGAAATGCACTGATTGTTCACAACTAAACCCAGACAGACAGGAGAAAAGATTAGGTAGTTTTACACTACCTAATGGTAATCTCAGAACACTACTCTTGATGTGAAAAGGCAATAAGCAGCCCAGTTTCCACAGGGAAGAAAGATGAACACAAAGCTGCGCCGTTCCTGGTGAAGTTGAGCTGGGCTCAGCGGCAGGGTCGGGCGGGTGTTGGCAGGGGAGTAATTCCCCGGGGGAGGAGACGGCTGAAAAAGGCCTGGTGCTGCCGGCGAGGCAGCAGGATCTCCTGCCACGGAACCCCCACCGCCATGGTTGGCACATCCCTGGTGTCCTGTGGTGCTCGTAAAGAGGAGCTAAGGGCCAGGGCTCGTGATGCTGGTATCGAGGGGCCAGGGACATAGGCTTGCTGCTCCGTTAAGTTTAACAGCGTTTGCGAGGAACAAACCCAAACTAGAACCCTTGACACTGAGGAAGCGTTTCCACTCGGTTTTAGAGGGCTTCCAAGTGTCTATTGATCAGTGTTCTCTAACAGCACAGAAATAATGTGTCTAATTTAACTGGCCACATGGAAGAGTATAGAAAAAACATTAGTTATCCCTTGAAAGGCTTGGAACATCGATAGGAGGACATAACATTAATGACTTTCCTATACACGAGCTTCAAAAATGGCTAAATGAGGAAGAAATTACAAATTTATTTTCCTATAATTTCAGCAGTTGTCTTGTTTTACTGCACCAGTAAAGCATTAAGCAATGAAATGTCACACAAGGAGTATTTTCCTGATAATTTGTCTGACATGCAAAGCATATAAAACAAAAGAGGAAAAGATGGAAATGTGGGGTTTAGTCATTTTGACAAATTTAGTGATTTTTGCTCATGAAGTCTGGCTAAGAGTCTGCTGCTTCTGTCCAAACGTTTTCGAATATTGCTGGTTTTTAAGTGGCTCACTGTGTCAGGAACTTCTTTGTTGTCACAATTCTTCCCTTTACCCTGGACGCAGATTGCTAATTTTATAGTAATTTATTAACATGAATAGCAAAAATTACTTAGACTTCAGGCTTTTGTTTTTGGAATGAACAGGATAAATACCAGGCCTCTGGCGTGGCAGCAGGAGTCCAGGCTGGGGAGGGATATACTGTTACCAGTTCCCTTCCCGTGCTTATGCAGTATTAGAGTGTAGAAAGGTTTTGGGTTGGTTTCGTGTATCTGGCCTTTTCCAGATAAACAGAAGATTTTATCAGGGGGTGGAGGGAATAAATCTGATCTCTGAATGATCTAAAAGAACCTTGACCATTCATCCTGGAACTGACTGGAATTGCTCCCTGAGTGCCCGCTGGTTCTTCGCAGACCAAGGCTTCTTCTAGTCCCTTCCTGACTGGTGGGAGTCGAAGCTGGGGGTGGAGTGCTGGTGGCTGTTGGTAAGAGGAGGTCTGCACGCCCTGTTTAGAAGCACATGTGCAAGGGACAGTTCTTTGTGTTCTTACACTTGGAGTGTTCAGGCTGTGCGTTCAGGATTTGAGGAGAAGCATTTATCCAAATGTTTGAGAGAGGCTGCTCGTGAGGATGCATTTGTTTTCTTTGCTGGAAGTCACAACTGCACCAGGGTTATCAGGCATCTGTTGTCTCTCTCCGTAAACCAGAAGGTATCTCTTCTATGCCTTCTCCATAAAAGGCACATAAAAAATTGCGCTATGAATAGTAACCAGCATCCTGTGAAACTCTTCATCAGTCAGTGAAAGTTGTGCGTGAGGAGATGAATTAAAAAACCAACCAAACAAAACCCCCATCAGCTCCCCCCGAAACATTCTGTTCTTTACGCCGTTTATTTCACACCTATCCAGCACACCTGCAAGCATTGCACGGAAGCACGGTGATGGTTTTGGTGCGGAGGAAACCACGACCGCACAGCGGGAGCGAGAGGCTGGTTTGTGGCTGTGGGTTCGGGCTGCGGGTCTGCAGTGTGTTGCAGCGTTGGGAAGGGGGACGGGAACAGCAGTCGAGCTGCTGATCAGGCCTGTGGACCTGTGACAGGATTAGAGAGCACAGAAGAACAGGTCCAGATTCTGCCCAGTAACAAGGGCAATAAAAGAGCAAAGCTGTGTTTGTCAGGAAGTGCGTCAGAATACCCAAGAAGGAACCTTTGACAATAGAAAGGTGACGGAAAGTGTAAATCCGTGTTGTACGGTACTAAGCCTCGTCTTTAATGTATTTGTGAGGAGGTGCAGGAGGGACCTGCACACCAGTACTAGACTGGGCTGTGTCTGTGGGGACAGGCTGGGGGAGCACGTGTTCGGAGGTACCACTTGCTGTGTGGAAATTAGGGGAAACAGGGCACAGGAATTGGGATGCTCTTTGTATTACAAGTTTGTAGTTGGTGGTTTGAGCCTTTATATTAAATGGGCAGTTAAAGGGTTTACACCACAGAGGCAAAAATGGTGTAAGGGGAAAAAAAAGTGTGAATGCATGGGTGATGTGTGGGTGTGGGAGCCTGTGCCAGGCTGCCCAGAGAGGCTGTGGAGTCTCCTTGTCTGGAGAGATTCCCACCCCGGCTGGACCCTGCGCTGCTGGGCCCCTGCTCTGGGTGCCCCTGCTGGATGGAGCAGGGGGTGTCACCAGACCAGCTCCAGAGGGCCCTGCCAGCCCCACCGGTCTGTGATACATGGGAATGTCAGAACCAAAGCAATAGTGATTGGGAAATCTATGGACCTTGAGGGTGGGAGGAGACAAAGTAAATGATAACTTTAATGCAAAAAAACCCCCACTAAACTAACAAAACAACCCCAGTGTTTTGTGCAAGAATTTGTCTCTATGTTGACCAGTTACAATAACGGCTTATTAATCTCAGGCTTAAAAGGCTGCAACCTGAACTGTCTTGCATTTAATTATGAAAAGGTCTCCAAAAAAGATGGAGTATTTCTGTATTGACTCGTTTTGTTGTGAAAGCAGCTGCAGTGATAAATCCCGCATGTAAATATTGCTCTTACTTACAGTCCTCTCTTATGCAAATTGTCTTTTAAATAACAGCTTCTGCAGTGTTCCATCATTGCAGAGCATTCTGTCTCTGATACCCAGGTACCGGGTCAACGTTTGAGACCCACTGAGTTCCACAGAAGGAACCAACTGCCCCAGCTGTGGATCCTGGTGCAGATGGTGCGCCTCTTACAAAGGAGGAAAACCACCTCAGTGCGTCCTAACCTTTTATTCCTCAAGCACGCCCTGCGTGGTGGTTTGGGCTTTGTGTTGATGGAGTCATTTGGGCTTGGTGCTGGATGGAATCAGCTGGCCCAAACACCCCCCGAGGTCCATGTGCGCGGGTACGAGCGCTGCCAGGTTGTACCAGGGTCTTCTCACAGCAAGCTGCAGTCGGAGCCCCTGTGCGAGAGAACAGGTCATACCCTGATGAACTTGTGTGCGCACAGCGGGGAGGGTGTAAGGCGTGCTGAGAAACGTTTGAAAGGTATTCTGGATATCTGCAGGGTATTTCTTCTATTGTAGCTATGCTTCTAGAATTGGAAAACTACGTTTCCTCCAAAACCACCAGAAAAACCATAATATAATATAGAAGTAATGATGGAAGGGGGAGATATGTACCTCTGTTTCAGCTGTTGCTTTACCGTATTCCCAGCTGTCTACCACAAAACTGAAATATTGCTGAAGTGCTAATGGCTTTAAAACTGGAATTAACTTTGCTTATCAGTAAGAGAGAGTGAATTTACAGTGTACCGGCTGCCTGGCACTTGCTGCCATAGGAACAGAGGGTGTAAATCTTTGCGCTTGAGCTCTTACACCAACTGCTTGATTAGATGTAGATCTGTTGCACTTACCTCAGACTTCTACCCCTTCTCCCTAGACTCTCTCTAGACAGAGGAGCCAGGAGCACTTTCTGGTGGTACCTCTATTTCTCTTTTGACAGTAGTGGGAGAGTACTGTGTGCATGCTGGAAGCCTCAAAGGTGTACAGGGAAGGAGGAGATGAAAAAATTCACTTGTGAGCTGCTATTTTCCATGAAAGGATCGAATGCAGAGTAGCTGCTTTTCTGCAAATTAATTTTGAGTAGTAATTCCTCCAGATAGACAAGGGCTGTTCTTCTGTTTGTGGAAATGATTCTTTGAGGGACAGGAGAAAAAAAGTAACTTCACAGGGCTTGGAAGGGTGAGAAAGATTTGAACTAAAAAATCAGAGTACTTTTGAAAATACGAACGTAAGTAAACTGTTTTGTGTGGGTAAGCACCCATACGTTGCTCTCGGGGCCCTTTACGGCAGATAAAGGCTGTCTTTTGGGGTCTCTAGAAAACAGTACCAGGGTTGAGGGGGATTCTGTCCAGCGTGGGCTGCATGGGAAGAGTGCAGCTGGTTTTGTCCCTGTGGGCAGTAACGCTTTGGGCTGCCGCTGCCAGGGCCAGTAACCAACGCGCGCTGGCCCGGAAGGCATCTCCCGCTGCTTCTGCAGCTCCTGTGCCCCTTGCCCCAGACAGTCAGCAGGTTGCTTGAGCTCTGCCTTGTTTCCATCATCCCTAAACCAGTGCCGATCATTGCCTCTGCTCGCAGGTTTATTACCTTGCATTAGATATTTAGAATTCACTAATATACTACTACTATTAATATAGTAATATATGTGCAGTACTTTAATTATCTACATATATATGCAAAGAAACGGGGTCTTCTTTGATGGCAGCCAGCAGCTCGGATGCAGGTTTGAATATGGGTTTCCAACAGAGACTTGTATCTCTTGTAGGCTCCAGATGCATGCAACGATGTGAACTGATTTCAGCAGGAGCTGCGTCAGTCTTTTGTCCTTGCTGCAGCTGTACGTAGGCTTGCGTTGTGTTTGCACGCTTAGTGCCCGTGCAGTTGGAGTTTGAGATCGAGAGCGCAGGGCTTATTGCAATCATCCACGCTTAGACTGCTATGTGAGGAGAGATACTTGGAGCTTTGTAAAAGGACGTGTAACTCTGTCTAGTATTGTAAATAAAATACATTCTAAATATTCAACTCTAAGGAGAAATGAAGGCAGGAGAGATGATAGAAGAAAGAGCAACTTGTGCTGCAACCTTGAGAACAGTTACTCAGGGCATCTTATCCCATGGCTGTGATGTCCATTAGGTCAGAACCTGACAAGAAGTCTTCGGTTGGCTAGCCTTTTTTCCTCTTTGTTGTTTACCAGGAGTTCTCCAAGTCCAAGAAACTTCCATTTCATGTGTTGCCTGATGTACTTGTTGGCTTCTCATAAAACATCTTTGGCTAGATATCCTGTTTATTGGATATCTGGAAAATATTTTATCTGTGGTTGGCTGTAGTCTTAGGAAGTCATAATAGGCTTGAACCTCCAGGAGGACCAAGAGCATGGAATCCTAAGAACTGAGCAGGTGGTGGTTCCTGCAGATTGAGTTCCACACTTGGGATGACCTCTGCCCACCTCCAGGCCAGTTCTCAGACAAAGAGAAGGGGACCCTAAGCCAGCAGGCGAATGCGTGCTGCACAGCAGGCTTCGCAGCGAAGGTGGTCCAGCTTGGCACAGAGGAGCTTCAGGCTTCAGGGAGAAATCTGCATCTGAGAATTCTCCATCGTTTAAACAGAACCACCCAGAGGTGGTGGGAAGGAGACCACAGGGTACTTTGCATACAGAAGACTCTAAGTGGTGTTTCAGGTCTCTGCATTATTTTGGTCTGAAGTGAACGCAGGCCCTCAGCTTTTTCAGGCATACTGAGATTTGAAGATTCTTACTGCATTCCTGTGCTTTCAGTCTCTTTGCTCTGCAGGCAGCCAGACAGGGCTGAGCTGTGAGTCCCAACATATCCTCAACCAGGTTGTAGAGCTGGAGGCGATGTCACTTGGCAAGCGTTCCCTGTCATTGCTAATGCGCTAGAGGTCTGCTTTATTTTTTTTGGCCTTTAACTGTGAGCCAAGAAAATATCACTTGCAAAGCATCCGTAAATCTTCAGAGATTGGAGTGGGTGTTCACAGGCAGGTAAAATGGTACATCTTGATACTGGCTGGGTGGGAAGGATGTTGTTCCTCAGCCAGGATAGCGGGGCGGAGAAGTCTGGAGAGTGCTTTCCAAGGTGTGTGTCTCCCTCCAAGTATTATCCAGTGGTCAGTGTTTTCCAGGGGGACCTTGGACCTGTCTTGAGTCTTTAGCCTTCCTCCCAAGTAGGAGACACCAACTCACAAAGTTGTTCCCTGCAGCCCTTCTGCCAGACTCCCCGATAGCTCGAGAGAGTGCCAGGATTCGATGGCTAGCCTAGGCTGGGCTTTAAAGTAGTTGTTTTCTGATCTCCTAATACTAATGTAGTTAAAATTATCTCATTCTTTGACCAGGATCTAAAGCTTTTTTGCAATTGGTGCTTTGGTTTCTGACTGGCAGAGATAAACAAACCAAGAACATTGCACTGGGTTAAGATTTAAATGGGAAATAGGATGCTTTGCAGTGACATCCGGGGACCGTTCCTTGCAAGCAGTGTCACAAAAGCACAGGTGACCCCCGTATGTTTGTATCCTCTGTTAGTCATCTGTGGTTCCCCACTGTTACCCTTTGGGATGTGGGGGTAAAAGCAGGCGTCTGTCCATCTGGAGACAGTCGAGGCAGATCGGGAAGGCTGTGTGCTCGATGGCACGTGTCCCCGTGAGTCCCAGGAAGTCTCCTTATCCTGACTTTGCAGTGCTGCTGTCAGCAAGCCAGGAGCTGCCTGGCTTTCAGTTAATGTCATTACATAATGCTGCTCCTTTAATATGACCTTTAGCTCTGATGCATAATTTGGAGAAATAGTCCTGCATTTACTTTTCAGTTAGTATTCTGGAGCATACCCCAGGAGGATGACTACCATTTATTACTCGTCCACACGTAGGACTTCGTGAAGGCAGCTAAGAGCGTGAGCTATTAATTGTGCTAAGAAAAGAATGTGTTCCTCTGAGCAGCCCATCCATGTTTCCTCCTCGTCTCAGCTTCTTGTTTTCTAGGACACGTTAAGAAGAAAGTGTGAGATCTTCCCATAAATGCTTCTTTCTTGTAGATACTTTTCCCATTTTGGTATCCCAAGCCCTAGTTTCACGTGAGCTCTCCCTTTAAGGAACTGATGACTACGCTAAATGGCAAATAAAGCTCTGTGATGATACCACCAATGACTTCCCGGGGACAGACATTAACATTTTGTTAAGAAATCCCTCAGAAGTGTGCAATTAGTCCTCATTTTTGAGCTGTGGTTCCCTGATGATGAGAATGCTTGGTCCCTACTTGCAGCATAGTCTGCCCGGAGCAGCTGCCTGTGCAGTGCTTACGTGTCTAGGTAGGCTTGAGTCTTCCAGGCCCTGCTGGCTGCCAGTCCCACAGATGTGTCCTCATGCCACATCTGTGCCATCCCCGACCCGCGGGGCAGTGTCTTGCGTACAGCGAGCCCCGCAGTTGCGGCGATACGTTCGTGTTCGTGTAGCATCGCAACCGGCTTACCCTGGAAGGGGGAGTGCTGGTGAGGCCCAAGAGCGTGTGTCGGAGCTGCCTGTGGAGCCAGTACGTAACGGTGGAAGGGAGGTGGCTAAACTCAGCCCGGAGTGAAGTCAGCTGTGACAAGGCAGGGCGCAGTACCTGCCGTTTGCTTTGGCTCTCATCCTTAAACCGCTGCAGTGAAAGAGATGTCAGGGCAGTGGCCTGCCGGCCGGGTCCATAATTCTCCCGGCCTGCCTCCATCAGCGCCGATCAATAGAGCCACCCGAGCCTCTTACCGTGGGAGATCCTCCCTCCTGCCCTCCCCGGCGCGCTCAGCCCCTTTCATCCTCCAGAACAATATTTTGAAATGTATGGAAAATTAATTATCGATTACGGATGTGCCCCGGTTCAGGGGAGGTAAAAACAAATGGATGCATTTACGATGAGGGACGTAATCTGCTTTATGAAACTGAATGTCTTTTGCTCTGCTCCTTCCCTCCCTCTTTTTCTCTTCTCTCTCCTCCTGCCCCCTCCCCCTTCCCGTACGCCGGATAAAAGACAGGCCTGATAAAGTGAGAGAAACAAGATTGGTTTTCTAAGGGCACTGGGCCCTTCACGATCAGGTAAATCACAGGCTGTCTGGCTGGCGGGCTGGGTGATGACCTGCTCCCCGCGCCGCGGCACCCGCGGGGTGTTATGATGTGCACCCGGGCGGCGGCGGGGGGCTGCCGTGAAGGTGAAACTGTCATATCGATCTTTTTAGCACTAAAATATGAGCCACTTTACTCTGCTCCCCGATGCTGTGATGTGAAAAATAATAACTCGGATCCAAATTAAAAATATTGATCTCTGGAAGGTGTTGAAAGTAAATAAACACCTTCCGAAGTTTTCGGGTCAGCCAAGAAATGGTATTCAGCAATAAATGTGTCGGCATGTCAGAATCCAGGGTTCTTGATCTGTTTTTCCTTTTGAATTGATTTTTCATTACTTACTTCCTAAAAGTGCTGGAATTCGGTCCTCTACTGTTAAATCCCACTGTTTGGGCAAATTATTTCTTTGGGGCTTATGAGGTGCTCCTAATCCACTCACTCATTGATTGATTGATTTTTGACTCAATAAACTTGCATTACCCTTGCTTTATTTAAGGCTTCCATCATAATTTTTTGTACATTTAGGCTTGACTTTTTTATTTCCTTCTAACAGATGAGCTGACATTGGTCTATCAAACATGTGGGAAAACAATTGCCACAAGGTTAATTTTATTGCTAGCTCCATGCATTTTAAGTAGGTGCCAGGTATTTTCCACTACAGGCTGATAAATTGCAGCTGAACCACTAAAGCGTAAGAATGAATAGCAGCACTGTAACAACAACAACAGAAACGCCATACAAATGCACCGCGTAGCGTAAGCATTAAATGGATTATTTTTGCTTCATTGGTTTAACTTCATTTTCCGTCCAACCAGCAGCAGGAAGGCGGTGGTGTAACGAGCTCTGGAGCTGGTCCGGGCGGGAGCGGCGGCACTGCCGCTGTTTCTGCCGGGCGGGAACGCAGCAACACGCGGTAACGTCCATCTGCACGAACGCCGTTCATTTGTACGTGTTCAGTCCTTCGCTGGGAACAGACACAGTGACATTGCTGTTCTCCAGCAGCTCTTGGGAACCTGCTCTTCCCTGTTGCTGTAAGAAATGGCTGAGTGCCTGCTCTGCTCTGCTGTGCTCTGCTCTGGAAGGTGGGAGAAGAGGAAAAGTGGCAGTGAGAAGAAGAGTGGCTTCTCCGTGAGCCCGGAGAGGGGAGTTTCGTCAGTGTTAAAGAAGTGTGTTTGAAAGCCCCTTAAGCAATTGTGTCTGTGAACATCCCTTTTCTCCCGGAGTTGGGACTCCTGCCTGTGCAATTCCCGTGCATGGGAGCCCGCCATTTACAGCCTTCCTGTCCCAGATTTACTAGCCGGTGCCCAGTGGGTCAAGTATAGTTAAGCTCCCGTGCTTACGGTGTTTAATACAAGGAGACGTGCTCAATTAAGAGGAATAAAAGGAGAGCCCCATAAATCTCTGTAGGGAGCTGATCGTGGTGGAGTCATTGTCCACTGTCCTGCATAACTGCTCTTCCCCAGCCAGTTCTGCCTTTGGATCGCGTGCATCTCGCTAACGTCCAGAGGCTTCTTGGAAGTAGCCAACAGACATTGTTGGTTCAATCTTCCCAGATGTATCCATGTGCAGCACTGTGATTAAAATTGATTCCTTTTTTTTTTTTAAGTGCCATAATTAAAAATCAACTATACTAAAGCAAGGGGAGGGGCTGCAACTGCCCAAACATCCTGCGTGTTCTCCTGCGCTTTGATTATCAGTGAGCTTCATGTCCGTGGGTCAGTCCCGTCTCTGCTCTTGGGACTCTCCCAGGTGAGGCTGACGTTTGTCAGGGAGCGTGAGGCCAGTAACATTCCGTGTGAGGTGCACGCAGTGCTCGGGTGTCCTCGAGTGAAGGGTTTTGCCCCCGAGTGCCGCGTTTCTTGCCTGGAAGCGGTGGAAGCTCGGCCGGCACCTCAGGGGTCGTGCGGCTGTGTCGGGGGGCTGCCGGTGGAGCTTTCTGCTGAGGGTTGGCCTGTGTGTTGGGGAGTGCCAGCGCTCGAGAGCCCACCCTCCCCCAGGGCCCTCTGCTGTGAGGGACAGTGCCTCGTGGCTTCGGATGATGTTAACAGCGAGCACCCTGGCATTAGAGGGCCGTGGCTGCTGAAGGGGATGGGGGAATGGGTCCCAGGGTGGGCCAGCTGCAGTGGGTGTCCTTCTCCTCACCGGCTCTCCTCTGTTTCTGGCACAGGGCTTTTGAACCTCCTCCGGTCAGCGCTGTAGACTTGAATCTGAGTTACAGGATTGAATGTTGGAAAAGACTTTCCAGGCACAGCATGAGTCAGTCCCACGCCACAGAGCTGTAGGGCATGACCACGGTCTCCTTCCCGAAGAGAGAGGGAGGAGAAGGAGGTAGGAAGCCTTTAACCCTGGTTTTGCTGGGCTGCTTCTAAGCCTTTGGCACTTGGAGGGCTGTGTATTTATGTGTGTATCTATCTGCTGCTTCAGTTGTAGCCGCTGGGCCATTGCGAATCGGTCGCGGTGGCCGTAGCTAGGCCATTTCTGGTGGTCTGGGAGCACAAACAGCATGGCTGGGTTCTGAGCTCTCTGCTGGAGGCTGCTTGCTGGCCATCACCAGCTCCTGGGTAGTCCCCCAGCTCTTGGAAAGGCCATTTTGGAACCTGCAGTATGTTTTGAACACCCTCAGATCACATGTGATTGGGGGGGATAAAAAAAAAGAGGAGATATTTTTACTGCTGTCAGTCTTGCCAATGCAGTCTGACAGCAGAAGCAGTTCTCCTCTCGGTAATTTTCAATTTTTTTTTTCCCCAAGCTATTAATTTGCAAAACAGCCTGGTTTACCATATGAATTATGTGATGTTGTGATAGGTAAGTTCTTGGCAGGAACAGAATTTACCCGCTTCCTTGTTTAGCCACTGACTCCTGCGGGTCACCGTTCCACCCGCTACTTCACCTGTGTGTGCCTGGAAGGAAACAAGCTGGTCTGGGGAGCTGGGAGAGCAGCAAGACTTGCTGCAGGTCGAGAAGATACAGTCTGTGAAGGATGGGCAGTGCTGGGCATGGCTCGTCTGGGCAGGAGAAGACTGTGAGCAAGGCAAAGGGAACGAGTTTCCCCATATTGTCTGAAAGAGGACATAGAACAAATTTAAATAAAAATAAACCTCTTAAATTTTACTGTGGAAGCTGCCATGAGCAGGTGATGCCTGCAGCTGGACCTGCTGTGGTAGCAGGGGGGACTTCCCAGGGCAAATCCCTCTCTTTCCATGGTTTTGTTTTATCGTAAGAAATAAAGAGTCCCACTACGCGTATTTCTTTCTGTTTTCAAAAAATGTTTTTATTTCATTGGCAAAAAGGAGGACTTTCATCATCCTGACACACGATAATGCTAATTCTTCGGCTTCAAGAGATCGCATTGCAAGAACGTTCTCAGCTGTCGCAAGGCTGCATCGTTACCTTAATCCCCTCACCTTGTCTTGGGCACTTCAAAAAATACTAAAAATGTAACAGCTGTCTAACTATTACAGTTCTGTTGAGTTTATCCTTTTAAGTTACGATCCGTATTCTGGCCAGAATGTCTTTTAATTCAATCTCTTGTCAGTAGACTTTCTTAAAGAGTAAGAAAAATATGTTACTGACACGTTGGCAGAGGTTTGACCAAGCTGTATTGTGTTGGACCATATATCAAGGGGAAATATGATTGAACGCTGTGTCACAGCACATGTGGGA
The DNA here is from genome assembly GCA_025345505.1 of Todiramphus chloris collaris. Classification (NCBI taxonomy): domain Eukaryota; kingdom Metazoa; phylum Chordata; class Aves; order Coraciiformes; family Alcedinidae; genus Todiramphus; species Todiramphus chloris. Next base: position 15,937,051 of record JANVCC010000077.1, read on the forward strand.
AACAAATATTCTCCAAGAAATCTATTGGTGAACAAACTGAAAAATTGTTAAGCTCTTAAAGAGCTTAAAGGCTTGTTAGCATTTTTTGACAGAAAACCACTGAAGCAGTGAACACAAAAAGAAAGAGCAAAGAAGTCGTAATGGGTGGCTCGCAGCGGGGCTCGGGGCTCTGCTGGTTCGGCGCAGGCTCGGAGCGCGGCCCCTGGCTCCTGCTGCGGGGCTGGCAGGGAGCTTCCTTCTGACACCTCCCGGCCTCTTCAGCACTGCTTCCCCAACTGCTCCTGTGACGCCGCTCGGAGACTTTGTCAGCTTGCCTCTTGTCAAAACGACAGGAAAGTCTCTTGGTAAGACAGGACCTGTTACCTTCTTAAAAAGTACTGGTTTCCTGTGGGTGTTTGGATGGGCTTTGCCAAAAGGGCTGAACCTGCCATGTTTGGGTCTAACGTGACCATCTTCTGTCTCACTGAAAGGGGTTTATTTGTCTGAGGCCAGTATCGGATGGGAACCCCTGGTACAGCCTCCAGCTTAGGACAAAGCCTGAACAACAGCCTGATGAATGCCCCTTACTACATGTTCTAAATGAAGTGATGCCTGGCAGGTATGAAGATCAGATGAAATTAATCATCCATTAATGCACTTTAGCTTCGCTTATCTTCTCACTAGTGAATAAAAGCCCAGGAGAAAAAGATGAGTTGATATTAGATATAGTATGAAAAAGAAAAGTCACTTTCAAACAGAACAATCGTGAGCACAAACAAGTATCAATCTAGTCCCAGTAGTGTTGGTTTTGTTCCTGCTGACCAACATTATTTCTTTAAATCCTGTCAAATGAAATTTTAAAAGCAAAATGAAGTTGAGCACATTTCCTACCTTCCACAGCAGACATGTTTAATAATTCTGAATGAACCTGTCAGTTGTGGTAAATGTTGCCGATGCTTTCCTTGTTCTTAAAGCACCAAGATCACTGATAATTAATAAGCTTTGTAAAGCAAACACAGGTCAACATGTGCATGATGAATGGAGCTATTATTGTACATAGGGAAACAATTAATTTGTTGTTCCATATGGTCTGATGTCCATTAACATGCCCTACTACTAGCGCACAGCAGAAAAGCTGTAATAGAGTGTGTGCAGGTTTTAGGTTATGGACAAAGCAAAACATTTTAATAATCCATTCAGATACTAATTGGAAAGTAGCTTTTTTTTTTTTACTTTCTTTCTTCCCAGCTAGCAAGTAATGAGCTCTTCTTCTGACCAGGCAGGTTAGACAGACCGCTGTCGTCATCTTCACCAAGGCAGAATTGCTGGTCTGCCTTGAAAAAGGGAGTGGTGTTCTCTACTGCAGGTGTCAAGGGGACCTCAAGGAAAAGCATCTCACTCTTATTCAGGTGTCTTACCACATTACTACTTCTTAATGTATATTCTCTTAATTCAGTTAGCTGTGGGATACATGTAGTATCATACAGTCAGCACCTACGTCTGAACTCATTTTTGGTGCTGCTTCACGGGAGAAATTGTCAGTAGTGATAATTTCACTGTGGTGTGAGAACAATGTTACTTAATATTTCCCAACTTAATTTTTAGCAAACTCCAAAAAATGTCTGATTTTTTTCTATAAAGTTTCTTGGAGAAAAGCAAACTCTGAGACACACAGGCTTATCATGCACTATGGCAGCAGCCAGGTCTTTGTGCCTGTCCCTAACATAGCCAAGAAAGAATGAAGCAGTGTTTGAAAGGAGCAGGGGAGTCCCAGAGCCACGGAGGCATCACATGTTTGACGTGCTTTCTGATCATTTTCTTTAAGATACCACTGTGTTCCTGCTTTGATGCAGTCGCTTTAGAATTTGAAGTTCTCATAATTATCAGAGCAAAATGCAATTACCTCACAGTAATATTCAGCATGTTTCCAGATTAAAAACTAAAAAAAAACCAACAAAAATCAAAACAAAACAACCGATTGAGTATAGTCTTCCACTTCCAAACATTGTTGTGTGGGTTTTGAACCTGTAGCTGCTCTTTCAGGAGAGAGCTCTTTTTAATTAAAGCAAAGGGCCGTCAGGATTTCGGTTTGGCCTTCGCCACGCCAGCAGTTCCTGTGTTCAAGGAGTCAGCAGTGAAGTACCAGGCCTGGGGTGCATGACTCCATCAGCTTTCCTTGATTTCTGTCTCAGAATTCTGTTTGTGCTGGAATCTGTGCATTTTATTTAAAAACTTAAATTTCTATTCAAAGTCGAGTTATTTCTTTTTATTTTCTTCATTATTGTGAAAAATTGTTAGTAGTTTTCGGTTACCCTCTAGGGTTCTTCCTTTGACAGTTCATCTAAGGAAATCAGTGATTTGATAGATTTTCTGATGAAATACATGAGACACAGTAGATGTTTTAATTGTCCCGAGATACATTTTTCTTGAAAGTCTGTGGCAATCTGCAGTCAGCTTTTTAGAAACACTGATTGATGAATTCAGCTGTAATTTAAACTAAAAATTAATAAGACAGGCCTACACGGATCTGATGCAAGTTATTAGACCTGTAAGGCACTTTAATATATGCCATTTATTACTCAAAGAAGCGCAAGCCAAAAATGTTTCATGTGCACTAATAAAAATTCAATATAATTATTTCAGAGAACTTCAGGAAATGCAAACGGTCAAATAAACTGAATTTATTAAAACAATATCCAGTGAGAGGAATGCTGATTGACCCTCGGAGGGCTCCGCTCGGAGCCTCTGGTACCCCTCGCTCTTGGAATTTCTAGCTGCTTGAACTTCCTTTGCAGAAGCAGTTTTCCGTTTCCCCCGTCGCTGAATTAAAACCCATGCCATTCGCCATTTCACTTTGCTGTCTGCTTCTAAATAGCAAATATTGGTGGCTCTGTCCTGTGTTTTTGCCTAAATTGCTGCGCTCTTCTGTATCCCGGAGTCGTAGAGATGAGGTGGCATAGTAGCTGGGCTATGTTTGCAGCTAGTCAGACCTGAAATACAATCCGAATCCTATGGCTGTCTCATAAGGTTTAAGGTTTTCTATTATTAAAATCTTCCTTTGAAATAATAAATGACTACAGGCTGTCACGGCAGGGTCTAGAAAGGCCAGCACGTAGAATGGGCTGAGATTTCATCTGAGCGTAGTTGAGTTTTATAGATCTATTTATGAGATCCAATACTGTAATGATGTAATTTTACTTGTCTAATAAATGTAGCTGTACAAGCAAAGGATAGCAAACATTTCCATTGTGACCAAAATCCTTTAAACTGCAGCCACTTTGATCTTAGAGCTCATGCTATTTAATAAATGCTGGCTATTCTTCTAACAATCACAATTATTTAAAGGGTTTTCAAAAGGGATAGAGCAAATCAAATAAAACAATTACTGTTGTATCTCATTCTGAAGTTAAGTGTATTTTTTATGTGGGTCTTGTTTAGTGTCTCCTCCCAGTTTTCATCCATTATCACAATAATTGAGTTTGTAGCTGGAATTAAATTTATCAAATTGTGTTATCCTCTTTTGAAATTGGATAGGTATCCTGGCAGTGGGAGCTAGAAGTTAATCTGCTTTGCTAAAGCCTCCAGTGGCACAGCGGCAACAGGATTGAGAAGGCTCAAACATTTTCCTGTCACCCTGGACACGATGTAATTTCTCCTCAATCCCTTGTGCAAATAATGACATTTGAATCGAGCATTAACAGGCTTAATTACTTTAAAATTGTCATTTTAATTTACACTGATATAGTATTGATCATACAAGCAGAGATTAAGCTGTTCACTGGAGCAGATGATGGGGAATTAAACATTAAAGGGTCCTCGTGGGGCTGAGAGGCCGCCCAGAGAGTGCCAGAAGAGGAATGATATTTCTCCGTAATGAACTGGCGGCATGCAGGGACATGAATCTTTGGCCTACTGGAAAAAGGGAAATAATGGGGTTTGGGAAGCATTTGCAGGTTATTCATTCGCTGCCATGCACCAATTCTCCAGTGATTCATCCACCTCACCAACATTTATTTATCTAGCAAATTCAGGAGCTCTGACCTTTCTGCTAAGTACATTTAACATAAGACGGAGTGAAATATTTCAGGTGTAACTTTTTACAAATATTAGTTATTGTTTCTCATTTCTGACTAATATTAAACAGTTATTTAATCTGCCATACACACCCACGCCCATTCGCGCCGCTCATGATGAGCAAATGGACTTCATAAAGAGATCCAAGTATTGTGGGATTAGATGAGGTCTTCCAAAGTCCTTGACCTCATTTAGTTACAGTCTGATTTTCTTTGGTAAACCTGAATTAAAGTTAATTTAAAGCAAGCGGATACAACTTTGTGTGGAAGATTATATGGCGCGTAATAGTAAAAACGATGACTAATCCTTCTAAAACCTCTAACCTAAAAATGTCACGGCTCTTGTACGAAGAGCATTTTAAAAGTCTAAGGAGATCTATGCAATAGTTTGAGACCAAAATTTTCATTTCCAGTGATTTGCATTCACCTACGAATTTGATTGAAACGTGGTTAGGAAACAAGTCTTGCAATTTTGATAATTTACCATGTAAAAACCCAAAGCTAAATGTGGGTGCTAAATTACAGAAAATCAGTGTTGTGTTTTCATCTATAGCAACTAAATTCTTTGGGTCCCCCCCCCCCGCCTTGAACTAGTAAGCCAGGTTTTTCTATGCCTTATGTTTTAATTTTATTAAGAAAAACTATAAGCAGTAGTGCAACAAAACAGGGTGCTGGACGAGTCGGAATACTCGTGGTCATTGCAACGTAAAGCAGAGTGTCTCCTTTCTGAAAGCTGACATTTGCACGTTGAAGAGGCCGTAGGGCCAGATCCCAGCCCACCGATTTCGGGTATTAAATTCTATTCTGTTGGTAAATATGCAAATTTCTGAGGAAATCCATTGAAGTCAATAGCATCTGAGGGTTTATTAATGTAACTTTCCTAGGATGCCATTTCTCTTACATGCAGCAAAAGGACTGTGCCTTAAAAATAAGGACGATGATAAGATGACGCAATATTGGAAGCTGCGTTTTCTTGTCACTTTTTTTTTCTGCACCACTTAAAGCAAAAAAATGGATTGACTAAACATAGAACCAATGCTAGGTACAAAAAGGCCTGGGGTTAGGATCCTGAAATTCCCAGAAATAATTTGTGGGTTGGTTTTTTTTGTTTCCTTCCTTTTTCTTTGGAATCTAAGGAAAAATTGTTTATCTTTTTTATCAGAAAGGTTGTTCTGATTGATTTTGTGAAGGGAGGTCTTAGGGTTTGGGTATTTTTAATTACAGGTTTAGGCACACACTTGTTTGCTCTCATTCTTGTCTTGTCTAGTATAGGTCTAGTAGCTTTTGTTCAAAAACATCACCGTTTTTGACAAAGATTCTTTTTTTCCCTTTTTTTTTTTTTTTTTTTGTAGCGTATTCCTGAGCTTTTTTACATACTGGAATTTATTCATTTTGCAACCCTGATTCTGGGCTGCTGTTTGCTTGCAGTTGCCAAGGTAAAGAAGCAGTGGCATGTGGCTGGTGCTCGGTGTGCCTGGTGCAGCCGGACACGCGGGAGGGAGGACGCGTGCCGTGCCACCGGGGTCAGAAAACGCGGGTACAGCCCCACGACTGGTGCCGAAATGCGCGCAGCAAGCGAGCAAGCCCTTGCAGTGCTGGAGCGTAGGGCAGCTGGAAGAATCGGTCTGCATGATGGGAAGCAGAGGAGGGTGGAAGGAGGCGGTGGTGTGTGGCTGGGTGGGAGCAGGAGGATGTGTGCTTGAGGACAAGCAGGAAAAACTCTGAAGCCTCACAAGGTCTGTGTTATTTAGACAGAAATGTCCTTGTGTGCAGTAGGGACGGGGCTGACTGATGTGCACCAAGCAGCCAGTGCAGGAAAGGTGTGCTAGGTTTCACTTGTTTTCAGGATATTCTGTATTTCCAGTATGAGCTTCTACAAGGAGTAACATAAAAATGATACCCTTGGAGAAAATGAAATTCGTTGGATCGGCTGTATATGTGTGATGGCAGCTACTCGGGTTATGTACAATATAAGCATGGGTGTGACATCAGTTTCCTGGTCTTTCTATTGTCTTCTATGATCATATCATTGAGACCGAAATATAACACAGCCAGCTTTTGCTGTATTTCGGACACGCTTGGAGGATGTGTATCTGACCACTCATTATTTTCATGGCCTCTGGTTGATGTCCTCGGGTTTCCTGGGGCAGTGGGAGAAGTGTGGCTCCCCACACTCCTCTTCCCACAGGCACTCAGGGATGATTCTGTGTCATCATCGTGCTCAGTTACACTATCTGCAAGCCCTGGAGAAAGATCAGCTTCAATGCAATTGTTTTTTTTAATGTAATGCTATAATTTGAGTCTTTCTGAACAAGTAGGTGTTTGGGTTTATACTATATTCTTGCAGAGGGTGTTTCTCTTCAGACAGGTGCAGTATGTTCGTGACACTAGAGTCCTGCTTAGAGGCAGCCCAGCTAACCTGGACAGGAGAAGCAGCACGTTAAGGTTTGCACAGCACTGCCCTGAGCTGATCCTCTCCCCGGAGAAGCTCCCACCTCCGCTTGGCTGCACAGCCAGCTCTGGCCCTGTGGCTCTGACCCTAGGCCGGGCAGACCCCGAGTGGTTCCAGGGAGGAAGGGGTCCCCCCCATCTCCTGCAGCACTGCTTTGCAAAGGAAAGGCAGGCGGTGGCCCTGTCAGGTACCTGACGAGAGCTCACCTTCTGCTGGGCTGGTTCCTCGTCCCTGCACTGCTCTCCATAGGAGCTGCCAGGCCCAGGCTGAGCTCTGGCTTCCTGGCCTGTTTCGGTTATAAGAGGGTAACAGTCTATCTCCAGTTCTTCAGTAGGCTAATGTATCACTGCAGACACTGATATAGACATCTGGAATATGATTAAATGGCAGGAAGGCTCTATTTGTCTCAGCAAGACAAAGCATGGAACGGGTTCATTTGACTTGAAACATGTAATTAGCATAACCCTTCTGGATGCTTGTTTTATCATTTGCAATATAGTAAAAGATTGATTATCGTACTGTACCTTTTGAATTTCATTAATAGAATTGTTTTGTCTACTTGATTAATATGTTGCCTCAACCTCAGAATAATCAGATTAAACTAGGTTGCCTTATTCCTTTTGACTTGGAACATTCTTATTTCCATACAGTAACTTTTCACTAAGGCCCCATGCAAATTGGCCTTTGCTGCGTTTTGTCATCCTAAATACTTTTCAGAGCACACCCATCCCTGAATCTCTCCCAATGGCAGAGAGTGGGTATTGCTGTTTGCGTGGCTTTTATAAGCTAATCAGCAGCAGTCTTCCGAGTTTAAACAGCATGGCATCGCAGAAGGGTGTTTTCAGTACGTTTCCTTGAACAAATCAAGCATCGGCTGTCCATGTATCTGAAAGTCTTTCAGATATTTTAGGTATTATGTTACACAGTGGATTCCCTATTTTGCATATGTGAGCCATAAGGCAATAGATGTTTGTTTTAACTACTGTCTTAGTTTCTAAAACACACCACATCACACAAAAGACTAAGCCTTGCTCTTCTCAGGAGTTAGTACTGAAGGATTCTGGTTGTGTAGTGATGTTTAACACTCACCCGGTTGTGATCCGACAGCAGCGTTACACCAGTGGCACCCGCGGCTAACCTGCCTGTGTTGCACTGGCACCAGCTGATCCTATTTAAAGGCATGTTTCTTTTTGTTGAGCACCTGTGTGTTAAGATATTTATGAATGAAGTCTGTTTATTGAATCTTATCTGAAGTCCAAAAGAGGTAAAACAAGACTAGGATGGGGCAGAGGGATGAGGAAGGGAAAGGTGTTTTGTGGTAATCAGCAGACTGCTGTTAAACTTCAAGGCGCTTTTCTGTGCCACGTAAAGGGAATAGTTCTGCATTCGGTTTCGTCATTGGCATTCTGATAAAAGGTGAATGTCACTTTAAAAAGAGGTGTTCCTGAAGCCTCGGTGCCCCCCAGCTCCCCGGAGTGCCTGGTTCGGCCCCGCTTTGGCAGCTCCGTGCCTTGGCGAGCTCCGCGGGCACTGGTGCTTTCGGGATGGAGTTTTGTCTCCTCCTGTGAAGTCACACGTTCGTGGTCAACACTCACATAACTAGCACTGGGAAAATTTCCCCTCTCTCTCTGCCATTCTTTTTGGCTTCTGCTCAAATTTTCCTTTCAGTTCTTAAGAATTAGGGTTTTAGTGTGTTACAGCTTGAAACGCTCTGCTGAATTTTGAGCTCTTCCACCTTGTGTGAGAGAAGAGACAAAAATCTGCATAATTAGTGGCTTTTATGTTCATGAGCATGCTTTTGTTTTCCTCTGGCTTCCCCTCAAGTGACTTACTGCTCTGTTAGCATCCTTCCTGCTACCTGCTTCAGTGAAAGTAGCTGTATTTTATTGAGGGATCTTTTCCTTGCCTTCTGACACCGTGTGTAGCTCCACGTGCATCTCTGGGTAGCCACAGCCAGATTTAAACCAGTACCAGAAATAAAGTTTTCCTAAGCAATAAGTAAGAGATTTCCAGGTAATCCATACCGTATGCTTAGGAATGTGTCCAGGCTTCTCTCTGGGACTGATGTGTCATGGGCCTCAGTGTCCAGTAAAAGGAAGATCCCAGTGACCGAGGGGTGGCAGAACACACACAAAAAATCCTTCCTCAGATGACAGCTCTGCAGAAGGGGAACCTGCTCTTGGCTGGCTCGCTAATAACGGCTGTCACTAAGGGAGGGTTTGTCCTGAGTGTAATTGAGCATAATTTGATTGTCCGAAGCCCCTGCTGTAAATGGCTGCTGTTGCTCCAGGTTCCCGATGCAGAGAAGGAGGTTCTGCCGCGCGGGAGGGAGGCAGCGAGGACGGCAGGTGACTCTGGCCACGCGTGCGCAGGCTCGTCTTGGGTCGTAAAGATGTCGTTGTGCCAGTTTCTGCAAGAACATCTGTGGGGGTGGTAGGAGAGGAGAGAGAGCAAAGCCTGTCTCAGTCTTCATACTGCCTGGACCTGAATACGTGTGAATCCCCTTCCAACTGACACGGACCGAGGGAAGGGGGGGCTTGAGGAACATGAAAGCAGAAGGGAGAGGGAAGGTGGTTGAAGGTGAGAAGTACTGATGGGAGAAGGACCCTGTTATGAGCAGAGGCAAAACACCTCTGCTGCTTTACCCATTCCAGAGGCATTGCCTTGGCCAGAGGTAGTGAGTGGGAGCCCATCAGGGAGCACGCGTGTGAGCCCGTGGTGAGCACATCTCCACATGCTCCTGGTGAGCAGCCGTGGGACTTGACTCGCTGCAGGTGCTACTGGGATCATCCCAACTTTTAATCACATTGACCTGATGGGTGCTAACTGCAGAGGCTCGGCATACCCCCACTCTGGTGGCCTGTGGCTGTACAGTGAGGGGGGCTGGAGGGGTTCTTTGTCAACCCCTGTTTACACGCTAATACAGGGTGTAGGGAGGGCGTGAAGCTCGGATTGTGTTGGTTCCTCAGCGTAGCTCAGCTGTACTCATCATTTCCCGATTGAAGTGTGAAAGGATTTAATCAGTGCCGCCAGCGCTGACGGTGCGTGCCCGACTCCGCTCGGCAAGCCACAGGCTGCAGCAGGAGAGCCGTGCGGGCCTCAGGCCAGCATCCCCAGCCCCGAGAGGCGCCCGAGCTGCTCCCGGCAGCCCAACCGTGCCCGAAGGGCTCGCAGTGCCCGCCGCCCACGCTGGCGGTTCCGTGGCTGAACAGCATTCTGGGGCAGAGAAGTCAAAGTTTCAGCAGATTCTTTTTAAATTGTTAACTGCTGAGAAGAAATCAGCTTCGGAATCTCTTGGCAACTTCTCTGCACCTCGGTCCTGGGAGGAAGTGCACACAGCGATCTTTTCCTTCTCTCCCCACAGCCATTTTTCTATATGTAAACTATGTATACTAGAGTTTTTTTAAATCTAGATTTTTTATATATACACACACCTGCATGCATAAAATAGATGTACGAAATACAGGAACATTCAGAATTCCTTAGCAACAAAATGTGAATGAAGCATAAACATATGTTCCAGGATTAAGATTTAAGTTTCTGTCTTACCTGGGTTAACATTTGAGGTTGCTGAAGTGTTTGAGTCATTGAACTTTAAGACTGCATTCATCACAGCGTCCTAGACTAATATAAATTTCTTCCCATTAAGTCAATAAGCGTGGTTACATCAGACAGCAGTTCTGTCTAGAAACTAAGATTAATGTCCATCATAAAAGTGACATGAAGAGACAACTTGTTTGATTTATACAGACTATTTTTGTCTTCTCAGTTTAAAAATAAAATTCAAGTTATTACTTCTATCAATATAGAGCTTTCTTGCTCACTTCTGCTATTACTAAAACATCCTTTTCAAATGATGGCTTCTTTTTAGTTCAAGTATGAGCCTGTAGGAGGAAAAACTACATGTGTAGGTGCACTCACAGGTACATACAGGTACAATTGACGGATATTTTTCACCTATTTGAAAGAGCTTTTTTGTGCCTTTTTTTTGGGTGTTTAGCCTTTTTTTATGTGTCTGTTGCTGTTTTCTGTAAGAAAGCATATTCCTGCTTAGAAAGGGAAGGGGGTTCTGTTTATTGGTTTTCAAATTCAGATGTAGAAATACGATTCAGGATGCTGCTGCAGGAAAGCATGGTTCTTGTGCTGTGACTCCAGCTCAGCTGAGAGGTGCCCTGGTGTTTGGAGCTGCTCTCAAAGCCATCTCCTAGCCCGCGGTGCCGCGCCGAGTGCCATGGCTCCCCAGCTGCCGCTCCATTCAAAGGCATCGATGTCATACTGAGCGTGAGCATATCTTCAATTAATTCCCTTGAAAATTTTAGTCAAGTTAGGCCTCAGTTGCAGGTTTGGATGCGTTTAGTTCTCATCTCCCATGCTACCTTTTCTCAGATTTCATGTGATCAAAAAGCATGTTACAGAGCTATGAGCTTTGTTTCTACCGTGGTCTTGTGATGTTAATGGATCAACTTCACAAAGAGCCTTGTGATGCTACGCTGTTCCTGAAATGCTTCAGTGTATTTCCTTTACTGCTTAATAGGTCAAAGCTAGAACAGAATGTGGTGATGCTAGCAAGGCCAAAAATGGGATTTGAGCAAGGCTATGGTGACAGCGGGGGGGGGGGGGGGGGCGCACCCTTTCAGGTTCTTCCTACCATGGAGCTGAATTTCTGCTTCAGGAGAAATCACGAGCTGGCACACCCTGGCTGCTGTCAGGTTAAGGCACGTTCATCTAAATGCCTCCTCCTCCTCAGTGCTCTCACTCAGCGGTGTAAGTAGATCAGGAGGTGTGAGCCAGCATTTACTCTCTCTGACACTTTATCTGATGTCTGTCCCACACAGGATTGCCTGCCTAGGGGTAGAACATCAGCCCACGTCTTACCTAGTTTAGCAGAATCGCTGGAATTTCTTTTATTAGCATAAAGTGATGTCTGGGATTTCCATGCAGAGAAGGTACCTTTGCTGGAGATGAAGCAAAGCTTGGTCCTTGCTTCTCTTTACTGTTTCTCTGAGGCTTCTCAGATCTCCCAGTTTTCAAACAAGGAGGAAGCAGTAGAAGTCAGCCATAGTAACCCTCTTTTTATTCAGACCTTTTTAGGATGTCGAGGCACAAGAGGCTTCTTTAATGGGTCCTCCTGTTTTCTGACTGTGTTACCAGTGAGTCAGCAGGCGACAGGTTTTTTCTCGAGCAGTTCCGTTTGCTCCATGGCTTGCCAGAACCTAAAGAGAAAAGTGTTCTTGTCTGTCATCAGAGTAATGCAGTCTGTAACAAACTTAAGTAAGTGTGCTAAATGTTTGGGGTTTTTTTTGGAGTTAGTCAGGAACACGTTCCTTTAAATATCCAATTAGCTTAAAGCATTCCAGCATGTGAAGCTGGTACCTGGGATACGGGTGTTTGGTGTGCGTACGGAACGTCAGCCTTTTGTTGCCTGCAAACGCAGGCTCCGCGCTGCCCAGGGCCTTGCGTTGGTGGTCCCAGCAGTTACTTTAATTCTAAACATTGGAGTACAAGCAGAGTATTTATAAATGTACTAAATGTTCCATATTATTGAAATTTTAAAATCAATTAAAGCTTTTCTGTAATTGTCCGCAGACGTCGCGTGCTCCAGATGAATGACAGCAGGCAATTTGTAAACTGGTTAGGTTCATTGTTGGCCATCTCTTAGAATTGATTCTCCTTTAATTAACTTTTATCTATCATGCATGTAATGTGATTCCCAATACAAATTACAGAATTTTAATTGAAATTGAAAAGTTCTGAAAGGTAGAATATAAATAATATGCATTATGTGAGTGCATATTCCAACTTACAGCGGCATTCTGAAGAGATTTTAATAACAAGGCAGGTTTTTCCACATGATTAAATTATCAAGTGACTTGACTGACTAGTTAGATTAGAAAAGTATAATTTGGTTTATTTCATAAAGAAAAACTTTACATCTTTATGTCCTTATTGATTTGCCAATGCTATGTAATGAGTTTCAGTTCACAAAAGTTACATTAGTCAAAATACATTTTTTGGATTGATAAACATAGCCGTATTTTGGAAATAAGACCATGTGAAAAAAATGCTGAGCATAGTTTAAAATGAACTGTCACAAAGTATTGCTCCTAAACGGGCATGAAGAAATGCACAATGGCAGCAGGCATTCTGTTATTTTACGTGTAATTATTGTGTGTAATTCAGGGAAAAATATTTTCTTTTCGGTAATCCTGATGTTTGCTTATGTTCACTAAACCAAGTACGTCAGACGTGTTTTCGTTTATGCTCTTATTTTAGTTTACACACGCTGAAAAGCGTTTTTAGGATTCCTCCAAACTCAATTTTCGATATTTTTAATGACCTTCAACAGAGTAAGGTTGCATCATTATATTATTGCACCTTGTTTTGTATCATTATACCGTTATGGAATCAGTGCAGCAACTGGTGCAAAGGGTGCAAGGGTTTATAATATCTAATCATGTAAATCCTGTTTCTTTTCATTTCAATGTAGTAAAACCTGTTAGGAAACACTGGGTTTGGCCCCTTGCTAGCAATCATAATTAAAAAACTTACAATATGCATCTGTGTGTCTTGCTGAAATGGCAGTGTATGGATTAAGACCATGAAGGGTCATCACACTGAATTAAGTTTTTCGGCTCAGAGTGTCAGTGGCATAACACTTCTGATTTTTAAGCCTAACTCTGTATTAACAGCACTGGATAAAAGACAAAGAAAAGCTGGGAGAGACCTTTTTTCTGTTTTTTAAGGTAAAGCGTGTTGCATTAGTCAGCAAAAGTCAGTAGAGATTTCTTTTCTTCAAATATGGGCAGCTTGCACTGTGTTTTTTCAATACTTAACTGCGGTGACATAAATGGCACTGAAAACCTTACTTTTTGGTGGTGCTTGTAGAGATTTCAGACTTTTTTTGCATGTTACAGTGAAGCCCGAGCATGCAGGTTTAGGGGATGTTGGTGGAGCATGTTAGGGTGATGTTGGAGGATGTTGGCGGGGCTGGGGAGAGGCCTGGGGAGAGGCAGGCTGCGTCTCCGGTCAGGTCAGTCAGGGAGTGTGGAAAATGGTATCTTCCAACAAGGCTTCAGTGCAGGGCAGCGTTCGGGTGGTTTTCACATGACCACACAGCTCTTGTTTCCCACACGGCACGTGGGCTTTGTGCTTCATTCTAGCTTGGACCCCTGTGATGGCTTCAGCACTGTCAGCAGCAGCTTCCCCGGGCTGTAGAAGTTGGCCACTAACAGGGACTTGATGTGCAGCCGCATTACACTTCAGACTGTGCGGTTGCTAACAAAGTGTGCTGCACTGGTACCAAGCTTTGTATCTAGGTCAAAAGCACAGGCATAGTATAGTTGAAATTATTAATCCCAGCTTCTCTGGCAGCTCCAGTGGATTACCATGTCATGATGTTTTCCTTCCTCCTCTCGTGCAAGAACAAGAATCTCGTGATTCCAGTGTCCTCAAATGTTGATGCCCTTGCAAGAAGCTGTTCTCTCCCTCTAACCTGTGTCCCTCTTTCAAGGCTGTCTTGTCACACTGCAGTTCATCTTTGTTATGGTAATTTAAAAATTTAACAGGTTTATTAATCCTGCAGAATTTATTATAGTCAAACATGAGATATTATTAAGTTGCTATTGTACGAAGCATTTACCCTCGCTGTTGGAATGACTCGTCCTCCGCATTGGCAGATGCAGAAACGTTCATTTTGTTTCCTAATTAGGAGAGCTGCAATCAGGAACCATGACAGAGTTCAGCTCCTCAGTGTACAGCATGCCAGGTTCCATAGTGCAGGCTTTATAAAATTCTCTTTAATTCAGGAACAGAATATCATTAACTTTGTAAGTGGATGAATACAATGGACAAGCAATTTAATTAACTTCTAACATTGGATGTTGGACAGGAGACAAAATGAAATTATGCATATATTTCTTATGCAGGCAGTCAACCTTGAAAGGGACTTGATTGTGATGGGTCAGACAGGGGGACAGCTTTGTCCAATTATTTGATGTTTAGTCCTAGAATATGAAATTTGAAATTTGGTACTTTGTAAATCAATCATCTCTTATTTTGAGGCAGTTACAAAGATTCTTTTGAGATACAAAACAATCGCCAGTGACTGTGACACGCTAAATACAACCTTTTACCACATGGTACTTTCCTATTTGGAGATGACCTGTATAATACTAAATGAAATGGGCATTAATGCCTCCTCATCAAATTGAATTTGCCATCTTGAGTGTATTGTGTCAGAATATATCAATGAAATACTAAATCGATTTAAAGTTTTTAAAATTAAAAGCCTTTAGAGTCAAGTAAATGTGGTAAGAGTCATCCGGCTTACCAGTTTCCTACAAAATTAATCACTTTTTTTTTTAAAGTAAGAAAAAACTGTAGTAAAATGTTAAACATCCAGTCTGATCAGAAGCTGCCCAAGGTGCATCCCGGTTCCAGTAGCAGCACCAAAGGCAAATCATGTCTCCCATAAGAACCGGGAGGGATCGGGCACAGCGCCCATCAGCCAGTGCCAGATCGGTTGGGGATCCACGCCGAGCACCTCTTGCTCTGCCCGCGGGCCGTGCACAGCTCTCCTGTCTACAGCTCAGGGACTGACCAGTGTGGTGTGCCAGGGTTTGGCTCGGGGTGAAGGAGCCACCGATTCACAGGAGCACAAAGACCAAAAGAAATTGCCCTGGGTTCCTTGCTGGGGTCGTGTACGTCTGTTGGGTTTTGCTTCAGAGCTAGCCAGGATTTTCGCCCTTGCAGTGTCTCCTGTACACCCTTGCAGTTCAGGGGAATGGTCCTGGAAGGACATTCCATGCATTGTGTCTCTTCATGGTTACCAGGTACCTGTAACGAGTCTGGATTGATTTCTGATCAGCCTGGATCTACTTTGCCTTGTGGTAGTGTTGCTCTTCAGCTTCAGTAGTTCTTTCCATTCCCCACTGCTGCTCCTCATCTGTGCTTTATTTCCAGCTTTCCTTTGTTTCCCGGATACAGTCAGCCTTTTTCAGTCACTTCTTGTATGACAGGATCATCTCTGCTGATGGCCTTTCTCAGCGTGGCCAAGCCTTTCACACGGGTGATGGGGGTTGCTAGCGTGGTTCCAGGTGATGCAGCGCCACTGCGCTCTATGGCGGCGGCACTGCCACGGAGCACGCGCTGCGCGCCGAGCCCATCGCTGCCTTTTCTGCGGCTGCGTCGCTCGCGCCTTTCTCCGCTGCGCTCCTTCGTGCAGTTCTGGGGGCGGAAGTGTGTGGCAATAAGGAATAAATGTCAGGAAGAGACAAAGTGCTGTCTTGGTCTCTGTTGCCATCAGCTACAGAGTACAGCGTAGCGCTCTGCGCTGCCATCTTCTGCAGCCTGAGGCTCACACTCGGTCTGTCCAAGTTTGTGAACTGTTACCAATACCCTCTGCATAAATCTGCCTCATTGTACAACATTTTGAGCCCTGTTTATCAAGAACTTACAAATGCTCGGGGAATAATTTTGTCTCTCCGTGAGGGTTAACACTGAAATAACCGTTAAGTATTTAAGCATTGAACCACGTGTTTCTTTTTAGTTACACTTACGCTGTCTGCTCAGAGAGAAACCAGATTTCAGTTCTCTCTCTCGCGCTGAAGAGCCAGTGACCATTCTGAGCAGTGCGCTGTACGGCAGCCTGGGGGCCAAGGCAGCCTGGGGGCCAAGGCGGCCGGGGGCGAAGGAGTCCTGGGGCTGAAGATGGCCTGCAGCCCTTGGCAGAGGCTGGGGTGTCTGACCGCAGGTGCTTCCCAGGCTCGGGCTCGCTAGAAAGCTGCTGGGGCAGGGCTCAGAGCGTGCCCGAGTGACGGGTCTGGATGCTGCATGCAGACAGCCTCCGCTCAGCGTTGGTGCGAAGCCAAGCCGTGTGCCTCTTACCCTGATTGGGGGCCTCCAGAGTGCTCGGATAATAGAA
The DNA here is from genome assembly GCA_025345505.1 of Todiramphus chloris collaris. NCBI lineage: Eukaryota > Metazoa > Chordata > Aves > Coraciiformes > Alcedinidae > Todiramphus > Todiramphus chloris. Next base: position 15,953,477 of record JANVCC010000077.1, read on the forward strand.
ATATTAAATAACGGCCTGATTAATGACTTTGCAAAGGTTCTGCCTCGACTTCAGGAATATTGATACGTGGCACTTTTTCTACCTGTTCAGCATACATACACCCTTAACTCACGTGGGCTCCTTGGTCTGTCAGTAATCTTTCTTTTAAGAAAAAGAACCTCTTCATGATATGTTTCTAAGTGAATTGATTTGTAATTAAAATGCTAAATGTTTTCGTGAAACATGTCAGTATCAAAAGTGGTATTAAATATTCTTTGTCGGTGCAGTAAGTTACATATGGATTATTCATTTACTCACCAGACATGTTTATACAAAGCTGAGACTTTTTATTTGTTCTTTTTTTTTCTATTTAAATTAACTAGTCTTTGAAAATTGAATATAATTTTTCCTTTGCTCTATTGATGCAGTAAAGGAATTATAAAGAAAAGGTAGTAGAGGTGTATCTTGTTAGCTGATGATCATTCACGTTGTTAGTCTTCAGAACAGGAAAATGAAAGCTCCTGGGACTTTGTTTTTTTCCTGAAAATGTACTACTGATGGTTGCTTTTGGCAGAGACCTCCCCGAGGTATCCATAAAGACCAGGTCTGCAAACAAGGTATTTTTTTATCACAGTCTCTTGATTAAGCATCTAAGCGACATGGGATTTAGGTATATTGGAATTTTTAAAGCAGTTGCTCCAGTCTGTCACGTAGACAGGTCACAGCCTTTTTAGAAACCTAAATGTATAAGCTCATCTGCAAATAATCTAGATCTTGGGAATGAATCTAGAAATAAATAGTACAAGCTATAGAACTCTACAGAAGCACTCATGGATCAGTTATTTCCTGAATTACATCTAATTTTACTATTACCAAAAAAAAAATCGGCATTTAATTTTGAATTATTTGGAATTTTTAGTGGTAAATTTATAGTGACTGTTCCTTTTGATAGTTCAGTTGTTATTGGTCTCACACTTCAAGGAACTGTTGTGGAGAAATAAGAGAGTGCGTGAGGGAGCGGTGCTGGGTGATGAAGGCACGTCTGGTGCTGCTAAACTGTAACTTAACAGGAAGGACTGTGGCATTAAAACTGGTTAGAAATCACATGGCATGTTCTGACAGCTGCTTGAAGCTGGAAACGTGGAATGTGTGAGGTTATTCATTCCTCTGGAACAAAACACTCAGGAGTGTAGCTTCTTAGGGGGTCCATCTGAGAAATGGGCAGGTCCGGAGCACACATAGGCAACAAACCCATTACAGCTTTTTAAGTCAATAGCCAGCATGTGGAGATTGATCTAGAAATGCGGAAGAACCTTTGTGGGGACAGGTCTAATATAATTAAACAAATGACCGGGATTTGGGTAAACCTCGTGCTAGGTACCCTGATACTTCCCCATGGCTGTACCTGCCGGGTTCTGCCTCAGGAGTCTCCCCTCTTTCACCGCAGCCCCTTAGCTGGGCAGTGGGAACCGTGAGGACACTGGTGCTGGGGGAAGCCAGCTGGCATGCCGCACATTGCCTCTTTACCCCGTCGGTGTGTTTATGTTAGGGGATAGAAAACGGGGCTAGAAATTAATAAAGTGTCTTCTTCCTCTCCTGGCTCTCTTTACTGATTGTGTGTTGCTGCATCTCTTTGCTCCCGGGATAAACAGCAACAAATTCCTTTTGCTTTAATGACTGTCACAGGTAACTGAGCAGATATTTTCAATATGGACCAAGTTACTGTATGCCAAGAGAGCTATTTTAGTCTGTCACTGTGTATTTGGACGTGCTCACTTTTACACTTTATTAAAGATGTAATTACTCAGATACTGTTGAAATTAAGCTGATACCTGTGTTTGAGGTAGGAAGCTGCAGAAGTGGTGTGGAATTGTTTGAAACGATCTGGTTGGGGCTCCGGCTGCCTGCACGTCGGGGAGACGAGGCCTTGGGGGGGGAGCTCGATAGCCATTTAATTGTATGTACTTGAGCTGATAACTCTAATTCAGGAAATGATAAATTGCTGGACACCTGATTTGTTTGCAAATAAAAAGTGATAGACTATTTTATAATGAGTTGATCTGTGTACCCAGCCTGGGTTTTTTAACCTTGAATGAGTAATAGACATTTCGTGCTAATTTGGCTGTAGTGGATCAAGCAGCCTGAGAAGGGAGCTGACGGGCAGGCACTGCGGTGTCGCTGGGCAGCGAGGCTGCGTTGTCGGTGGCTGGGCAGGCCTGTTAGAACCGTCCTGACGACGGTTCAGAATTCACGCTGTTAACGAGAACGAAGGGCGGGTGTTCTCGCGAAGCGTTCCTGCACTGCCACAGAAACCTAGGGTAGCCCGTGGCTTGCTTCCCAGCGGTTTGCTGTCCCGTGCCAGCGGCAGGGTGACCCTGGACGGCCGGGCGCTGCCGCAGCTTCAGCCGTGCTCGGGCATCCCGGCAGGGGCCGCTGGGCTGGCTGAGGGCGCTGGGCCCGGGGCGAGGGGCTGAGGCCTGGGGCGTGGGGCTGAGGCCCAGGCTGGACAGCCCCCGGGGCATCCGGTCCGGAGGGCAGGGCCCGTGCCGCCCCGGTCAGCGGGGCTCTCTGGGCGAGGCGCGCCCCTGCCGTGCCCCTGCCGCACCCCTTGCCCGCTCGGAGCGGCCGCGGCCCCCGCTGCTGGGTGCCCGGCTGAAACGTGGCAGCTCACGGACCCCACCTCGCTGAGGGGAGCTGATACCTGCTCACCGTGTTCGGGTTTACAAACACGTACAATGCTCTCTTAATTGTCGCTAGCAGAGCGGGCCGGTGATCAATAACAGCGGCGTGACAAACGCTGTTGACATACGGCATGGCCAAAAGGCCTGGCGGGAGATAAGGGCTTCCTGTCAGCAGTGCCTCGCGCTAATTAATATTCAGACATTGTCATGTTCGATGATAAATTAATTCCTTGAACTATATTGATATAGTAAGTTAAACATTGAAAAAGTTGGGTTGAACTTTGACTTGAAATATTCATTAAAGCTAATTATGGATTTTATGACTACATGAATTACAGTTTCTGTGTCATCATTGGCAATTTATTTTAAATTTATTTAAAGCAATCTTATATATTAACTTTATCACATTTAGTGAGGTAATGCAGTAAATGTTTACTCGGTACAGTAATTAAACTTCTATTTGGGTATTTCCTTTATGCATTAAATTTCCACAGTTGAAATGACATACTTTAAAAATTATGCCTACTAACTGATAAAAAAAAGATATGTATCTTTTTAAATCTTCAGACTTTTGTGGCTGTACAATCAAAGGAATAGTGTTTTTAATAATGCCAGATGTGTAATCCATCAGAATCAATTTATTAATCTTGCCACCAGTACCAGCTTTTCCACAGGAGTCCTTTGGCACGGATTAAGGAAACAAATTTCCAGTAGCGTGCTGAGGGTCACGCTGGAACCCAGTTAAAACCAGCAAACATTTAACTTCAGTCTGCTCCCAGGGAGGAGATACTTGGGTTTTTCCCCATAACACATTTTGGGGGGAAATGCAAAGCTGTTCTGATTACCGTGCGCTAACTGTAGGTTAAATTCTGCGCTCTGTTTCTACAGCTGGTAGCGCAGTTCTGTGCACACACGTGGTCAGAACAGTCAGGTACTCCCGTCAGTCGTGAAGAAAGCCGTTTTGTTAATAACGTTACTGCCGTGAGATAATCGCCTGGCCTTTTCCCTCAGTTCCTGCACGGTGCCGTAAGGGACAGTCTCACAAAAGCTTTCAAAGGCCACGATGTGTTTGACTGTGTACTCTACAATCAGCAGGTGTGATACCAAAAGAGTTTCTAGGAGTTCACAAAGGAAATTTTCCCTACTCTACCTGTAGGATTGTGTGCGCAGGTCTGACTGTTTGATTTTAGGAGTGTTAGAGCAAAGCTGTTTACTTAAAATGTACAGGGGAGACGGAAGAATAATCGCCAGTCAGTTTTTACATTCCTGTGCGTTTCTAAGCTGATTGTTCAAGCTAAAAATTACTGTCGTTCATGATTGACCTATCTGACTTTTCACTTTAATGCTTTTTGCTGCTTTAGTTAGGGTTATACATATATATATATATATATGTCGCTGTTTATACCAGGAACGGAGAGATGCAGCAACACAAAAATTCAGCAAGAGCAGGCAAAAGAAGGCACTTTATTAATTTCTAACCCAGTTTTCTATCCCCTAGCTCCATAGGGCGACGAGTCAGTGATCACCCATCTCCTAGGGTGAGTGGCTAAAGTCCTACAGCACCCAGTGCAAAATATTTTTCCAATGTACCATAAACAGAACTCAGCAAAACACCAAGTGTGGGTCCATCTTACAAACCCATCCTACTGTTTCTCATAACACTGGTGAGAAAGGCAGGGCTCTCACCCAATGTTGTGAGAACCGGAGAAAGTCCCTCTGCTAGCAGCTTTTCAGAATCCACACTACATATATAGATTTTTTTTTTTTTTTTATTATCTTTTTTTACGATTCTTAACCCCCTCTACAAAGCAAAATGTGACAGAATTCAAAGAGAGCCACCAGCAGTGCCCAAGAGGTGTTTCTGCATGGCCGCGGGCATCACTTTGGCTGGTGTGTATACTCAGGGGAGTAGCTTGGCCACTGCAGCTTGGATGGAGGCCCTTCTCTTTGGCCAGCATTCACCAGCAGGGTACAAAGCCACTTGGCTGATGAGACCAGAGGATTATGGTGGTGGTCTCCAGGGTGTGCTGACCTTCCTGAACTTTTAGAAACTTCTGGTATTACTGAACACAAGGGTGTTTGGATACAGTTGCAGGGCCAAGGGTTGGCAGGTTGGCCTTGCAAATTAAGAGCTTTCTGCTCTGAGCCTGACTGTGAGCGGCTGTTCAGCACTCTGCAGCAGGGCTGCTGAAACACAGTTTGCATGACTAGCCTGTGTTTGCAGAGTGCTCGGAAAGTCCAGCAGAGAAGATCGTGGCTGCTCCCTCCACTTCGTTCTGGCGCAGCGCTGCACGCACGGCCGAGCGTGTGCCATCTCCTGTGCATCTTCCACTGCAGTACCAGTGCCATTTGGGTCCAGGGTGGCCAGCAAGAGCTTATCGCGCTGTGTCCAAGCCATCATCTCAGACGTGAGATTGCTCTGAACGCTTGAGATGAAAGCGCACAGCCCACCCGTTCGGAGAGGACTGCAGCGCTGCTCGGGGCACCCGCAGCTGTGGGACGTGCATCCTCCCTGCCCGTTTGGTGAGGTCAGCTTCAGTGACCCTCACTGTGCCTTATTTTTCAGGCTTGTACTCTAGACAGACTGTCATAAAGAAGGCTTGCCTATTTGCAGATCTGCCAAGTCACAGTTCCGCAGTCAGTGGCAGATGCAGCGGGAACTGAGAAAGGGAGGTGCGGTACGTAACGTGACTTTGAGGTAACAGCACCTGCTTGCACATGGCAGACAATTTATGCTAGCAGCAGAAATCATCGATTCCAATGGTCCTCAAAGTGGAGCAAATAATCATAGAATCATAGAGTGGTAAAGTTTGGAAAAGACCTCTGGAGATCATAGTTTCTTTATGCTTGTAATTTTAAAAAATGGAACCGTTTTGGGGTGGTTTATTTGTAATGCATTTCAGTACCGTAGATACTGTGTGTGCTGCAGCGGTGTGCCAGTGCTGCTTTTTCCAAAGAACATTAACACTGTAAATAAGAGAATAAAGTTCTAGACTTTGAATTAATACCTTTTAACTTTATTGTTTAGCTGTCATTTTATGAGAAATAAATTGAATTAACATTATCTCCTCAACAAACGGGCCTAGGCATTTGGCCCTGCAAGATTCTTTTTACTTATATTTCATTGTGGTAGGGCAGTGCATTATAACTGCACTCCATCATTTTTACAAGTTAACATTTATGTACAGAAACCTGATTAAGTCTATAACAATGCGGAAGATAGTGATAGCCATCGGTTCCATTACATTATGGTTTTGCTTCTTTACAGTGGTGTGTTTAGAATTGCAGAGTCAAGGCCTATCTATCTGTCCAGTTCCTGTATGGGCTGCCCTGGGTGTTCCTGCTCTGGCAGGGGGGTTGGACTTGATGATCTCCAGAGGTCCCCTCCAACCCCCACCATTCTGTTTTAATGTCAGTAGTATCAGTTCCCGAAACTGCACAGTGCTACTTAATCTCTTCCTGCACAATTAGTTGACACAGTGCTATAAATGTAGACTATCAAACCAGACTTTTAACACACAGTACTTCAAAATTCATTTTAAAAATGAGATAAAAACTTTTAAGAAGTCAAGCAGTGGCCAAATCAGGATACTCAGAAATGAAGTTGTAGCTTGAGCACAAGTGGCAGTACTACTGATTTTAATAGAATCACATCATCAAAATAAAACAGGGTTTAGAGCATCAGCACCTTGATTTACATATTGATGGATTACGCTTCAGAATAATCCTGCCACCTAGATCTGAATTTTCACCTGTCTTCACGATTATTTGTGCTGATTTGGATAGGTCACTATTTCCAAATTTTTTATTTTTGTTAGCCTTACAATTCCATTTCAGCTGTGGCAAGGGGAATTCCCCTGAGACTAAGGGAGAACAGCTTGCCTGGGGGTGGTCAGACATTGGAACAGCGGCTTCAAAAGGGGAGGCAGTCTCTAGCCCTGGGGATTTTGGAATCCTCTGGACAGTGCCCCGAGCAGCCCAGTGATCAGCCCCACTTTGGACAGGAGTTGGGCTGGAGACCCCAGAGATCCTTTCCAAGCCTCCTTGACTCTGCTGTCCTAGATGATGAGAAAAAGCAAATCTCCCTTAAAGCTCAGAATTATTTAGATGCTATAGGTGGGCTGAACTGGACACGTGTTACTGACGTAGTCCAGGATTTCCCTTTCCAGGATCCTTTTTCATTTGCTTTTACATTTTTCAGAGCTGAGGCATTTGGGATGGTATTTTCCAGATGCTTGCCAAGGCTCATCTTTTCCTTATGAGCACCATATAAGGAGATATGAAATAAAGTTGTATCCTTATACTGAGTTCTTAAAGAATCATATTATATAACAAAGTGTTATCTTTATGTGTGTCAGATTTTGCCCCGTGTGTTGAAGAAAGGGCTGGTCCAGCAGGGAGGAATCCAGAAAGAGGAGGAGAGGGAAGAACATAACTTTAATGCACTCTGTTAAGTTAATAATGGTTTCTGGTAAAATAGAGTAATTCTTTAACCAGATTTTATAACCTAGAACTCATTCAGCTGGTTATGCTTTACTTTTTTTTGTACCATAAATACATATATCAGATTCAAATTATTTAAATTCCATATAATACTTATGTTGTCAGCTTTTATCTAAGGTCAGCCCCCTGAGTAAATGAGCTCAGCGTAGTGTGCTTCCACGGTGGAGTACTGTACCTCATAACTGGTCGCACTGATTTCAGCAGGATAAGAATGGCATGTGTGTAAAATGCGTCGTTGTTAAGAACATAAGGAGCTCAAGATGAAGTGCTGTGGTACAGAACCACGTTGGGAGACACGTGCTCACCCAAGCAGTATTTTCAAACCCAGTCCTCTCACTACACATGTCCATGTGAAGCAAGTGCACTGCACCCGAGCCCCGTGTTCCAAGCCCATCCCAACCCCCTGGTTTTGATCAGCCTCACTGGAACTTAGTTTTATCGAGGAGAGGTTTGAGAATCACTTTCTTCCATCCATGTCGTTCTGTGATGATGCTGTGTCCCAGCAGTGCTGACGTGCATTTGAAGGAGCAGGCACTTCTAACCATTCTTTATCTTCCCACAAAGTTTAAAGTTTTGACAGCGTGTATTTTTCTTTTATTTGTTCAAACCGGGTGATGTGTAAATATGTTTAGGAAAGTTATTTTCAAGTACAACAACGGAATTTTACCTGTAGCATGCTAGTTTCAGATAAAGCTAAAACAAAACTCTGAGAGACAAAATACACGTTTTTTTCTCTACAAAAAAAAACCTCTGTAAACATATTGCTATTTAAGAATAAAATCCTATTTTTAAGATCCAAAGGCTAGAGAATCGTGAAAGTTCAGCTTGAGACAGCAGCGTTTCCTATTGTTAGTGCCAGTTTCTGCAGCTAGGAATTGGATACCCGGTGGCTGTGGTTTTCTCTTGTATCAGGATTTATTTTTTTTTCTGGCAGCATGTCCTTGTTGCAGGATAGTTAACCTTGAGTCCTCTACCAAAGTGCCTCCTGCATTTTCTTATTTGCCTCCTCCATGTTATAAAAAATAAAACTGAAGACCTAAAGGAAGCTGGCTGGGTCGCAGGAAGTGTACTCATCAATTAAATGTGTGACAGTGTTTTCTGTTGGATGGACTAATATGTCAAGGAGATGGGCAGGACCTCATGTTTGTGCTTTTGACAAATCAGCAAATGTTTAATCTCTGGATGTGCAGCATCTCATAAATAATGCAGCAGTCACTGGACCAAAACACGGCGCTGCCAGGAGGGTCTCTTTCGGTAGGGGAGTAAAAGACAAAATGAAACTAAATCATCCTTTTTGTTTCATGCGTTGCTTCTTTTATTCTTCTCAATAATAGCTTTGCTCGCGGCAGGCTGCTCCCCCCGCACACCAGTTGCTGTTGGGTGCCTTGTACATATCCAAAGGCTCATCAAGTTCTCATTTAAAATGTATACAGTTTTTATACATAAAGTCTATTTACACTACTTTTCCCTTTCTCGCTTTCCTTTACTCTCTTCTGTTCTGTAATTTTCCTCTCAGTAAGTGGAGGAAGGCAGTGTTATAGGACTGTGAAGAAGCAGAAGCAAGCAGGGAGCTCACAGTACGTACGGGTGGGATCTTGGCAAAGCTCCCCTGACAGAAAGGGAGCAGGGAGGGACTGTCTTGGCCTGAGCAGCCTTCCAGACCATGGGGGCTCACTGGAAAAGGAGCTGGGGTCACTGCTGGAAGGATGTGAAGAAAAGACTGGAGCAGGAAGGCCAAGAGGATTGTCCCTGCCGAGGGAACTTTGGAAGTTTCAGGACAGGGAGAAATGATGTCAGGCCTCACTGTGAGGTTGTGGAGGCATCTTCTGCAGAGGCTTTTAGGTGCAAGTTAGAAAACTGTTTGTCAGGCACGGCCTGAATTTGTGACTTGCAAACCCTGGAAGATGTCGTGGTGGAGGAACGGTCCTTGCCACGATAGCAGCCTGGTCTTGCTTTGTGGCCTTTCACGCGTCTCCGACACGGGCTGGCTGGCTGTCCTGCCTGGGTGGCCAGTGCCGGGCCGGGTGAGCGCTGGCCAGCAGTCCCTGCGGGGTGAGCCCTGCGAAAGCCTTGGCAGCCGCTGCAGGTCTGCACTGCATGGCACCCGGGGCACCTCACCTGATGGGCTGGAGCAGACCTCTGGGCTAGAGACGGGCTCTTGCACTTGAGATCTTCACGCCTTCAGTTTACTTGTGTAAGACACTGTGACTGCAGCAGGGAAGGGACATACAGTTATTAGACACTGGAAGTTTGAAGTGGATTTCCTTGTATCTCATGGGAGTTGTGTGGCAGAGAAGAGGGTCCCAAAATGCCTGGTGAGCTGCTGCCATTCTCACCAGCTGGACAGCACACCCTGTGCTGGGGTGGCTCTGGAGAGAGGTGGTATTGCAGCTCCTGGCTGCCGTGGGACCCAAGTGCCGGTGCCCTGAAGATAAGGGGTGTGCTGGGGCAGTGTCCTGGAAGAAGGTGCCGTCTGTCATAACGGGCTGAGGGTTCAGATCTCGCACATCTTCAGAAGCTAGGAAAGTACCGAAGCATCTGTAAGGAGGAGGTGCTAATATTTTGCTGACTATGGGTGGACTTAGGTTTGCTTTTCAAGTGGATGTGCAGAGATGGGAGTTTATAAACTTTCCTGAATGCGGTAGAGATTGCTTCTGTGTTTATGAGCTTTTCTTGGCCGTGGGCTCATCATTAAGACTGTAACAGAGTTTCACAGCTGGATGAGGTTACTGTTTTGAAAAAAGCTAAATTGACAGCAGCCCAGGACCAGATCAGCAGGAGTCACAAGTCCTGTCTAAATCTGAACTACAAACACATAGTATTTTATTTTCAGTAGTAACTAACATTTTTTATCTGTTGTTGTGAGCACTAAATTTTACTTCTGCTTATACTTAGAAACACATCAGTTCTGCCAGTGTCAAGAAACTTAGCAGATACTGATACAGCTCGGCCTCTCTGGTAGATAGCTGTTTATTCCTTCTCGTTGGGCCGGTGCTCTGAGACAGTCCTTGCCCCGGGAGGCTCCACACTGCTGCTCTCCGGGCCCGGCTGGTGGGGATGGACAGACTGTGCTGTTCAGTCGCCATCATCATTGTCAGACACGTAGGAGAGCTGTCCGAGCGTGTACAGATACTCCCAGCACTCCTCTGGGTTTCAGGTGTCACTGCTGCTCCGCAGCTGGCAAGCCCCTTCGCTCCGCAGCACTCGGCAGAAGGTGGGAAACCTGTGCCTGGCCCTCAAAAGCTTTCTGCATCTCTCAGCCCTTCTCTTGCTTCTGTACTGCAATCTCCAAAACCATTTGTTTTGCCAGAAACTGGCAGCCAGTTATAAAAAAATTGTAGGGATGTGTTTGGTGTTTATAAGGGTGCTTGTCTGTCTCACTAGTGGCATCCACCCCTAAGTTGTGTCCTTATGGTGTTCAGTCCGCTGTTGAGGATCCTCTTTGTAATGGCTTCTGAAACTTCAGAGAAGCAAGAAAGGAAGGGAAATTTTTTCTAGGTCTTAGAAATTGTAAAAAACTGTAATTCTGTTTATTAATCTTTCATTTAATCTGGTTTTTTTAATTGGAAAGCATGATACTTTTTTATTTTTAGTCAGCCAAAGTAGATATTTTTATAATTTCTTATTGTTATTTTTTACAGGCTCTAGGAAGTTTTTACTTTCTCCATGAATCTTTGAAAAACATCTACCAGTTTGATTTTAAAGGTAAGCAAAGGGATGAAATGTTTTTAGCTGTTGTTTGGCTTGATACATCAAGGCAGTTTTCCGTCATCCTCTCCACGGTGCACACACTGCTGTATAATGCATGCAGGTCCATTGATGACAGACGTTGCTTTTCTTACCTTTTATAGACCTCTTAGAAGAAGTCGATGAACCGGGCACAGGTTGAAAACCAGTGCATTAATCACTCCCATGCAGATGGACCTTTGGATCCATAGAGATCCCTGATGATTTCGGAAGAACCCTGAATGGCCACAAGGTTCTTCCGTGTAGATCAGATATAGGACCAAGACCTTAAACATCCAGCAGTGATGGTCATTTTGCAAAGCAGCTGAGGTAGATTTATGGTTTAAATTACATTGGAGTGGTGCAGGTCAGCAGGAAGGTGTCATTGTTTTTAACCCACATTGATCCATTGGGTTGGAGGTCTTGCTAAATCTCAGAAGTTTAAAAGTAATGTAGGCTATATACATTAAATATTAGAAATATCATGGAAAATTATTGAATGCTTCCCAAGGAGTATATAGAAAAGATTATATAAAATTTATGTTATTTCAGTTGAGAACTCTCTGTATATTAAATACCAAAATCTTCTGAGCGTCATTTAGCTTACTGAGCTGAATCACATTAGCACGACATCTAGCATCCCATTAATTTGAGACACTGTTGAAATGGTGGTAACTATGGAGTGAACTAATTGTCTTAATTATATAGATTCATTATTTTTGTTCTAGGTAGAGACAGATTCTCTCTGCTCATGTAATTGAGGGTACAGGGTCTTCTTTCTCTGAAATATTTGATGGGTAGTTCTACGTATATAGCAATTCAAGATGTAGCCAATAAGTCCTCCTGTCATCATTGGTTTCAACGCTGAAAGATTTTATTTCAAAGAGTCCATACTGCAAAACTCAGCAGTGATGTAGGGACATCTCATGAGAGGACATACCTAGTCTTTCTCCACAGCAAGCGCAGTTCCACAGACAGTAAGCGCTGAAGCGCTGGAGGAGATTGGTGTTGCTCATGAAGCTGGGGTTCCCAGGCCCCTGGACTGAACATCCTGCTGCTGCTCCACTGCTAGTGGCTCTCGAGTCATTTTGCCACGGGAGTGGCTTTGCATATCAGAAAGTGTGAGCTGTGTCTGCACACCTTGCCCCTGAGCCCACAGCTTCGTCACAACGGCTCTGGAGGACCTGCAGCTTTGCTCTGAATTCCACCTGAAGTTCCCTCCCGCTGCTCAGAGACCAGAGGTGCCCTGCTCTAGTGACATCTCACAGGGTGAAACAACAGTCGTTTGAAAAAGAAGAGCTTTCTGGGTTTATTAATTGTTGTTTCACAGCTTGTTTGCTACTGTATGGCTTTTAGAAAAAAATAAGAATTAGAAAAAGGTGGAAGAAAAAGTGTAGGGGGAAATAATCAATACAAAAGAAATAAGCAGATACTTTTTCAGAAAATAAACACTTCAAATGTCCAGTGCTTCATCTTGCTCAGCAAAGCCTTAGAGAGCCTGATGGGGTGTGAACCGTACAAATCGGAGGAGAGCGGGTGCTACACTGAGTGGGGGCTGTAAGTCACCCGCTCTTCTCCTAACGCACAGCAGGGTCCATCTCCCAGTGTAGTGTTTGTAAAATATGACCCTGAAGGCTCCCATCTTTCAGGGGAAATGTAAAACTTGACTCTTTCCTCATGACTATTGACATTTTCACAGTGTATTAAGCTCTTAAATCAGAGGAAAAATCCAAATGGAGATACACGTTCTCTGCACAAAAATCATTATGGAATTCTGGTTATACTCAAAAGCATGCAAAAAATAGATGTTTATATACAATTCAATATTCCTGTAACATCACTGTGTCTTTTCAGAATTCACTGCACAGTTGGATGTGACTGAATGCGGTCTTTAGGAAAAAAAAAGAAAAATACTGTCTCTGTTTTTCAGTTCTCAGGAAGACATATTCGAGTTTTAAAACAAGAACAGTGTTCTCCTACAGCCTCACGCACTCTTTGCTGCAGAATAGAAGGTGTTGCACTATTTGTACAGTGGTCAGAGGCCCAAAAGTTTGCTCACAATTAAATCTCTTGATGTCTGTGTGTTGTAACGGGCCGTCATCCCACGGAGGGCTTTGCTGGGCGGGGTGTTAGGCCAGCTGCAGCCCACCAAAGAATCTCCTCCTCTCTCGTGTGAGATGAGAAACAGTGTAGAAGTGTTTTTCCATGGAGATGCACAAGACGGCCTCTTTCCTCCTGCATTTGCTTCTCAGCAGGCCTGTAAACCAGACAGTGGTTCATATTTAGCATTGATGTTAACGTAAGTCGATGTAAAATGCCTCCTTTCTGCCAAGTGCTGCCTTTTATTTAGGTTCTCACAGCAGAAGCCTTTGGTCCTTGCAGTTCTGCCAAATGTTTGCTGTATCCTGAATGACACCAGGATCTTTTTGCTGACGCTGTTAAACTTGCTGAAAGAAGCACATCCATCCATGATCTACTTAGAATGATGCCACATTAGTTTATCAGGGTATCTGTTTAGTCTTCCTGTGGGAGCCAGACCTCAAAGTGATTGGCATATAAAGAATTATACTTTTTTTTCCCCCAAAGATATATTGCTACATTACAGTAAATGCTTCCTCAGATTATATAAAACACTTTCTCTAGACAACTTAAAGTGACGAGTTTTTGTATTGCTTGATATTTTCACCAGATACCCACTAGAACTGGATAGTCCAGGGCTCTTGATAATGGAGTTTTTCTCTTACACATTCCTACTCAAAATTCAATCTAGTTGGGTAGTTCCAGTTTATTGGTAGCTGTGAGACAGCTGCCTGAACTTCTGTGCCAGAGGGGTTTGGTAAATTAAGTCAGGCTCTCCTCTTTAGACATGCCAATGCATTGCCCTGGTCAGGGGAGAGACCGAGTACGAAGTGGATCCAGAAGCAGAACCTCTTGCTCGTGAGCGGTACGGACGCGCAGGTTGATTGTTGAGGATGAAGAGCCTGTGCTGTTTCTGTCTGTAATGTAACCCTCCGTTAAAGACTCTGGAAAGCGAAGTGCTTTACCACTCAGTCCCTTTTACAATCACAGCACCCATTCCAGCTTTAAATTCATCGGTCAGGCTCACGTGCTGATAGCCAGCAATGGCTAATCGGAAAGAGGCGGGTGGCTGCAGGCTGACGGAGCGGCTGGCGCCGGGGTGGAGTGGAGTGACTCCAATTCATCGTCTGCGTATCCCCAGGGCAAGACCTTTACTTTCTTGTTTTTCAATAACCTTACCAGGAAAGCTGAAGCAGAAGGCCTAGTACCAGTGAAGGCCATTTAAAAACCAGGACCCTTTTTTTACTCTGAAGTGTTTTCAAGTGACTATAGAAATAACTCAGAGTTGACTGAGCTGCGTGTATAAGCACAGAACATTTCAGGAGGAAATAAGGCAAAAAAAGAACACCTTTTTGTCCCAAGATCTGATTTTTACTTATTTAGTCAGCTCAGTACTGGCATATTTTTGCAAAGACCCTTCCACCTGTTTTGCAGATGCCCTTTCTTTGCCAGTAAGCGTTGTAAGTTGCTTATCATGTTAAAGTTCTGTATGTTAATTTTGTTTTATATCTCTTCCTAGCTAAGAAGTATAAAAAGGTTACTGGGAAAGAAATCTACTCAGACACTTTAGAAAGCACGCCCATGCTGGAAAAAGAGAAGTTTCCACAGGATTATTTCCCTGAGGTATGTACAGTCTCGTGGAGCATTGCCAGTCATTAGGTTTGATTCTGATTTGCTCTTATCACTTGAGTAGCTACTCTCAGTAGTGTAAAGAAGGTCAGAATCGAGTCTTGGTTTTTTATTTGTTTGTCGGTTTCTTGTCACCTATAGTAGATGTTGTAAGCCATTGCATGGATTTACCAAATTCACATGGAGGTCTTTGTAGAGTAGGAAATCCTTGCAAAGGATGGAGACGGTGATGAAGAGGCTTGTTTGTGCATTTCAAACCAGAGAAACGGCACACGGTGCCAACTGCAAGTGTGCTTCATAGAGACCGACTCGTTGGCAGGCTGCGAGGTGCCGCTGAGCGGACCCCGTTTGTGTTCAGCAGCAGCAGCTCTGCAGCCGTCCTGGGTTCTGCTCAGCACGGCTCGCTAGTGCTGCAGGCCTGGCAAGCACGGGGGGAAAGGGTGCTTTCTCACTGGTGCAAGAACACACCTAGCTTGAAAACACGTTGATGTTTTCCTCTGATGCCACCCTCAGACTTTGCCTTGCAGTCTTTGCCTGCACTCCTTTGGTGTTTACTTTCATTTGCTCATTTTTAATTTCTGAAGGGCATCTAGGGAATGGGTGTTCAATGGTTAGTGTTTACTCCCAGCCAGATTAATAAATCTGTTGAATTCCTGTAACATTTGTGGATCAAACAGGCATGTTACTACTTCAATCTAAGGAAGAACTAGAGGTACTTTAATTTAGAATTTGTAAATATACACACTTACAGATATTTACATAGTGTGCCTGTGCTTGGAAGAGCACTGCGTAAATAATTACGGCTTTGACGGGATGTAGGTTATTCATTTTCTTACCTTTGACACTAAATTATTTATTTTTATATTCTACATCTCTGTACTGGAAGGGAATCTGACATAATTTTCCCAGCTGCTGCCTCTGTGAATGCACATCTTACACACTTCTTTGAAGTTAAGTGCTGTATCATTTTGAAGGAAGTTCAAGTGGTTACTTAGATATTTATTTTTCTCCTCCATCAGCAGTAAACTGTAGCAGCACGGGTGATTGACAGCCTAAGTAGGAAACGAGCAGTGCTGTTGAGTGATTTGATTGTAACGCAGAGAGCACGGAACAGCAGCGTGCGAGTGCTGGTATCGCGCTTAACAGCAATAGCCCAAATTATGGATTGTTCATTGGTACCCGGGAAGAATTATTTGCATCGTTACTTCACTGCTGTTGTTTCATCATGAGACTGGCAAATCTGTAACTCGTTCAGCATTGTTTATTGCCGCCTCTTACACGAGCAGTTCTTCACAGCCTCTTGGAGAAATGGGCGAGTCTGGTGGCTTTCCCACGCCGTATCTGCCCGGGGATCGCATAGTTTCCCGTGGGCGCTCAGGGTGAGTTGTTCTGTGTTTGCATTTGGAGCACTAGCATCTGCATTTGGTACCCCCTGCAGCGCTGCATCAGGGGCAGGGCTGTTGGGTCCAGAACCCAAGAAGCAGCTAAATACCTTCTGAGGATCTGATGCCTTCATACTCTTCCCCCTCATTACATCACCTCAAACCAACTTCTCCAAGGAGTAGGCACCATGGTCTGGGGTTGATACACTTTACCTGGAGGAGCAATAAACAGGAAAAGAGAACATCCGCAAACGCTCTCAGTTAAGATCTGAAGGAATCCCTGAAGCACCTCTAAGGTTTCGGTCTTTCCTGCACACAGCACAGCTGTGCTGGGCAAGCTGGTAGAACAGGCTGGGCGGGGAGTTTCCTGCTGTATTTCAGAGCTTCGCACAGGGGAGAGGAAAGCGATGCGGGCTCTCCGGGGCTGCGGCAGTGCCGGAAGTAGCGGCGTCGCTGTTTGCAGTTCTGTGACTCCCCGTGCTCATTTGGTGTGCACGGGGGCACGGCCCAAGCCAGCGTGTTTCTCCTGTGACTTGAAAAGCTTGAAAATAACTGTGATGGTTTTTACACTACACTCTTTTAATTCTGGGCCGAAGACGAAAGAGTCTCTCAAGCACGCACAAGTCCAGCGACATTGGAACACCAACAGTGGCAGTTTTGGTTTTCTCATACATGTTCCGATTTGTAAAGCTAAAATTAATCTTTTTATGACCTGGGTTCTTCCTAGACAGGTGTTGGTAATAAGAATGCCAATTAAAAAGCCACAAAGTAACGTGCATTTTGAAAACCTGCGTTGGCAGGGCAGAACGCGCGAGGAGCCTTTCCATCCCAGCGTTACATTTACATGCTCGTGTGTGTTTTAGCCAGACTCCTCATATCGCATTTACAATGTTTTGTGTGAGAAATGGTTTAAGACTCATTTCTTTTCTTTTTATTACTGCTGCTTAAGGATGATCTAAAAGTAATTACAGTGATTGAGGCATAATGCAATTCAAAATAATTACAGCCCACTGCATATAAAACTAACAAAACTTTCTGTCTTGATTTATGGCTCCTCTTGGCTAGGCATAAGACTCAAACGATGCCTCTGGGAGCAACACTCCAGATAATGTTAGGCCATTTAAAAAAAAGCAGATTTGTGTAGTCTATCAGGCCTGAGTAATTTTTTTTTTCCCATAGTGAGAAATTGGTTGTTATCATAGATCACAGATACTGCTCAAAGCTCTTATGAAAGATGAATTAATTTCACTAATGCTTTAATGCAAACCTTTCATGGAGAAGGCTGTATGGTGATAACCTTACTGCGGTCTCTCCTTTCTCAATGATGATTTATGTTGTCTTTTAGTAGATGAAACTGCCTGTATTCACAATCCATCTGCTGGCTAAAGGAATCCTATTAACAGAGGATCTGAGAGGAGACTTAATACCGTAAGGTGAAAGATGTGGTATCCCCTTTCTGGGACATGCAGTAGGATTTTTTTTTTCCTATTTTAAAATGTAGATACCTCTCTGCGAGTGCACAGATGATCTATAGCATCTCTGCCTGCTTTTATGCTGGCTTACAGATGGTGGGTCAGATAGTGACTATCTGATCAAGTGAAAACACAGGTTGTTGCTTTGAAACCTGCAATAAGAAACAATTTTCTCTTTCCTCCTTCCCAAGCTATAGTTCTTTAAATTCTATTTCCAAAAGTTTCTTTTTTCCCAGACACTCCGTACTTTAATATGGAAATATTAAAGACCATCAGTGATCCAAAACGTGCCAGGAATGTTGTTCAGCTGCAGTGTATATGTAATGTGAAGGATGACTTTTTTATGCTGAAGATGTTAAACAGCGGTTCAGCTACTGGACTGTATCAAGTCCAAAGCCTGCTAACCTTGATGTTCTTGTTAAATAGACAAATTATTAAGAAGTCAGTTATTTATTGAAGTTAAAGGAATTAAATAAGTGTGTTCAAGTTGTGAGTATCTAAAGGTAATTTACAGGTTGGGGTGGGGGAATATACAAATTACACAATAAAACAAGTGGTATTTTGTGGTATAGAGACATAGGTGACCTTGCTGTATTCAGCCCAGGCTGGGTAGTGTTCTTCAGCCTGAGCTGAAGCAGCTCCCTGGTTTCCTGAGCTGGCTTTGACCTGGCTGCGAGATCGGGGTTCTGATTTGGTCGTTTGGGGACAAGTGATGTAACCTCACTATAGGCAGTTCTGTGTCGTGTTACCACTGTGACGCTATTACCTTCACAGTATAAATTTTATCATTGTAAGTATCTACCTTTAATGACTATTTTATAAAATAAGTGTAGTAATAACTCTTTGAGTTGTAAGAAAAAGTTAAATGGGCTGCAGAATTGCTATCATATTTTGGGTTGAGTGTCTTTAAAGTTTAGAACCATTGTTTATATACTCCTATCAACCCTAAATTCCACTGTCCAAAGAAAGGATTTTTTATAGACTTAAATGTTCTTTGGAGAGTTCAGTGAAATCCAGGGGGGAAGAAGCAGGTGCCTCGTGGAGCAGAAGCAAAGCTGTATCTGACAGCGCACGTGGAGCGCGAGGACGGGCTGGTTGTCCGTGCCCAGCTGTCGAACACCCGCCGTTACTTTTGGCTGGTTTGGCAGTGACCTAGACTGGAGCAGCGTCCAGCCCCTCTGGCTTCACATCCCCGCTCCTGCGCTCCCCTCTGCCCACGTGGTCCTTCGAGGCTGTCTAACAGGTGAGAACGGTGCCCCTGAAGCCCCTGCCCCACCGCTGGTACTGGCACCCATAGCTTCCCCAGGCCCTGTGCCAGCTTGACAGGGTAACTCACAACTTCCCTACGAGCAAACACTTCATCTTTCTCCCAGCTGTTCCATCATTATTGTATTTCTGTCTTCTACAGCAGCTTCTAGTGAGGGACTCCTGTACTGCTGCTGGTTGGTGCTTCCCTGCTGATGTGAACAGGAGGCAGCTGACACCAGCAATGATCTGCACATCCCATGGTTTTGTATGTGAAAATAAGTGGAGCAAGTGTAGATTTTACCACATATTTCCTGTATTTGTACAGACACTTAAATGTGGTTTTCCAGTAGGTATACTCTTACCAAATTCTTTACACTTGTATTTCTCTGGTAACTGAAGGGTAATCAAAGCATTATGCGAAAAAGCAAATTATCAGTTAAATTATTACACTACATAATAGACTTTGTCATTAGATAGGTTGACTTCATATCCTTAAGCTCACACTGTAGTTTTTTTTTGACGAGTGCCATAGATACTTCCATTTGCAGACTTCTGAATTTATATAATGACTTCTAGAAATCTTTAGCAGTAAAAATATGACCGATAGTGCTGGTACAATGCTTGGTAGCACGCAAAGGCTGAAGTGGGCTTGAGTTTTCCATATACTGTGTGTTATTCTGAAATACAGGGACGTTAGAACAGCACTCGGAGCACCTTGGCTATAAACTCCTAAAAACACAAGAGCATGAATTCTTTGGTTCTGTAAACTGGCCTGAGGAAAGAAAGGAAGCAGCCTGGGGGAAGGATCTGTGCTGCCCATGTGTTCCGTGGGCAGCCCTGGCAATAGCCTCCCCTTCCCCTGGCCTGCTGAGCGTGCTGCGTGTCCCAGCACGAGGCTTTGCAGCGCTTCCCCCGCCGCGGCGAGGGTCTCTTCCCGCCGAGCATCGCGGGGGCCTCGGTCGCTCTTGCTGCTCAGGGTTCAGCTGCTCCGCGTACCGGATTTCCCGGCTCCCTCCGAGCCGTGGTGTTCCTTTAAGGGGCTGCAATTACACTGCAGTCATTGCCACTTTAATATGTCTTTCCTTCATGCCCCTGCTTTGTATGGTTGAATAAACCCTCGCTGGGTCACTGTTTAATTTGATATGGTCCCTCTCAGTAAAATGATGGAGAAAAGATGAATTAAGGCTCTGTGCTAGTCATTATCAATCATGGTTTGTGTGCATTACTTATTGCTCACAGTGCTTTTTGACATTAGCCCTCTATAACCTCTCTCTTCATGTTAATGTTGTCTGGAGGTCCTTTTACCCGATGTAGCAGAGGTTATTTATGTAGGTGGTGTTTCTAGGGGCTTTTAAAAGGTCAGCATGATCTCCTGAGAGACTCTATTCACAAAGAAAAGGCTGGCGGAATGTTTGCAAAATGTTTTCAAGTTGTGATTTTATTTTTTTTTTCAATTTTTCTTTTCTTTAAGGACTTCTTGTAGAGAGGTGTCAGAATTTCAGTTACATTTTTGGCAAGATAGCCTCTAATACGTACTGCTGCCCTGCGCCCAGTGATCGCGGTGGGTGTGTGAGGAAGTGCCAAGCTGCTACAAGAAACTCTATTTTGCCACGTCACGCAATACAAATTGTGTTGCAAATACCTTTTAATTGGCTTGTCTCGGCGTAGGCTCGCGTGAAACAAAGTAGGGCAGCAGTGCCAGGGGTCAGGCGTGCTTTGTGCTGGTGTGGCTTGTGTTGCTGAGGTCATCAGTGCCAGAATCAGAGTAAAGTCCTGCGGGATGGCCTGCTGGGGAAGCGATCGACAGCAGGATGCCGGTCTCCTACGCTTTGATTGCGCGAAATCCGAAGGTAGCTGTGCGTGGATGAGCCCGTGGCAGCGGGCAGGGCTCCTCCGAGGGACCTGCCTGCTGCCCTCGCGGGACTGCTCACTGCCGACTAAAAAGGGGCAGGATCCTGAGGGCTGGGAAAGCACGGATGTCACAGCCGTTTTCCAGAAGGGTCCTGGGTGGCCTCTCTTCAGTCTTGGATGCTGGAAGTCAACACCTTTGTTAGCAGCTTGGACAACAAAAAGCCAGCAACAGAGGCCCAGATAGGCTGTGGAGTAGCTGTCCTTGGAGATGCTCAAAACCCAGCTGGATATGGCTCTAAAGCAACGTGACCTAGTTGGCCCTGGTTTAATGTTACATCTTTGAAGTACCTGTTACGTTGCCAAAGAGGAAAATAGCAAGTGAAAAATGACAGCTTGATTGAGGACATTATCTTGGGTCACATCATAGGCCTGGACTATTTGATTTTAAGCTCTGTGTATTGTTCTTCAGTCATTAGAAGTTCAATATAGTTATTTTTAAGAACGAAATGACAGAGCTCCCCTTTTTTTGATTGAGATTAGATTTAAGCCGATTTTGAGTGCTTTTAGCATTTAACTTTTTTCATTGTTTTGCTTTTGAACAAATGTTGACCTTTTGTCAAATCTCAAAAGTTGTGACTCCTGTCATGCCCGTCACGGAAACTGTGAATGGAAGAGACCTTATTGGATTGTGGGGTTTGTAGTTCAGCCGGGAGGGCTGGACTGTGAGCGTGTTTGGTGTGTTAGCCCTTCCCTGGCTGACCCGAGGCACTGCTGGATCTGTGGAAGATTCTGGGTTTGGGTGCTAAAAAATGTGTCCAATAAAGTAGATATTTATTCACAGTCACCACAGAGATTTTGTCAGTAGAGCTGCCGTTTAGGAAAAATCAAAAGTTGGTCTCTCCTAGTGAAAAAAGGAATAAGGGTTCAGAGGAATCAGTTCCCCCCCGACGGTGCCCGGCACTGGATCTCTCAGCAGCGCACTCAGCATTTTCTCCCTGAGGAAAAGACCCAGGCAAATTTGCTGGCTTTCAAAAGCCCAGATTCTTAAAAGATTTAACCAGCTATGAGCATCAACAACAAGCAACCGATGTTAATTGCTAATTATCTCAAAGCACCTATCCCCCATGTATCGTCACAGCACCGGTGCAGCTGCCAGACAGCTCTGCAGGGGGGTGTAAACGTCTCGCAGAGAAGTCCAGTCACGCTGTATAATCCTTCTGGCTTTAAGAGGGTTTCCTCCGTTTGTCTAGGGCAAATCTTAACATTTGGCTAAATACTTGTTGTGTTCATTTATTTTATTCCCTTTTAATATATGTTCTGTGAGCTACTGAAAGTCAGCCGTGAGCAGAGCCATAAGTCAAGGGCAGGAGAAGGAGAAGGCTGTTCATGGCGTGGCTGCAGCAGCGAAGCATGGACTTGACTTTGCGGTCAGCCAGCGTTCCCGACCCCGGCGGGCTGGAGAGGGCTATTGCCTTGTGCTGCCCGCTGCCCTAGCGGGGCAGAGCTTGGGAGGAGAAGCCCCCAGCCCTTCTCCAGCAGGGCCAGCCCAGCTGGGTCCTCGCAGGGCCGCCCCACTGCCCTTTCCCCGGCTCTCCCGGGGAGGCTTGGCGCAAGCAGGCTGCGTAGGGGAGTCCACAAGCCTGCAGAAAGGTGGTTTGCAGTTGCCACCTGGAGTAAGAAAAACCAAACACAGCTTTCCCAAAATCTGGACTTACGTAACAGTGTGTGAATTCTGTAGACAACCTTGTGCTTAGTTCAGCAGCGTTTCCCCCAGGTGCCAGGCTCTGCCCTGGGGAGCAGGGAGTGCAGGAAGCTGGTGTTGACAGGGGGCTGCACATCGTCCTGGGCTCGAGTGGAAGACGGTAGAGAGTTTTCACATTCAAGCTCAAGGATAAGCTCTTGTTTATTCAGTAAACACTTCAGATTCTCCACAGGCATATTCTGAATGCAAGGAGAGCCCAGTGGGAGCAGGGCCCTGTGACAGGGGTGGCGTTATGTCTGTTGGTCTCGACCGTGACTGCCCGGTTGTGCCTGAAAGGAGAGGGGGTGGGAGATGGGCAGCTGTCCTCTGAAGGGTGGTTAGCCAAGAGCACGCTGAGGTTTTGCAAGGCACTTCACTATCTCAGTGGTACTTGGGACTTTGAAATGTCATGAGGACTGTGCACAGTGAGGTGGATTGGTGGGTCTGGGAAGCCTCTTCTGAAGGCAGCGATGCCCCCGGGAAGGGGGATGCTCTGCATGGCTGACACATTATTCACAGTAAGGACTTGCAGTCTTTTGCTACAGCATCGTTGGCATCATTACTTGGGGTTGTCTGGTGCCATGTTCGCTACCGGAGAACATTAGCCTAGGCCACGTTCATTGTTAACGGTGAATAAATAGGATGCAGAATCATGTCTTTTTGTGGGAGGCTGTAATTTATGGCAGTGGCTTGGGAGTGGTGCTGAAAAAATCCTTTTGCTGTATCCTAAGTGCCACATGTTGGCATGAGCTGATTTGTGGCTTTCTCATGAACGCTGCAGTTTTGATAGATGTAATGTTTTACCATTATTTAAATTCCTCTTAACTTTTATAGAACTATGGGGTGGGTTGGCTCAGCAGGAGAAATAGCTTTCTACCAGATCTCATTCATTTTCATTTGATGTAAATCTCTGATGACATTTTACAGTTAGGGTAAAATTGCAAAGAAGCCAAGACATTTGTGCATAGGTGGTAAGAATTTGCTGGTTTAGGCTAGTCATAAGTACAGTTGTAAAGCTTTCCTAATGGCTTATCTTTCATCTGCAAACAACGGCCAAGGCTTATATGAATTTTACACGTAAGTTTATAACTGCTGCAGGACAAAAAATACAGATTCTACGATTTATAAGAGACACGATACATCTTTTCAAGGTACCTCGGTTACTAAGTTCAGTGCTTATTAGTCATGGCGTACAGATTAATTTTGTTCTGTTTTGTTCTCTGCATAAGTACATTGCAGTTTCATAGTAATTCTTTACTTAAGGTGATTGATTCTTATTTGCTTTTTCTTTCCAGTGCAAGTGGTCCAGGAAAGGTTTCATTCGAACAAGATGGTGTATTACTGATTGGTAAGCTGCAGCTTTTAAGTTATTTCTGATTACGTGTATGTCATGTATGGTTTTGTTAACAGCTATTTCAAAGGAGGTATGTGTAGGTTGCTCTACCCATAGAACAGATTGGTTCCAAAACAGCTGCTTTGCATTATTATTTAGTAAACACGTAACAAAATGGGATGTTGTTACCCACATGTACGTGCAATCGGCATGGGGTAATTCCGGTCATAAGCAACCTCTCAGTCAAGCACGACCAGAAGAGCTTGGTGTCTGTGACCAAGGCGCCAGGAGTCACGGCATGTAGCTGAGTTGTCCCCCCTCGTGCTCCCCCACACCTGAGACAGCCGAGGCTCTGCGGCACCTCACCCGGGTCAGAGTCCGGTGCGCGGTGCCGGCGGCTGCGGGCCCGGGAGAGCTTGGGCGCGTTCCTCGGCTAACGCGCGGAGAGCCCGGAGCACCCGCGGGGGCAGGTGGCTCTAGTCCCAACAGGAAACCTCACCGCGCTTCTGTACCACTCAGTCATCCTTTGGGTCTTTACCGCTTCTTTACTTTATAGCCGCTTAAGCGTAGGTAATCGGCCAACGTTCTTCCTTTCTCCCCAGGATCGTTTCATGACTTAAAATGGTAAGTCTGATTTTTGAAGACTGGTCGCTGTTCACACAGGGGTGAGCACTTCTGAGTGCTGAGCAGTTCTTGCTTGTTTGAATAAGCCTGTTTATTAGGTTAAGCAAACAGTTCATGAGAAACTAAAAAGCAGCATATTTTCTCCTTTTACATCCTTTTGACCCAGAAATCAGGCAGGCAGCTACGGGATAATGTAAGTTTTAATTTTTGTTAAGTTTTCCAGATCCAAATGACACGGCATGTGATTGCAGCAGCAGAGAGCTGCAGGAGTGGGGATTCAGCACCAATTGCTGATTTGGCCTTTCCTCTTAGAGACTTTTCCAGGTTCTGTCTCTCCTTTTGGATTTCCTCTTCAGAGAAAAAAAAAAAAAAAAAAAAAAAAAAGAATTTATTTTTAGGTCTTTCCAAGAAAAAAGTGTCCTTCAGAGAAAGATCTAAAGGCAGTGTTTTCTTGCAGGTTGATATTAAAAAAGGATAGCTTTTGGAAGGAGCAGTCTGTGGACAGATGTTCCGATCAGACTGTTTCCTAAGGGTGTTCTGGGAAGTGCAAGTGAGGAAGCTCACAGCTATTTCTGAGCTGTGGTGGTAGTTTTGTGGCTGGAGCCGCCTGCAGTTATGATCCACAGGATCTAACAAGGTTCCAAACATTTCTAACGAGAAGTTGAAGGGGTGGGTTACTGTGAACAAGTTCTGGAGAATGAAAGTGGAACGTTATGGAAAATACAGGGGGTTAGACAATGCACCTGGTTAGGTCTTAGCGCATAAAGTTCATGGTATAGCGAGTGTTTAAACCATGCCTCTGTGCAGATGCATACGAGCAAAGTGCTGGCTGTGTTCATAATAATGACATTTGATCTGGACACTTCTACATGCTAATAGTTTGACAAAAATATAACCAGGAGATTTGTTAATAGCTCTGTGTGCTTCCTTGCAGGGAGTTACTCATTTCCCTGCCTAGGAAAACTCATGTCAAAAACTGGGGGCTTCCACAAACAAACAAACAAAAAGTGACCTTAAAAGATCTCGAGAACTGTCCTCTTTTTCCTCCTCTGTGGTTCAGTGATCTGCCCCAGTTGAGTTCCCCTGTGAATCCACGTTTTTCACACCTGTTATTTTCATTAGCTTATCTTTAGTGTGAATTAAAAATAAAGGAATCTTAATCTGAGGCTGAACTTCTGCTAGAGTTAGGGCAGTTTTAGCTTTCCTCCATTCTTCCCATAACGCCTTTTCTCATTTAAGCACTGACTACTTTCCATCAGCTGCAGACAAATCTTCCAGCGTTTTTCTGAATGTGAAAATAAAGCATTTTCAACTGCCTTGTTTCATACAACAGCCCTCTAGGACACTTACCTCCACTCTGCTGTGTAATTTCCGTTTCTTGATGGTTTAAGAGTAGTTTAAAGAAACCTATTCAGATATCCAGGAAATTTTTTAACCTTGTCAGTGGGGTGCTAGTGTAATAATTATTACAAGTGTTCGTGGAACCTACCGAAAATGTATTTTTTGAAACACTAATCAGAATCGTGCCTTCAAAGTGACATGCAGCAGCTTTTTAGCACACAGCAGTGTCACACAGGTAGGAGCTAATGGGGCACGCCACTTTCTGCAGGCAGGGAGGGACCTCCTGTCCCAAGCAGAGTGTTGTCAGTGCTGTCCCAGAAGCATCCCTCTTGGAACTCGTAGGAGACGCCGTTCCTTCAGTCCCTCATCGCAGCACGCAGGAATTCCGTGTGCACTGGGTTGTTTGAGGGGTTATGTTAGGGGTGGTGGTGTTGCTAGATCTGTGTGAGAAGAGTATTCCAAGTTCTCTGGTTTCATTGTCACTCAGCAGAATTGCTTCACAGCAAAGCCGTGAGACTGTAGAGGTTTTAAAAATGCAGAGCAGATCTCTAGGACACGCAGAGCCACCAGCAGAGCACAGGTGAGGAGGGGTGCCAGCGTGGCCGTAACACTGGGCTGCTCTCCTGCCGCGCAGACCTGACCTGGCTGCCAGCGGCGGGAAGCCAGAGCTTGGAAAGACCGTTTGTCACCCAGGTGACTCCCTGCCCGTGAGAAGGGACCCCTCCTGTGTGATTAACTTGGGTGACAGTAGGAAATTCCTCTCTCTGGGCGTGTTCATAACATAATTCCTTCTGACTGAAGGTTTCTGCTGCAGTGAAGAGTGGGACTGTGTGAAGTGATTGAAGGTGCAGGGCTGTAGTTGTGTCCGGGCTGTACGGGTGCGTGGTAACCAGCACTGCTGTTCTCCTTAAACACGCTGTTACCAGACAAGTGTCGTGCAGTCTCACACCTCCTTGTCCAGGTCTTACAAGGAATAGCTGAGGGCCCTGGGCTTGTTCAGCCTGGAGAGAAGGAGGCTGAGGGGAGACCTTCTGGCTCTGACAGCTCCTGGCAGGAGGCTGGAGCCAGGGGGGTCGGGCTCTGCTCCCAAGGAACAATTGCCCCAGGAGAGGTTTAGGTTGGAGCTGAGGAACAGTTTCTTCTGCAAGAAGGGTTGTCCAGGGCTGTGCCAGGCTGCCCAGGGCAGTGGTGGAGTCCCCGTGATCCCTGGAGGGGTTTCCAAGCTGTGGAGCTGTGGTGCTGAGGGACAGGGGTCAGTGGTGCCCTGGCAGTGCTGGGGGAGCGGTTGGACTCAATGATAGGAAGGGGCTCTGCCAGCCAGAACATCTCTGTGATTCCACGATGGTGCAGGCACAGTCTGAGTCCATCAGCCTGTGTCCTCTTGCTGACTGGAAATGCTGTGCGGATCGACCACTGTTATCTCAGCATTCTGCACTCAGGGACAGATAAGGAGTTGCACTATTATTATTTAGCCTTTACTGTCAGTAAAACTCTACTGTCAATAGCTTTTCATTTTGTTCATTGCAAAGCTACCATTAATTAGGTATTTATCTACAGCTTTATAAACTTGAAATTGTTTCTTTACACATTTAATTTTCTTTTAAAATACTTTACTGAGAGGGTACTACTTGATTCTCTGAATGGTAACTGACAAAAAGCTTTTTATTTTCATATTATGCATATTCTAAGCAAATGCCTAGAGACGGTTTTACCTGTGGATGAGCTGTCATAAGTTTGTGATAGTCTTTGGCAATTTTCTGATGATGGTGGCTTAATATGCACAGTCTGTGTGAGTAAATGTTAAGGTACCATAAAATACATTGTGTTGCTATGTTGAATGCTTTGCTGATGCAACAAATGTTTTTTTTCTTTTATCCTGAATCTTTTTTTTTTTTTTTCCTTTTTTTGTCATAGTGCCTTTGACTTGGTAAACATTCATCTTTTCCATGATGCTTCCAATTTAATTGCTTGGGAAACAAGCCCATCGGTTTACTCAGGAATACGGCATAAGGCTCTTGGCTATGTACTTGATAGGTATGTATTAGCCTTTACTAGCCTCTTTCAATCTTCTGTGTTCATAAGCAGCGTATCAAGGATGTCTCAAAAGGCACACTCAGAAATGTAGAGGGGTTTGTGCTGCGAACTCAAAATGGTCACTTCTTACCGGAGTTTTCTAGACAGTGCTAATTACAGACCAGTTTCTGACACTTGCACTTTTAAGCTGAACTACTGAGATTGGAGAATCTCTCTGACATCACCAGAACTGGTAGAGTATAAAACAGGTTTATTTTTAAATGCATTTGCTAGATTAGCTTCTTTTTAGTCTGCATGGAGTCTAATAAAGCTGCCACTGAAGTGTGTTTTCAGTTACAGGATAATAGAACAATTCTGGTTGGAATTATCTCTTGCTTGTCCTCCCGCTCAGAGCAGGGCTGACTTCAACGTCCCGTCAGGTTGTTGGAGACTTCTGCAGCTGAGCTCCGACAAGCTCCACATGCAGTGGAGCAGCACCCATTATTGTGTCTGACTACTCTCAGTGTGAAACCTTCTCTCCCTACTGTCCGCTCAGAATTTCCCTCAGAGCAGCTTGTGTCCCTGGCCCCTCATCTTTCCGTGTGCATTGCTGGGAAGGGCCTGGCCCTGTCTTTTCTGTAACTGCCAAATAGATACAGCCAGCAACGAAATCTTCCCATAGCCATCTTTTCTGGAAGCGGAACAGACCCAGCTCTTGCAGCCTCTCCACGTGAGCCAGGAGCCCCATGCCCTGGACACAGAACCCTGCGGTGCTCGTGTCCAGCCCTGGTGAGTGCGGTGGGCAGCTCCTCTGCCCAGGGCACAGCTACTGCCCAGGGCAGGGGGGGAGTCCCCGTGATCCCTGGAGGGGTTTCCAAGCTGTGGAGCTGTGGTGCTGAGGGACAGGGGGCAGTGGTGCCCTGGCAGTGCTGGGGGAACGGGTGGACTCCATGAGCTGAAAGGGCTCTGCCAGCCAAAACTATTCCATGATTTTAAAGGTGCTGGGGGGAAGGACAAGTTTGATGTGTTGCTTCCTTTTGGGATTTATCTGCAGCCTTCCCTGTGTACGGCACATGCAGTGAGCGGTTCCCCACCAACAAGTACATGCTGACTCTCGTGACTCTCTGGTAACAACCTGGAAGTTAAAGACACTCCCGAAACAAACAAAATTACATGTTAAAAAAATTGTGTGCGCGGTGGTGTCATTTTTCCCTATGAATTTCTCACTTGAAAAGGTTCTGACACATGGAATGGAGCACGAATGCCTTTTCAGTCACATTCTACCCAAAGCTTTATTTCTTTCTGTAAGTTTTATCTTACTTAAAGGTGGGCAGGACTTTCAGCAGAAGTGAGTGCTTTTTGCAATGCCTGTAAAGAAGTGCTTTTCCTCTGCACCCCAGCAGAGGGCTAAGTAGGAATTTCTCAAAAATAGCCATTTATTTTTACTTTTGGGGGTGATACAAGGATGAGGAGAAAACCCAGTATGCCTCCTCTCGTGTTGTAAAATGTGTCCAGATCATCAGAAAACACTGGGAGAGTTTGCAGATAGCTCGCATGCAGTGGTTTATAAAAGATGCCTTATTTAGGGGCAGAGGCACAGTAAGATCAGGACCCACTCTCAGAGATGTTTGAGGTGAAGCTTTTTGAGATTTTTCAGTTCTGTTCCATAGAGCAGTGTGGGAAAGGCCTGTTTGTATTTCATTTTTTCCTGGTCTCTGCTGGTCTCCTCTCCTTTTCTTACACTTTGCATGAGGAGACTTGAGCAGACCCCTGTAAACCTCTTGCATTATTTATCGCGCGGTTGTTTACAGCATACAGTGTGCTTCATTAGCTGATTTTGGCTTTGGACCCCCCACGATGCCCCGGCGAGGGTAAGGTAATAGGAGCGTAGTGTTAGTGTCAGCTGTGGGTCAGGGATGTCAGGATGGTATATCATTAAAATGTGACACTGCCAAAACCTGCCCCAGCTCCCCTGTCCTCGGCAAAGAAACCCGTCGGTGTGCGGTTGCCCGCCGCTCCTGCGAGCTGGCATTCAGCTGAATTGTGCATTTTGAGCGCGCAGCCAGCCGCAGATCCGGACCTCCGCAGTGAAGTGATGGGCTGCCCGGCACAAAGGGGGAGTTCTGTAGGAGCAGTGAATAATGGGAAACCCCTTTCATCGGCACTGCTAACCTTTTGGCAGCCACCAGCAAACTCTATTCTGATCTGCTGATTGGGGAGGACAATACACTGAAGCTCACTTTGAATGAATGCTGCCACCAACAGTGTCCCCATTCAGAGGGTTTTGGGAACCATCTTTGACCATTGTCTGCCATCACTCCTTCAGACAGTAGGAAAAGGGAAAGTGAGCGGGTCTATAGGGGGAAAAGTACTTCTTTTCTTGGCTTTAATCTCTCTTTAAAGCTTCATAGATCTACATTTCCAGCTGAGCTACTGGAACTATGCAGTGTCAGATAAATACAGAAGAGAGAGGTTTCAAGCTGAGCTTTTAAATCCCCTTATCTGCATGAACTAATAATGCAGATTTAGTGCTGTTAAAAACAGAGACTGATAAGTCTTTTCCTTTAAAGCCTTTAAACTGCTAAAGAGCATTTAACAGCGATGCAGTTCAAACCCAGTGAACAATACTGAGAAGGAAAACAGTTTAATGAGCTAAACCTTCACTGAATGAAACAGAAACACCTTCTCACAGTTGATTTAGGTCACTGTGGGAGTCAGTGAAAGCGCAGTTCTGTTCACGCTGCATCTTCATAAACATGAATTAAGTACAGCCTTTTCATGGACGGTAGAAGCATCACAGGGGGGTGAAATACGAAACAGAAGAGAGTCTTCAATTAAAGCCCAAATAAATAAGTTTAATGGTTAAAATAATGAGGGAAGTTCGTTTCCCCAAAATTAGTTTTTAACTCCAAGGCTATAACACATGGGCACAAAGCTGCACAGCATCTCTAAATCACTGAGAAGGGGAGAGGATGGGGGGAAAAAACAAAGGAAAAAGTGTCAAGTTGAATGTTTAAAGCTGCTGCTCAAAGTTTTCTCCTGAGGGAGTCTTTTGGTAATAGTGATAATCATGTCTTGGTAGTACAAAGGTTTAGTCTTACAATGAAGTGATTTAGCTTTAAAAATGCTGAAAATTAATATAATAGTGAGAAGAATGCTTTTAAAGACAGCTGCCTGGTCTGTGCTCAGCCTGACTGGTTTTAGCATTTGCCATTTAGCACGGGTGAAGAAAATGTGGGTTAGACTCTTGAAAGACTAGGAGAGTTGGAATTACACTGGCGTTAGCAAATACTTGCTTGTGTATTTACAAACACATACACAGTGTGTCTGTGGAAGTTGGTGTGTGTAAGGAGCCTCTGTTGATGTAACGGAAACCCAAACTGAATTCCCAGAAGTCAGCCACATTGTTCCAGACTGACACAAATACAGCCAAAACTGAATTTGCTGTATACATGAAATGAGAACGCCTGCTCTTTTTTTTTTGTGGGGCACAAAAATTCTTCTGGGCCCATTTTGGATAATCCCCAAGTACAGTTAGCCCTGTTTGCATGATACTTTTTTGTATTTTCTAAAGTTTAAGCTGCACGTGTGAGCAAGAAAAGAAAAGTAGTTTACATCTTAGTTTAGGCTTTCATACATCTGCAGTAATGGATGCTTGCGCATATGTTAATTAATCATATTGGCGTATTAGTCCTGTCCTTTAGACGCTTGCGGGGGTAAAGCAGCCACTGAATTTCATACCCTGGCTAGGGAATGCATAGAAGCTGTAGGATAAGGTCCCCTAAAAGTATAAGAAGAGAGTTTGCGAGGGACAGGGACGTGAGATGTGAGCCTGATACTGCGGTGCTTGGTGTGCCAGCCATTTAAACTTCCTGAAATTATCTGGAGCATTCAGATCCATAAAATGAATGTGGTTTTTTTTAAAGAAAGTGACAGTGCTCTTCTCTTTCCCTATTGAAATGTTCCCTGGCCTAGTTCAACAGAAACATTTTTACATTACAACTGTGAAATCTTGGCATAAAGCTCCCCTTTGTGCCCTTCATTATTTTCTCACAAATATAGTCCATTGTCACATAGCTGAAGTTAATTTGATCAACATTGGGACATTTAACTTTTATGTCCGGTCAAAGGAGCTGTTTCATGCTCATTTTGGGTATTCAAAAGAAATGATTGCCAGAAAAATAATGTTACTATTAACAATTCAGAGCAATTAGTTTCCCAGGGAGAGGCGATGTGATGCACCGGCTCCACACAACTATTCTTTGTCATTTTATGGATGCTCATCAGTCAACTGTCACATCTTCTCAAAGACCCCTCCAATCTAAATGTTTCTCTTTGGGCTTTTCCCAGAACTAGCAGCTGAATGAGCAAAAGAAAAGCCACTTAGTTTCTAGGCAAAGGAAAACTTCACTCTAAAGATCTGGGTCATTTGAGAAGATCCTAGGAGTAGCTCACTTGGGGGGGGGGCGGGTTCCTTTTATTTATTTTTTGCAACGGTGATTTTAACATCAAGCAAGAACTCTGTGTAATCGTGTACCTTCTAATGTTTAGTGAAATTTCTGCGTATTCAGATAGAATGCACTCCCGGGGCAAATAAACCTTCCGTCCAAATGTCTCCTAACAAAGGTTTAAAGCCCTAGATCACATTCAGAAAGACAGCTTTTCATCAAACACCCTGAGGCTCACCTCATTAATATTCAGTCATCCCCCCCTTTAAACTAAGGTTAAGTGCTCTCAAAATTAGCGTGTTTGTATAATATGCTCTTTAAAGAGTAAATCCAGCAAAATTGTCTTGTTACTTTCAACCTGTCAGATACCATCAGAGACTTTTCCCTTGCCTCTTGCTTTTCTGCTGGCTGGAGCTTTTTCACATGTGATGCCATTCTCAAAAACGCAGCTTGCATTCCTGCCTGTTTGCACAAACACAGTTTGAATTTACTTCAGTTATATTTGTAACAGAAAAATAATTTTGTACTTGCATGCATTGTAATGGAAAACATACATGGTTATCATTTTAAAGACACATGAAATGCATTTCCATAGTAAGTGAATGATGGTTGCTGATAGTCCCAGTTAGTAATTTTGCCCTCATTCTGGTATTTTCAGCATCTGGAGCCCGCCCCGTTTTTCTTTTTGACGTTAATAACTGAACAAGTTATTAACAAATTTGCAGCATTTATTATTCAGGTTGTAAATGAAAGATGTCGGTTTTCTCTCACAATAAAAAGAAATCTGTATACACAGTGATGGCAGGTTTGGAAGCAAAGGTCTGACCAGGGAACCAACAATCCAAAATCCAGAACTTGAAGAACTTCCAGGTGTCACACAGAAAGGTGTCAGTTAAAAAGAGCGTGGATACACTGAGTCACTCTTCACTTTGCCTGTTGTCAGTGTGGCTGTGGCTTTTTCAGAAGAAACTCCATCTGTAAAGTCTCTGAGGTGTCCGGGGGGGGGGTTTCAGCAGTTGTCCTAAAAGCCAACTGACTCTCCTGCGGTGTGGATCGCAGCAAGAGATTCCAGCTCAGCCTGGGAGCTGGGGCTGCTTTTGGCAGCACCCTGAGCTGCCACCTCATCTTTCATAAGGGCTTTCCTCCTTTTTAGCTATTTTCCAGTAACAGCTTCTCTTGGAGCTGCCTCAGTTGGCTACTGTGGCTAGGAGAATACAGCTGATGTAACTACAGGCTAGATGGGATGTATTGTAAAACCCACCACTCCCAAAGAATGTGTGTAATTAAACACAGTCAATGCAAGGAAAGAGAGAATGCCTCTTAAAAAAGAAGTGTCTGTAACTCACTTGTTGCCTGCGTGGTTTTGCTCTGAAAATGGCTTTATCTGGGAACACGCAGAGTGCGTCACGTTCTCATTGGGTTATATTTCTCTTTTTACTGTAATTTGTTCCTTAGGGAGTCTGGAGCTAGATAAAGAGCAGTCATTAGTGTCCTGCTAAAGGTGACACTCACATCAGCATTCATTGTGGTTTGTGTCTTTTGAAATGTTCTATTGCATAGCCATATAATCTTCCAGGAGAGCTGGGATTCAATTAAGAAGAATCTATATGGGCTGTTGATCCAATTTTTATTCATTTGCTGAGAAATGAAAATAAATTGCTATTGTGATTTTATTTACAATGCTCACTGTAGGACAATGCTATGAGCTGGAAGTTATAAACCAGGAATGTTTGGAAGAGCTCCGTCCTGCTTCCTTCTGAGCATCTGGGCGCCAAGGGAGCAGCCATCTCTCAGCAGGCACACGGGATCTCTGTGTGAGAGGGTTCTCGTCTTGCAGTCTTGTATTTTGTGTCCTGCAGTAGTCTTCCAAATAGCTCAATAACCAGACACAACTACAGCATTTTTAGCCACTTGTTCGGCTGTACAAGTGCTGAAGCAGTTGTAGGTGGACTTAGCAGACGTTCTTCATGGACTGACAGGTAAATAGCTGTAACTGCTTCACCTTTCGTGGGAGCTTCGTTACCCTCCTTCCATCGGTGCAGGGTTTAAGATGCAGCTCAGCTGATTCGGTTTCTCACTCCTGCTGTCTCTGGACCCACCAGAATCTGCTTTCTTCAGATCTGATGTTGAAAGTCCTCATTTTTTAATCAGTGTGCCCTTTGAAAGAGAGGGATTTTCCCTTCTCTTTAGCACTTCAAATGTTTCTGTCCTGTCACCCTTGGTTTGTTTCCTCTCAGCTCAGTAGTCCACTGTAGTGCGATTTTCAAAGGGGTAAATGCCCAAGCTAACAATTAAGTGTGTAAAATCTGTTGCTAGTTGGTTTTTCTCAGCAAAAAGCATTTTTTAATCCTTTGTGAGTGAAGTCTTCTGTGTTTCTGGCAATTTGCATTACTCTTTTCTAGCAGAGGTTGGTTCTGTTTCCAGCCCGCGGTCCCTCAGAGCCCACCTCCCCAGGCCGGCCGGCAGGAGCGGGTGGGTTTCTGGCAGCAGCAGCACGCGTGACGTGGCCAGTGTCCTGTGGCCTCCCCTGTGCCCTTCGCCCAGCAGCTCAGGCTGGCACTGGCATTTCTGGCAAGCCTGTTGAGACACAGATCTGGCAAGAGTTCATAACCGTTCTGCTCCACAAGCTCCATGGAGGAATTTTAATCTTCCATGATCAAGTAAAGGAAGAGTCAAAAAGATGTGTGATTTCTCTGGTTTCTTGTTTTCTCTTACATCAGGTGAAGAGCAAGAAAATGTGGTAGTAAGGTAACACCCTTGCTGTAGCGTTGTATTCTGTAGGAAAATTGACAAGTACTTACATCATTATACATGGCTGCTGTTTCATTAGGCGAATGTCAGTGTCGGGTAAGATCATGGTTTTGTCAATATAATGAAAATACCAGTCAAGTGAGGAAAAAGTCACAATTTTCCAGCTCTAAAAATTGATTTTTATTGCTCTTCTTGTAATCCTTTCTTTGGATTAAGTATTTATTATTGATGTGGTCTTTCTTTTAATCTTAATAGCTGCTGACATTGTAATTAATTAAAAAATACAACATTTTTTGCCCAAATGGCACTATATTGAAATTAAAAGTGAACATCACATATTAGTTAAACAGCCCTGGCAAATGTCTTGAGTGCTAAGATGATTGCCTAAGCTTCTTGACAATTCCCTTCATCTTGCTGTATGCTGCTTGACCTTTTGAGATGTTTTGCTGTTATTAATAGGTTTTAGCTATTATATCAGAAAGAACAAGGCACAAAAATATGATAAACTTTATCTTTTTAATGACAGTGCTACAACACCTTAGGCATGCCAATGAAGGCACTTACATCTTTTGAGGCACGCTTAGACAGTCGCCAGGTAACTTTTATTCAGAATTGATGAGGATTTTTCTGGAATTTGTCTCTGAATGTGTATCTGAGAGTGCAGACTGCTGTGAGCTGAGCGCTGGCTGTGCTGCAGAAGGGAGGCAATGCCCAGCAGACAGGACAGGGTTCTGCTTCAGATCTTTCCCTAAAACCTCTGCTGAAGGTGAACACGGACCAGTTCTCGAGGTGCGGGTGTGCCAGTTGGTCTCTTTGACTAAAGCTCATAAAGGAAAAAGTAATGAGGATAGGAGCGGCAGGAATCTGAAAGGCCACACAGCAATCCCGTGACAAGTTTTGTGTAACTCATACCTCGTGTTTCCATTCTGTTGCCTTCTGTTCCTGAACATGGCTGTGGTAGAAGGCAGGTTTCACTGTCGTTGTTCCTTGACTTTCCACCAGAAGTCACTGCAGCAGTTGTTATTACCTCTGGCATTATAGACCTATAGAAGGTATATATGACCTTCTTATCTGTAGGTCACCAGCTGCCTCCATGCCGGCTCTTGCCTCTCACTGGCAGGATGGTCAAGTCGCTATCTGACACCGCCTTTTTTTTTAGTTTCCCCTTTTCTAAAGATTTCTCTTGGGGGTAAGATCCTCTCCTCTCAAGAAGAGGTGAGGTGAGCCTGCCCTTTGCCAGGCATGGCCACGAGCCACCAACCCTCTTCCTGTGGGGTCTGGCCTCGGGCAGGAGCCTTTCGGGGTCCCTCCTGCACGACTGCAGCCTGGGGACGCAGGCAGGGGTCTAGCTCCCGTGCCGCACGCAGCGAGGGTACCACCGTCCCCGCTGGCTCCATGGCCGCGGTGTTCCCCAGCACCTCGCTGCCTGGCTGAGGTGCAGAGTGGTTCCAGCGGCCCGGGCAGAGGCGTAGGGAAGCGTCGCTTCTGCTCCAGATCCGAACAGATGCTGTGGGTCAAACCTCCACTCAGGTCACCAATGAAGGAGACGAGTGGTTTCACCTGAGAAATGGCGGGCGCCCTGGCACCGAGCTGTCCGCTCCTCCCTGCGCACTTACCTGGGTTGGGCGTCTCCCATTCCTTAGGAAAGGACGTTTCATCCAGGCAGCAACCCCTTCTCTGCAAAAGCAGCTTTTGTCCCGTTAACTCCTCTGCAAGGATAATGTGCCAAAAGGAGGAGGTTGTGGAAATCTCCTACCTTAGCCAAGAGTTATACGAGAAATACGGGAGTGCCCATATTAGCTGGTATTTAGCTTAAACACATTTAGTTATTATAAAAATTTGCTCACTGAATAAAATATGGCTTGACCTCTGGGTTGTTTCTTCCCAAGAAATGTGACAGTGTCCCTCCTTCTCCTCCATTCAGCCCGCTTGGCAGAGCTGCAAGGTTTTTGTTTTGTTTTGTTATGTTATTGTTGTGTTTAAAAAAAAAAACAACAAAAAACCCCTCAAGCCCCTCTTTTCAGCGGTGTCAAGTTAGGATGAATTGGCCAGGGAGGCATGTTTATAGACTGTGCGAAGAACTTTGTCTTTGTGTGGGAATGCTGGTGACACTGGTATGGCTTGCCTGAATGAACTGCGATGACGCGGCTAATAAGGTGTCCTGCTGAGCGCTGCCGCAGCCTTTCTCAGACCTCCCACTTAATGCCATTCAGCTCCAGCTCAGTGTAGCTAATTTTTCCCATTCCTTCAATTCTTTAGGCCTCCTTACAAATAGAAAAGTCAACTTTCACACCGAGGAGAAGATAAGTGCTTTAGGAAATAATCGTGTAAACAGAATGTTACCTTCTGACCTGATGCTGATACCTTGGTCTGGGACAAAACCCAGCTGGCTATTGCATTAGACATGGCTATTAAAGGAATAATGCTGCTGATCCTCCTTACAAAGTGCCCTGAGAAATGGTTTAGCCAAATCACAGTGCCTCTTGTCACACTGAATCATGTTCAGCTGCTCTCTTCCATGACCAAATTGCTGATATTTAGCCGCTTCCTTCTCTTCTTTCTTGCGACAGTACGGGAGGGGGATAAGCACAGCAGCAAGGGTCAGTCGGCCGTGTTTCTGATTGCCCTGTTGCTTTCTGGCTGAATTTCAGTGCTTTGAAACGTGCCTCTAGCACACCATGTATAGCTGTTACAAAGAGGGTGCATTTCATAAAGGGTCTGTAACTACTATAATGAAGGGATTGCAGCGATTCCGGTAACAGCATCGTTCATTTTAAGATTGTACGGAGTGATTCCTTCTGCTGTTTTGTGTAGAGACTGAAATGAATAACTAGATCCCGATTTCCAGCAGTACTGAGGAGGAGAAGAGGAGCCTCTACCTCTTACTTGTTTCAGTCTTGGTAGGAGCATGGCATCAGTGTCTTGGAAAAAGCTCACCCTTCCCAGTCCGTTTAGCTGGCACTGCCGTTCAGTCTGAGGGCTCTCTTTATGGAGAAGAAATCTGACATATCCTTGGCTCTCAGACCAAACCCTGAGTGTTTGCTTCTACGCCGGTGTTCCTTTGGCTTCTGTCTGGGTTTGCCTGTCACGGGGCTCTGGGCGGCCCCTGCGCCGAGCTGGGTAATGCTGTGGTCCCAGGCAGAGCAGTGCAGCTCAAGCTAAACCCAGTCAGCGTTGTATCTCAGAGGGTTTCAGAGGTTTCTCTGAGTTCCCCTGACGCACCCAGAATTACAGTTTTTGTGACAGGTCCTCATGGAAACATGTCAGGGCACTGCCGTTCTAAAAAGCACTGATGGGTGGACGTCATTTTCGTGGAAGTGTCACCAGCCAACACAGCAGAGCAAGGATATTTCCAGCGCAGATGGAGTCACTTCTTTCTGGGTTTCTAAGACAGTCGCTGGTAGCCAGTGTGAGGCAAAATGCAGTAATTAGACCAGAATTAGAATTTAACATATTTATTTTGCAGCAAAGAAATTGCAGTAGTAATTTGCCATTGATTTGCCCCTCACCAGTGAAGTTGACTCCTTGAAACCTCCAGCTGGATCAGACTCACCAAAACGTTTAAGCACATGACTTACTTTGACTGTAAGCTTGACTTTAAAGTTACAATTGCTTGAGTATTTCCTTACTTTACTGTCCTGTCCCTTCTAAAAAACTGTTCACTTCCGTTTGCGGTTTGATGTTTGCAGTCTGCCTCTTCTCAAACTACAACAAAATCTGAACAGACAACAACCCAACCAGTCCAGAAATTCTTCTTTGTAGAGCCAGAATTGTAGAATTAGTTTGAGACTGGCAGAATAATTAGGGTAATTTCTTCCAGGTGTGAAGAATCTAAATACTAGCATCAACACCTCCTTACGCGATGAAAAGTTCTGTTTGTGGAACTGGTAGAAGAGGAATCATCCATGGCATTTGTACTTGTGTGGTTTAAAGTATGACAAGGCTGTCAGTGAACCCAAATTTCATATTGGACTTGTTATTTTGATTTCCAAAATGCATGGAAGTAAATGATAATTCGTTGGTATGTTCTAAGTGCGTATCAGCCCTTTCCTTATAAGCAATGCCTTCTGGAGCAAGCACAAAGGATTGGGAGAGTGAATGTGTTCTCCAGACCTTTTCAAAGGGAAGAGTTCTCTGTCTGGAAATGGAGGGATGAAATATCTTTGAAAAGTTTTCTGGTTTATTGGCATTCAGGCATTGGCTACATCCTGATTGCCCAGCTACAGTCATGATGTTTTTACCCAAGGCACCTATTTTGGCACAAGCCATTTAGAAAAGTTGTACAGGAGGGCACAAAGCCTTTTGAAGTGTGTCGAAGCCCTCGGGGGTAATCTGGTAGTCAGCAAGTACAAGTTAAAGGAAATGGCACTAAGTCCTCCCACTAAAAACATGAGATTAATGCTGGTGACATAGGTTGGCTGCTTTCTTTTTGATTCAGATTTATCACTCCCTTGACTGATTCATGGCAGCATTTTTAAAGGACTGTTTGATTCATGGTAAAAGGGAGGGTATTCCTACAGAAACAAACAGCAAAGTAGAATAATGCAGATTTTGAAGCCTTCCTGGTTTATTTGCGAGTACTCGGTCTTGTCAAAAAAAAAAAAAAAAAAAAACCTGTCTTCTGGGTTCTCATTTCCCTGTGCATGCGATGAGCTGTATGTATTTGGGCTTCAAACACGGGAACAAGAGGAATGGAACACTGGTTTAGCTCTCGCCCCAGTCCAGCACCTTTGCTGTGTCTCCGCGGTCCGGCGGGACTCGCCGTGTTTTGCAGCACTGGATTTCCATCCGAGTCCCCCCAGTGCCAGGTGGTTTTCCTGCATGTTCCTGGGGGGGGAAACACTGCTGTGCTCTGCTCTGTTGCCATCCTCTCTGCTGTCCTGGAGTCTGATTCTGAAAGCACGGTCAAGATCAGTTGATTCAGCGCAATTGTAGGCACCAGTGAGTATTTCAAAATGAAATGTAACAAACTGCTGGAATAATTCTAAGATTAGGGAACTCTAGAACTAATAATAAGTTCTGGTGGCAAGGACAGTGGGCTACCCATGTGCATTAAGTTGAGTCATTTACAGCATATTTAATAGTTAGGCGCCCCAGGTCATTTAGTAAGTGTATAAATGTGTATATCCCTTGCTGTCCCACTGTTGGTAACTTTACTGTACACCTAAATTTCACCATCTGTGAAAAGGAGATGGGTCAGAAGCCACTGAAAGCATCATCCTTGAGAAGTAACATCTGGACGTTTCTACGTCAGTCTGTTGTGAGACACTCCTCCTGAAAGGTCCACCAAGACAAACTACAAGGGGAGCAACTGGTTAAAATTACCCATTTTAAAGCTGCCATTGATTTGTATGGAAATCATGTTTAAATCTGGTAACGTGCAGGACTATGAAATGACTGAATTTTAATGAATTGATCAGAAGCAGACTGATCAGCTGGTTTTGTTCTTCAGTTGGGAGACATTTTAACTGGCTGGTTTTGGATTAGTCTGTTTATTTGGAAAATCCGTCTTTGCATAATACAATCACAGGCGTCATTCTCATAATATCAATTTGTTTTAAGAGGCCTTCTCTAGACCTTGATGTCATTCCTGCAATATCTGTCATTTCTTTGTCAGCAGTAAATGGCAATGAGCAAAGCCAGAACTAAGATATGAATCAGGAAAGCTGGCAAAGCAAAAATCACCTTTTCTCACGTATGAGTTGCGTATTGGATTTTGCGATGATAGTGTTAGCAAATTGTGTTAATGTAAATGGTTTAACTTTTAAGTTCTCATTTTCCTTAAATGTGCCGTGAGGGCACTAATCAAACTAATGTTATGTACAGGTCAAGAGTGACAGGTTTTTCTCGGTGCTTGCTGGGAGCTGACAGTAGACAGTATTTATTAACAGTACCTGCAATCATTTGTCAGCTGAATGGAGGATTTGAGATTTCATGCCAGAAAAGTGTAAGTCTTTGCAAGAGATTTTGCTTTAAAGGATCGCTGCCTGTGGTGGGTTGACCCTGGCCAGGCGCCGGGTACACGCCAAAGCCACTCCACTGCCCTCCTCAGCCGGGCAGGGAGAGGAAATCCAGCAAAAGGCTCATAGTTGAGATCAGGGCAGGGAGGAATCACTCGCTAGTTACCGTCATGGGCAAAGCAGACTCGACGGGGAAATCAGCTTAATTTATTAGCAATCACATCAGAGTAGGGTGATGGGAAATAAACTCACCTTAAAAACACCTTCCCCACACCCCTCCTTTCTTCCCAGACTTATTTCACTGCCAGATTCTCCAGCTTCTCGCCCCGAGCAGCGCAGGCAGGCAGGGCATGGGGGTTGTGGCCAGTTCATCACATGCCTCTGCTGCTCCTTCCTCCTCAGCGGGAGGACCCCTCACCCCCTTCCCCTGCCCCAGCCTGCGGCCCTTCTCATGGGAGGCAGCCCTCACAAACTTCTCCAGCGTGAACCTTTCCCACAGGCCTCAGTGCTTCCCAGATTGCTTCAGCGTGGGTCCCTTCCTCTCTCCAGTTGCTGTTGTGCACGTTTTTTCCTGCATCTTAAATACGTTACCCCAGAGGCGCTGCCGCTGTGGTTGATGGGCTCAGCCTTGGCCAGCAGCACGTCCGTCTTGGAGCCGGTGGCATTGGCTCTCTTGGACACAGGAGAAGCCTCTAGCAGCTTCTCAGAGCAGCCACCCCTGCAGCCCCCCCACTATCAAACCCTTGCCACGCAAACCCAGTATGCTACCTTAGGTGCAGTGCTCCTCATTTTTCAGTAGAGTAACATTCCTTACATAATAGATCACTGTTGACTAAAAATGCGCGGTGATTTTAGGAGGAGAATCAGTAATCTCACTGTAAATCCAATGTTGTGTTTTTCTTTAGAGCTTTGAAAAGTCTAAAGGGATGTAATGTATTAAAACTTCTAAAGGCATTTGCAGTGAATGCCTCCTGGCTGGGCAGTGTTGTTCCAGGAAGCCCACTTACTGTGCATCACTTCATCATCCGTTACCGATCTGTACGGGTCCCACCTCTGGCCCAGCTGGGGTTTGTGGCATCACAACGCTTACATGTTTACATGTTCCCAGAACGTACGCAGTGTATCGCCTTGTACTTGTTCCTTGTTTCCTTCACGCTGCCAGCCAGCGTGCCATCGCGGGCTGCTGGGCTCCTTGCGGCTCTAACAGTCACATTTTGGGTATTTCGTGCCTTCCTCGGCTACTGATATGAAATTAATTGTATTGATTCCTGTTTTGAAATCAAGTGTGAATCAGTGGATTCCCAAATGCCAGGATCTCTGGGAGTGTGTAAAATTGCACATTGGTAGGAGTACCAGAAAATTGACATTAATAATAGATAAGCTAATAATATAATAACCATTTTTAATAACGCGAGATTTGAACGATGCTGTATCTCCCTGTCTGGCACCGAGCAAAGGCTCGAGGAAAGAGTCAGTCTTCACTCCACATCTGCAGAGATCGACTTTTAGCTGTTTGCTACAACCTCATTAAAAATCTGCTTTCAAGAGTGGAGCACCTCCATGATTCCCTCAGAATTTTGGTGATGCCCACGTGCTGGTTCTGCATTATTTGTGCTAACTGCTGTCGACTGGCTTTCCTCCAAGTTGCTCTTTCAGCCAGACAGGGGAAATCAAATGAATTGTCTTACTAGGTTGGAGATAGATTTGCTTAAGCAAAGAAAATCACCCCAAAATCACAGTTAATACATTGTTCCAGTATAAGCCGGTAGTTTTGATTGTTCCAATAATTACTTTTGAGATTGTGCTTAGAAGATTTGTGTATTTGTGCATCCTCGCATATACGTAAAGATGAATGACAGGTTTGTTTTCTTTTGTTTTGTTTCTTTTTCCAGAATTATAGATCAGCGGTTTGAGAAAGTTTCGTATTTTGTCTTTGGAGATTTCAACTTTAGACTGGATGCCAAAGCAGTAGTAGAGGTAGGACTTCTATTTTTCTTCTCTTGCAGATCCTAACAGGTTTTATTTCTCTGATATTTTTGCCTGTGAAAAAGCTACAAGTGACAAATTAATCTTAAAGTTGGCATCAGACTTGGCTAAGAATACTTCCAACAGGAGCATCTGGTCTGTTTAGTCTGGAGAAGAGAAGACTAAGAGGGGATCTTATGCATGTTTACAAATACCTGAAGAGTGGGTGTCAAGGAGAAGGGGCCAGGCTCTTTCCAG
Source organism: Todiramphus chloris collaris (assembly GCA_025345505.1). Classification (NCBI taxonomy): domain Eukaryota; kingdom Metazoa; phylum Chordata; class Aves; order Coraciiformes; family Alcedinidae; genus Todiramphus; species Todiramphus chloris. Next base: position 15,996,461 of record JANVCC010000077.1, read on the forward strand.
TGGTGCCCTGGGGTAGGATGAGGGGCAGTGGGCATGAACTGGAACACAGGAAATTCCACCTCAACACAAGGAAAATTTCTTTCCTGTGAGGGTGATGGAACCTGGAACAGACTGTCCAAAGAGGCTGTGGAGTCTCCTCCTTTAGAGAGATTCCAAGCCCACTTGGACACGTTCCTGTGTGGGCTGCCCCAGGTGATCCTCCTCTGGCAGGGGGGTTGGGCTCGATGATCTCCAGAGGTCCCCTCCAACCCCTGCCATTCTATGGTTCTGTGAAATCTCTTTGGGCTTCAGCACAGGACACCACATCTGTGCTGTATGTTTGTGACTTTTGCTGTATGTTTATAGCTCACAGCGAATCTCACAATCATTAACTGCAGGTGGAGTAAGTGCTGGTTTATATTTGTACTCTGTGGGGAAAGAGAGAGAGATTTCCTAAATACCTTCGATAGAACTCCACCCTTCAAAAACTGAAGCTGACATTTGTGCAGACCTTTGTGACAGGAGCATTTCAGTGTGGAAGTGTGGCTGGAAGATTCATACAAAGCCAAAAAGAATGCAGTAAACATCAGGAGTTGAGATTACCTTGACTTCACCACTAAAGCTCAGCTCCAGTAACACGAGGTCAGAAATAATACCCAGGTTGTAAACCAGTTTAATCTCGTGGTTTTCTCACTTTAATTCTCAAGAGATACCGCGGTGTCTTTTTGGTGTCCTTGAGGTGCGGCATGTATCTTCTCAGCCAAAAGCTTTTATTTGGTGAATCGAGCGGCAGGAAGTGGGTGGCCTGCGTGTCAGAGGCTGGCTGCCCCTCCTGCAGCGCAGGGCAGCTCTGCTGCCGTACGTGGTGATCACTCCTTCCCCCGCTGGAACACAGAGTGTGACGTTACAGCACTGCCATGTATGCAGGTAATGGCGTCCTCCTTGGCGTGCTTCGTACGCCGCAGTTGTTTAACCAGCAAGCTTGGAGCAAAGCTGGAATGGAACTCAAGCCACCAGTTCAGAATATGCAGGTTCACAGTGCGTGTGCTAAGGACTAAACCCTGCTCTGCTGCGCTGCCGTTCCCACAGTTAGCATCAGTGTTTATAGATGACTTATGAATTATTATGCCTGTTTGGTTTTTATTCACTAGTGGCTCAGTAGTGTTGTTGAGAACGCTCCTGCCTGAGACCTTCTCTGTCACTAACACTGCGGCAGAATTATCTCCTACAGCCAGTACTGATGAAGGGCACTGTAGGTTTTCCCTCACCTAGGAGCTTTCCTGATGTCTGCAGGGCTGAGCCTGCGGCAGGCACTTGCTACATTTCCATCTGTGAGTTTCAAAGCCATCCACATCTATTGGAACACTGTCACTCGGTGCATACCGAGAGACCACCCAGCAGGTGGGAGAGCCCTCGGGCCATTCTCAGTCCTACGCAGCACATTCCATCCTATGGATGCTTTACCGGTGGCAGTGAACGCTGTGGCGTAGGAACGCTCAGGGTGCAGTTTGAAGATGAATCAAATTCATTCACCCGTTCTTCCTAGATGAGGTGCCTGCATGTGGGAGTGCAAAGAGCATTACAGTAACACCTATGTTCTGTTGCTTCTTTTGAGAAGTAGCATCCCCCATTAACCAGAACCTCACCCAGCTACTTTGCAACATTAATTAAACATAATTAAAGCTGATCTAGAAACTTAACTGTGCATATGTAAATTACAGGTGGAAAAGTCATATTAAGTTTGTTTGGTAGTCTTCTGCATTTGGTGCAGTTTATAAACCAGTATGTCAGGAGATCCAAAAGATGTAAGAAGCGGTTGTCTTGCGCGGTTGTCTGCACCGAAGCGATGGTACAGGAGGTGTGTCTGTGGCAGCAGCTTCACACCAGCACAGCTCCCGGTGAGTCAGCAGAAAGCACGTGGCCGTCTCTTCTGGCTGTAATACACTCCAGGCTCCTCAGAGACAGAGGGACAGGGAAGGGCAGAGCTACAGACCACCTCTAGCAGGAATTATTCTAGGTAGGACCTGATGGTTGGCTGTGTATAAGGTCTGTAAGATCCGCTCCCAGATCACTTCTCAGACTAGTTTATAACTGGTGTTTCTCAGCTGTGCCCTTTTCCAAAGCTGGCGGAGGGCAGAGTGCCTTGCCCGAGGCCGTGCACTCCTGGCAGTGGCAGAACGGGAACAGAAGCAGCCAAAGGTGATCATCTGACACACGGCACGGCCCTGGAGTCAGCCTGGGCTGGCGTGGGAGCCCCACTCTCAGAACATACCCCGCACCCTTCTGCCGTGGTGGTCGCGTGCCTGTGCAGACTGGTATTAGCCATTCTTTTGACTATCCAGCAGTGTAGTTAGTACAAGAAATTTTAAGGGTTAATCCATTGATCTGTCATCTTTGTATACATTACTAAATTTATCTCTGCTTTTCTTGCTGACCTTTTAGTTTCCCTCTTGAGACCACAGCGTGCTGAGCGCTTGGACATTGTGATGCTAGGAGCAATACGTGTGCAGTGGAAATGTTATACAGAACACAAAGAATAAAGTGTATTTCTAAAGGATTTCCCCATTAAGCCATTGAAAGGGAAGATCAGAGAGCTGTTTCAGATGTGGAGTCCAGACACAGAAGTACAGTGTGCTAAATCAGATGCCAGAAATATTGTGCTTATTAATTCATAATTAATAGTGAATAAGTCATTAATGTATAATTTGTTAAACATTTTATGGGAACCTTAATCTAAACTCACATTGGTTTCCTTGTTAGGAGAATCTGCTTTACTGTTGAAGTAATCTGGGGGGGTCAGTAAGGCAGGTAAAGGCTTCTGGCAGTTCTGAGATCCACGTGTGCTTTAACAAGATGGAGCACAAGAGGTTTAAGGGTAAACACAAGGAAAAATGTTTTCACTGTGAGGGTGACAGAGCCCTGGAACAGGCTGCCCAGGGGTGGTGTGAAGTCTCCTTCTCTGGAGACGGTCAAAACCCACCTGGATCTGTTCCTGTGTGGCTTGGTCTAGGTGATCCTGCTCTGGCAGGGGGGCTGGACTAGATGATCTTTCGAGGTCCCTTCCAACCCTTAACATTCTGTGATTCTATGAAGTGCCTTGTCTGGAGGGATGAAATGGGATGTCTGTAGCATAACAAGCATAGCAAGTACAATTGTTTTATAGTAGATTTGAATTAAGTCTGAGCATAATTTGTAGCTTGGCATGATGATGTTCAGAGAACCTACAACTCGTCCATTTAAGTGCTTCAAAGTTGTCCTCAGCTTGGAAAGGGCTGATGTTACGGTTCCGTTTTAGGCTGGGTTTCTTGAGCCAATGTGTGATTCAAAGTAAAGGAAGCATGAGAGGACCTGGAGCCACAAGTATTTTTCTTAGAGTCTCAGACATTTGTGTGCTCTGGGTGTGTGCCAGGCATCGAGCACATCAGGGGCTCTTTGCCAGGTTGTGGCCAGCATTGCCCCATCGTGGCTCTGGCTGTGAGATCTCCTAAGGGGTTGCGGAGCAGAGGGGTCGGTCCCTCTCTGCACGGGAGATAAACGTCACTGCTTTGCTATTGTGAAACATGAACATCCGCTGTAGACCTGTCCTGGCCGGCACATTACAGGCACTTTTGCACTCTACTTGTGGCACATCTCACTGCTGCGTTCACTTAGTGATAAACATCTTCAGCTCATCGTCCTTCATGCTAGAAGTCTTTCAAAAAATAAACCTGGTAAGCAGGAGATGTATTTAGTAAGGCAATATATACAAAAGAAACATGGATGTTTCCTCGGGTTTTGAACATTTTAAGGTAGGCTCTAAGACTTTGTTTTTTTCTGATGGTCAGCTAAATTCAGTTAATCCTAGATATGCAAAGTTGGCCAAGTAGTTTACAATACATAGAGGTCACTGTAATCGTTGCCGTTCTCAGAAATACACTGCAGATCTATAGTAGTGTGTGTGACAAAGGAGGCTTTGCCGTCAGCTGCCCCAAGTAACAGTTTGGATTAATCTTTGAGAATTACTGTATTTTCATATTTTAAAAAAATCAAACAACAAAAAGTTACGCACTGAAACTCTTACCTATAAATCTTCCTAATCCTATTTGTCCATCTTAGGAAAGTACAATAAGGTTTAATAAACTGGGCTTATTTTGACTGTTTTGGAATAAAAACCTGTTTCTGGCTGAGACTGCAGGTTCAAAAGCCTCTTAAAGTTCCTCGTGCTTTCAGGAAGAGCAGGAGGGTAATTGTGTGCTCCTCCTTTCCAAGAATTGCAGCTCAGGAATATAAAGTTCAGTGTGCAAGCTGCAGGTCTTTAGGAGAAAGTCATGCTAATCACAAACCCCATTTGCTCAGGGTAAACCATAACCTTTGCTTGTATCCAGAAAAACAGTTTGCACTTTTCCTTCACTGAAGGACTTTTTGTTAGGGTTGATAGGAACTTGGTAACTGATCTCCAGAGGTCCCTTCCAAACCCTACCGTTCCATGATACCTGAACTCCTATAAAGGCAGCACCAGAAGTGCTGTTGCCAGATTCCAGTCATTTTGGCCAGCAGAAAGCTTTCAGGCTCTGTCTGCAGCAAAGTCCTCATCTGTGAAACGAGGAGTTCGTGCTTGTAGACCTGCCCCGTCTGCTTAACGGGCTACGTTCCACCCGGGTATCTCCTTTCTAGACTTCTGCCAGGCAGCCATTTGAGAAGCCATAACTGCAATTGCTGATTAAATGTTTTTTAAAAGGTAATAACTACTCATATATATGCATATCCAGCTCCATCATTCCCTTGCATCATGCCTCTCTGCCACCTCTGACCATTGGACTTTATATTATCCAGTAAAATGGGACCGACTTCATTCTAGCCTGACTTTTCAGCTCCTACCATATTGCTGATGCTACGCGAGCCACGTTGTTTTCATGTGATCCTGCCATCTTGGCACAATATGGTATTTCTTTTGGAAAAAGGCAGTGGTGGCATCGTATCCTTTTACCAAGTGTGCTCGTGCCAGCGCAAGCTCAAGGAGCGCTCCCCATCACTGCTGCGATGTGTTCATCCACGGAACGTGGACCTCCTCCGGTAGGACAGCTCTCTCTTGAGCAAACAGCTTTTGTTAAAAAAAAGCTGATGAACAGCTTTTCCTGTCTAAGTAATTCCTTGAAGTCTTGCTCAAATCTGAAGAAATATTTTAACTTGTTTAATTAGAGGGTGCCGTGTTTTGTGCGGTAACTCGGGCCTTTGCAAACTCCAGACAACACATGACCCTTCGGTAATTGTCATCACGAAGATTAGCGCTGATCTGAGGTGAGGTGCTGTGTCTGGGCTGATTGCTGCATTGAAGAGCTGTGCTAAGGGAGGAAAGGACAGACCCTCTTCCTCTGGCTTTTGCAGCAAGACAAAGAGGCACAGGTATGCAAGTGCCACCAGAGCAGACCCCTTCTTACAAAAGCAGCACATTAATTAAAGCTTGACTAAGTGTTGACTGAACCGGGACTTCTGAAGCCTCATTATGTCCTATTAAATCTTTAAATAGAAGGAAAGCTTCTACTATAGCACTACAAATCACGCAAAAGAGCCCTTTCTTACGCGTGTGAACGGAATTGTTTGTTCTGTCTTGTGTTCTTCAGTCAATGTGTTGTTCTCCTCTGCAGTGGCTGGTAGCTTAAAGCTGTAATAGGGTTCCCTTCTTTCAGTAAAGTGATATTAAGACCTCCTTATAAAGAAAAATGACATTGCTTTATTTCTGAGATAAACCTGCATGTCATAAATGGAATAAATTATTCTTAATAGCTTACAAGCTTCTGATAGTGTTTTCATTCCAGTTAGAGAGGTGCATAACATCCTGGATTGGTTTTATCTTCTCAAATAAATCATTGTAAATAACTTCGTCTCATAAAGATTTTAACTTTCTTTACAAGCTAAACCGATCCTAGGAAACATTGGAAACAAAATCCCATGTAAAATGAAAATGTAATAAAGATTTATTAAATTAGAATGCATAAAACTTAGGTCTAATAAGGACAGTTTTATTAATGAATGTAAATTGCAGCAACCCATCTGAGGCACCTGCTAAACGTTCATTATAAATTACTCTCATAGACATTGTGATGAGTTTCATATTGTAGCCAGACTTATAAAAGCATGCAGATTGCTTCCCCAAGGGACTGTATATTTACTTAACAGTGTAGTTAATTGCAATTATTTATTTTCCAGTGATTGCAAATGGCTTCTGCATTAAAGATATATGTGGCTATTAGGAATTATTCAATTACCTCTCTTTTTCTCAGTCATCTAAGTCAAACCTGAGCTGAGATTCCCAGAGGTCAGTCAGTAGTGTATTAACTCAGCGTGTTCCTTCGCTTTCTGCTCGGGCCACAGCTCCGCAGCCATGGGTCCTCTCGGCAGAGCTCGCTCGAGAAATGCCGATTACCCGTCCCTGCAGCTGATTTTTTGACATCTTCCCTTCCATACTGATGCTGCCATGCTTATTGGCAAGATTCACAGGAGGTTAATTAAATCCATCTTCAAAACAACGAAGGGCCAATGAGCCATATCCTCGTTGCAATAGTAAATTAAATGATGCAATTGTTTCTACTTCCATCACGGATAAGGGGAGAGATGAGTGAACGGATTGTTCTCCGGCTGCCTCCTCGGGGGCCCTGGAGGGTCTAGTAGCATGTGGTCGTAAACCTGCTTTTAATTTGTGGCTACGGGAGGAGATGACACTGTTATCAGCAGGCAGAGGTCTCGCCCAGCATCACGATGTGAAAGATGACACTGTTGAAAAACTGAAAGGAGCTCTCTTCACAGCTCCTCCTGTTTCGGATGCAAATTAATACAAACACGGTTCCAGAGCAGAACAGAAAGGACGATGCGTTGATCAAATTTGGCACCGCTCGGGCTGTAATTAAAACGTGCACAAATTAAATACGATTGTCTTGCGCTTTCTAATAGGGCTCGGCGTCGTTAAACTAATTAATAATGCAGCCCATGAGCTGGGCTCCGGCACCGCGATTGTTCGGAGGGTATGCTTTACGCCTTGCGCGGCAGCCGCGGGCAGCTGGGCGGCTCAGCTGGCACCGTCTGAGGCCGGGTGACAGCGGTACCAGCAGCACCCGTCTCCAGGCCTCCCGGGCCGGGCTGGGCGCTGCCACGCCTGCCGTCCAGCACCTCGCTGAGCGCGGCACGGGGCCCGCACCCTCCTCCACTCCCCGGTGGGATGAACCGACCCGCCGGATGGCCTCCGGGACGCGGGGGCTTCAAGGACACGCTCCATTTCTGAGTGGCTCCCGTCCAGAGGTTTGTCCTGTGCAGTAAATGGTAGGGGAGAAGTGGAGAGGAAGAAGGAATCATAGAACCATTTGGGTTGGCAGAGCCCTTTCAGATCATTCAGTCCAGCCGTTGCTCCAGCACTGCCAGGGCACCACTGCCCCCTGTCCCTCAGCACCACAGCTCCACAGCTTGGAAACCCCTCCAGGGATCACAGGGACTCCCCCCTGCCCTGGGCAGCCTGGCACAGCCCTGGACAACCCTCAAGGGGAAGAAATTGTTCCTCAGCTCCAACCTAAACCTCCCCTGGGGCAACTCCAGGACGGTTCCTCTTGTGCTGTCCCTTGTTCCTTGGGAGCAGAGCCCGACCCCCCTGGCTCCAGCCTCCTGTCAGGAGCTGTCAGAGCCAGAAGGTCTCCCCTCAGCCTCCTTCTCTCCAGGCTGAACAAGCCCAGAAGGAAGCTCCCTAGGTCATGCATCTTCCATCAAAGTCCTGTGGATACCTGTTCTCACGAGCAGTGGTGCTCCTGACTGAGCAGCCAGCATCATCTGAGTGGAGACCTTGCAGCTTTCCTCTCTTGGGCTAGTTCAGGAGCCTGAGGCTTTATTCAAATGCACATGGAGAAGTTGTCCTGACTGTGGCTTACAGCTAATGAACTACTAGTGCCAGGTCCCAGGTGCCCACTGCAGCCCTCCCAGGTCTAACAGTGTCACCTGTCTGATGGGGTTGCAGGTTAATTTCTGCTTGATGACGTACTCATTAGGAAACGGGTCCTGAGATTGGTTTGCCAGACGTTTTGATAGTGCCCAGGGTCTTGCACCCGTAGCACATGGAGTGTTGGAGTTGGGATACAGGAAGCATTCACTGTGTGCTTGCCTGTAAGGGTCAGCAATGGCCTGGTTTAGGTCAGGGCAAGAGGGCTCATCATACTGCAGGACACACATCTAACTGACCATTAGTAATATCCTGACTTGAAAATTAGTTTTGTAAGAGCAGGTGTAATTTGAATAATTAAATGGAGTATTGTCATGCATAGTGAAAGTCTGTAATAAATATTTAACTAGAGCCACCTATTAAGTTTTTTCTCCTTTTATCTAGTGTAGAAACTCATTGACTCAACTGAAGCAAAATACCACTTGGTAGATACTATAAAATGTCATCTTCTCCATCTAAGCCTTGTCATTTTAGAAGAAATAGATGTATCTGGAAAAAAATGCAGTTCTTTTTCCATTTCAGTTTATTCCTGGTTGTAACAGGATAAAAATAGTAACACCTATGGACAAACTGTGCACTAGTATTTGAAAGGCACCCACTGATGTAAAATAAAAGAGGGGGGGGGGAAAAGGTTGCACTCTGCATATTTCCAGCAGTATATCAAAAGCATACGTATATGTGTTTTCATTGTCATAAATGGAAGCCTAGGAGTCTTCAAAAATACACCGTGTACTACAGAACAATACTTTGCTTGGTTATCAAAATACTTTTGAGAAGAAAGAATTTGATATTCATCTGAAAACCAAGGAGGAGGATTGTATCTGCCTCTGTTCTGTGCACAGAAACTCCTGTGGCAATGGCAAGTTTTACTCTTGAGCTGGAGTCAGAAATACAGTAAGAGTCGGTGAACAGAAGACACAGACTCTCATGGTGGGGAGGGGCTGTGTGCAGCTATGTTGAAGCATTTTAAAAAGGCATTTAACAGATTTTTACCTGAAAATGGTCATTCTCAGCAGTGGGAGAACTGTACACTAAAGAACGAAGATTGGTATTTTGTGAAAAAAGAGAACCACTCTTTATTTATCCTGAGTGTAGATTGGCACACGCGGTGTCGGCAGCACTGTCACTGCCGGGGGTTCGCGGGGGCACCTCCGTGCCGCTGGCCAGTGGAGCAGACACACTGCAGTGCCCTGGGTACGTGAAGCTCTGTCCTGCTGGGCCGCTGACGTGAGCCAGGCAGCAGACACCTCTGTGTAGACACTGGTTTGCTGTTGTCAAATCGTTTGGCGTGTAACTCAAACCTTGGTCATTTCTGTTTCCTTTCCAGCTGAGGCCGCCTTATCCAAACTGTGGTGTAGTGACAGATACAAATGGACGCGTAAAGCTCTTTACCAGACTCAGATATTTAGCTTGTTTCTCTTTCTTCCGGCTTCTTCGGAGCTCTCTACATTCAGATCACTTTACAAACAAACAAATCTGGTTTGAAAGTCCCCATTTTCCTTCAGATTAGCGTAGACAGCAGTATTAATTTTAAGAAGGTTCAGAAAACAGACCCCCATCTACTCAGCAACTTGGAATAAGCACGTGCAGCTTATTAGACTTTCATCTCCCTCGTGGTACTTCGTGTGTTATTTCTGTAGCAAAGAGATAATAAATAGACAGCAGCTTCTGTTCATCAGTCTTTCTGAGGAAGACTCACACAGTGCTAGAGGAGAACATCATTTCTGAAAGATTTGGATTGGATGCAGGTGTCCGCTATATTTCATCATTTTGTGCGTTATTAAAGGAAACATTGATTTTCCAATCCACATGATGTATCCACAAATCTGCCTTTATTAATATTGATAATTCAGACAGCAAATTTACCTTTTTCATAATATGATTTCCCATAATGTATCATTTTTCCCGGCCCCAATTTGAGATGAAAATTTGACATTTCAAAGCAAAATATGCATAACGACAACCCAGGAACCTCAAATCAGCTACAACACTTGTAAGTTGTTCCTTCTCAAAAAAAACCAAAAGTTTTTTAAAAGCTTCCTGGCAACTGACAATAAGCAGGCTTTTTTAACTTGTGCTTTTCAAGATTTTCTTTTCCTCCTGTGGGCGAACCAAGAACTGAAAAGAGGGGCTAATACTCTGGAATCCCATTCTCTCCACCTTGGGTGTTTCAAGGTCAGGTGAAAGTGCTGCAGCCCCAGGTGGCTCTGGAGCCGCTGCACCCCACACCGCTCTGGTCTTTACCAATAGTTTCAACCTAACATGGAGCTGGTCATCACAGAAGCTGTTAGCCAGCCAAAATCCAGTTTTGTCCCAGCCAGTAGCCATCGCGTCTGTCCGTGGAGGGGCAGACAGACCTGCAGAGCACAGCAGGGATTGTGCCTGTCAAGTCCCACTGAAAGGTGGGGTTTGAAGGGGGGACTCCTCACCATCTGCACCGACTGCCTGAACCCACCCCATGTCACCTTGTCACTAGATTCAGGTAATCAGGGTGTAGTAAATTGTTTTATTTTAAGCTTTATGTCTCTGAGGCATAGGAGAGGAGATGGGCAGTGCTGTTTTAAACATTCCCCCTGCCCAAAGGCCATTTGTAGCAGCTCTCTCTTGAAAAGGCCAAGGGGATGGAGTGCTGATGTCGGGACCGCTCTGCTGCTTCTCGCTAATCCTGCCTGTGGCCGGAAGGACCTGTCTGGTGCATCCTGCGCCTTTGAAACGGCGTCGCTCCTTCTTGCTAATACATCACCATAGAGGCTCTCCGTGTCCTGCACTGCCCAAAACATCTCGTAAATCTACAGTCCCACCATGGAGATCAAACTGGTTTCTTCTTACACAAAGCTCTAAAGGCTTTGTTAGTAACGAGTGGAAAGGGAGCGGGATACGAGTTCCTGGTAGTGACTGAGACATTATCTCCTGTGAAAATTTGAGCATCTAATCTCTGCGTTATTTAGAATCTAAGCCTGAAATTTCTGCATTACTGCTTATGCAAGAGCTCTGCTCGGGTGTTACTTACAGGTATTGCAAGCTTTCGCAAGGCTCAATCATATGCAGTAATTTAATATGTAAGGCCATTAAAGGGTTAAAACGAATTTTATGAAAAAAGGTTATAGGATCTTTATCACATGTTGTTTATCTGATCAACAGTTAACAATTTAAGACAGTATTATCCTAGTAAAAAGAAGATTTGTTTCAGATACTGACATAAACATCCCCTCATAATAGTGGCTTTTCATTTACTGCATTGCAATGTACCATAAGCTTAAAGGCACAACAGCTTCTTTGTGTGTCTCAATAATGCTTGTCCAGAATGATGTCAGTCAATTTTTGACCTATACAGTCTGATGTTATTCTCAACAGTCATAGAATAGATTTTTTTTTTCCTTTAATAAGTGAAGAGTATGCCAATAAAATCCTTGAAAATTATCATATTCCTTTCTGGTGTCTTCCTCTGGAAGAACTGGGTGTATTATCCACGTGGGTGTTTCTGCAGAGCCATTAGGATTTTTCATCTGGCTTTGACCAACTTTTGTTGTTTCCTTGGATTTCTGTTTGCGTACTGTTGGGTAGTTAGAGGACCCCTTCTTTATGGCTGACTTTCCAGGCACTTCTGTAAGTTGCCGTTTCAGTGGGATAGATAAACACCAACAGTTAAATAGCACTTTCTAGCAGAGGTTGGAAACAAAGCTGTGTCCATGAAATGGCATCCTGGTAGGAGCAGGTTCGGAGCTCAGCCTCCATTACTGCACTCTGGAGCCCCACAGAATAGCATGCAAAAAGTAAAGGAAGGGTCAGCCCCTTTGTGCTCCTTGGAGACTGCTCCCCCAGGGTGGAACGGGCCGTGGGCCACTCAGGATGCAGATCATGCCTCTGGGTGTGGGGGTTTGCCCTCCTGGCACGTGCCATGGTGGATCTGGTGCTACCCATCCCTGTGGGCTGTACAGTGTGTTCAGCTCCTCCTGCTTTCCTGCCAGGAAAGGGGGGAAATCAGCTTTCTGGAGGAAAAGCATCTCCCCAGGCTGTCAGTGCAGCATAACTTCTCGGCACCTGCCACACAGACCTGAGTCGTGAACACAACCTGAAGGCGTGGAGCTCGGTCCTGCTGCCGTGGCTACATGCAGGGAGGCTGCTGAGGGGCTCTAGGAAGATGCCATTGTCTGCTGTCAACCCTCCTGTAGCCAGCCCAGGTACTCTGGAGTGACGGCAGCGCTTACCCCGGCGTGGATCGCTGCACTGTTGCTGAGAGTGACGCTAAACCCCACTCCTCACTGCCTTGTGTGTGGCGCTTGGAGCGCCTTGCTTCCACAGAGACAGTGAGGAAATGCTTATGCTGGGTGAACTCCTTATGGAAATCACTTTCTGTTTCTGTAACGCTAATTCTTAGATTATTTCTATTCATATAGCTCTAATGCTTTCCGCAAATTCTGCCAGATTGAATTCTTCACGTGGTTTCCGCAGAGCGCAGTGGAACTGGAGTACTGTCATTACGCTGCAGAAGCACAAACTTAACCTGGATAGAGTTGGGACTTTCAAATGGATCTGGTATTTCCCCCTCAGTGTCGTTTGGGGGTTTCTGAATCATGTATTCCCTGCAGCACAGCCCCTAAGCTCCCCTTGGAGAAACATCTCCAGACTGCAGCTGCCACAGCTTTATCTGCCCTTCAGCGTGAACCACGGAAGCGTTACAGAAGGTGGCACTATGCAGCCCAGTCAGTACCAGCTTCAGAGTAAGGTCGAGCGTGTGCTAAATACTTGAGTGGCAACAGCTCAACTGTAGCACGCCAAAGGTCCAGAGTATACAGGAGATTTAAATTAGAGATTGCCAAAGTGGGACGCAAAAATTGTTTTCCTTCTAGCTACTGGGTATTTTACATTATGTAAAATGAATACTAGATGATAATTGCCATTCTGCTGTCTTGTATTGATTTAATTCAGTAAGCAGCTTCACCTCCACCTTTTGCATGCACTTGCCTTAAAATGTATGCATTATGAAGACAGTGATTCAGTCTTCAGGAAATCAATATCAAGACCGGGTTCTGTTTTTCAAATATTGACAGCAGAATAAGTCTCAGAAACAACGTCAAACAATAAAAGCAAGGATTGATAAAATTAAGGCTGTAATTCTGGTGTCATTAGGCTCTACAGAAGTCTCCAACAGTTGCCTGATATTGCGTATTGTATGTGCTTTAGCAAAGAGCTTGTGCTGGCCCCTTGCTGTAAGGATTTCTGGTTGAAAACCTGTGACCACTGAAATGAAAGGCTATTTTTCCTAGTGATTTCTGTACAGTTGGCTGTTTCACTTGAATTTTAGCCATTAATTTGCCCAGATTTTTTTTTTCAGCGACGAGCGTGCACTGGGAAGATGCAGAAGGGTATATGTAGACTGTTACTGTTAACATTGTTCCCACCTTTGATAATTTCCCTAGAACTAAATAAAACTTACATCACAGTCCGTAAATGTTACAGCACTTAAACTGAGCAGCTCTGTGTGCTAATTTATTGTGGTTTTGTAATGGTAATTTTAAAATCCTTTAACACTGGCAGCTGAATTTCCTGCACATTGAGTATAGTTCCAAGAAGTTAGAGGATGTCTTTTATGCAGTAAAACATGTTACAGGCAGTGCAAATTATACTAGCTGCTTAGTTGGTATGATTCTGAAATCAGTTCGTTACGGATAGCTCAGCACTGCAACGTAGGAACGATAGTATGTTATTAACGTTCATCCAGAAAGAAGATTTTTAAATACCATTCAAAACCCATGTCTGTTTTGATTTTCTTACTCTGAAATAAATATCTGAAGACAGTCCGGTATATAGATGGGAGAGTTTCTTTTGAGTAGGTGTTGAAGGCTTATCAAGTTTAATTCTTTCAAGTATGACCCCACTTGTGTCAATAAATAAACCAGCAAGATTTATTTTTCATTTCTGCCTTTCCTTTCTTTCAGTTTTTACAAGTGCTGAATTTCATGAAGATGTCAGTCTTGGACCCAAGTGAAATCTTTGAGAGCTCTGTTCATATCCGAGAGTAGAAAATTCAGATTGATGTTTCCTTGAATGTACCGAAAAGTCTCTTTAACTTGCCATATTTCTGTATTATTTAAAAAAGGAAAGCTCTGCCCCAGCTGTGCCTGAGGGATGTGTCCTGGCTGCTGAATCAGTATGTGGAAGTTGGGTGGACCCTTGTCTCTGCTCTTAGGCATCCCTCTGTGAGTGCAGCGCGGTCTGTGTGCCCAGAGGTGCTCACACACGGCGAGTCTGCAGAGCCAGGCTTTCGAGGGGTCGAGGCAGAGAGGGAACGAGGGGTAGGCAGGAGGTGGGCATTCTGCAGGACACCACCGTGTTGATCCGTAGGGTGTTGGATTTCTCCTGGCTCCAGCAGTTTTGTTGTTCCTTCATTATTCTGTCATTTCCTTTTCTTTACTTTAGTCAGGAGGGTCATTTGCTGTGTTCATTACTTTCAGACATTTAGAGCAGGATCAATAATTCTCTGGATCTGACCAGGTTTCCGTTTGAAAAGCAGGGCAAAAAAATTTACATCGTTTTTTTCATACACTTAACACTGAAAATGATGTTGCAGAAATAGCAGAGGTCTTCTGTATTTCTGCTCTGCATGCTACAAGAAACAGAAAATGCTCATTACATAAAGATCATGAAGCATACAATAGCCTACTGGTAACAGAGGAGAATTTTAAATAGTAGAACTGGCCAATTTTATTTGTCCATCTGTAGCCAACCGTCCTCAGTGTTGGTTTAGAGCAAATTCAAGTACCTGGGATGTTGCAGAATGCTTAGAAGAGGGATAGATTGGTGCCTGTGGTTAAGGGGGAAGAAAGGAGGGAAGCAACAAGAATTGTGCTCGTTAGCCGAAAGCTAGTTATCTCGACATTCATTTCAGGCAAACTAAGAGAAAAGTTGTTAGTGAGAAAAAATGGTAAAGATAAAATGGAATCCCAAAATACGCTTGATCGAGCCGGTTTGTCATGAGATTAACAACTTGGATGAAGGTGGTAATCAAGCGATCATGCAGCAAAACAAGTTCATTGAGAAGATTTTGGCGTTTACCTTTGGGTTGGGCTGTGTTTGCACGTGGAGGAGGCCTGAGGGGTCGTTAGAAGTCACCACAGTATGAGGTGTGGAAGGCAAACAGCTCAACCTGAGCCCCATGGCCATGCCATGGCGTAAGTCATTAATGCCTCTTCAGGTATTTGTTTTAAAAGTCACGCTGTTGATTTTACCTGTGGGTGCAGGGCTGGCATATTGAAACCCATCAGATGTCTTCACGTGTTGGAGAAGCGTGACTGGCATCAGAGGAGAGGCAGGCACTCCTCTTCCTACCAAGACCCTAGGCCAGATCAGGGTGCCAAAGAGGAATCACCTTCCCGGGCAGTAATATCAGCTTCACTGGACCAGGCTTCCTTAGACCTCCGCTGACTTGAACAGCCCTGACAGGTAGTTCAGAGAGGGTTTCCCAGGAGTTTGTTGTTAGAAGGCTGTGGTCTCCACATTCGGCTGTGTTTGCAGCAATGCTCCCCTTCCTTTCATGTCTAAGTGATACTTAGAAGCCACTAACAGATAATTGCAAATGAAAATCCTGCGTGAGAAATTAGCAAGAGGGATTAGCAAGAGGTTATTTTCTTGGAGCGACTGCCAGTGGAACCAATGCACGTCCCACCTCTTATCAAGAGCTGATGTCTTTCTGAAGACTGGTTTTAGTAAAAGAGGTGCCGTTTCCTTCCGTTCAGGAGGAAATCGGTGCAGCGCCGTGGTCTGTGGTATGTGTGATTTGACTAGACAAATGCGTGCTCGCTTTTGGCTTCAGTTTTGACTAGTAATTTCTGCAAGCTTCCTAAGCAGACTTGGATACCTTCTGTCCCATGCCTTCTCTTCATTAAAATTATTTCTACAGAGTTTCATGCTGGTGAAGGAAGATGCCGCTTCTTTATTTCTTTACCACGTACATCTCACTGATGTTAGAGACTAACAAGGTCAGTCTGCACCTGACCACAAACAGCTGGTGAAACTTTTCTTTCAGTTACCCACTATATTGCTGATAGGGTCAATCGATAGGTAAAATCTATGCAAATGCGTGGGGTTCAAGTGAGGGCTATCCTGAACAGAATTTAAGCTATGCACCCGCCTTTGTGCCAAATTTTTCAGGGTTTTTTTTCTCCTGTAATGAATACATGTATTTTGTGCATTGGAGCATGGCACAGGGCCTTTTGGATGGCAGGCTGTTCAAGAAAGAGGAAGAGAGTTTTAATCACAAAAGCAGAAACCGCAGTCAGAGAAGTGATTCTACACTTTGTTTCATTTGTAAATGGTGCGTATTGGCTTTTGTGCAACAGAACCCGGGTCCAATTCAGGACAGCGCTTCATAGATTCTTTGCGCGGGGCTTTTTGAGTCTGAAATGCTGCACATGAAAAGGGAAGGAGATTGAACATAATTTGTTCCAACAGCTAGTCTGAGATTTTTTCCAATCAGGATTCTTCCAGCATATTCCTCTTTGTTGAGCTATAAGCAGCTTTTAAAATAATAGCATTAGCCCATATTTCAGGGCTGCGCTGGGTGTTCCCAGCCACGGTGATTAGTTACAAGAAACGAGAAATGCACGTATTGTAACCTTTTAATGGATGCGGGAGGCTTGTAAACTAAGTTGAGATTTGAGCAATTTGTAGATTTCAAAATGAGCCGTAGAGGTCATTGAAAAAGAAAAATGCATCATTGAAATTCATGGTGCCACTTTGGTTTTCTTTGCCGAGATTTATCATTGAAAGCCATATTGCTTTCCCTTTGCCTTTATTTGAAGCTCTTCAATACATTGTTTTTAAGGTCCATTTCTTTTACAAGCTTTTCCTTTCAGCTTGCTCAGGGTATCGGGTCCTATGAACATCTGTTTGTGCCTAAAATCAGCCAGGACCTGGACTGTATCCTGCCTCCCTACTCCCTTTTGTTTCCAGAGGCTATTGTTTCCGATTTCATGCTATCAGAGGGGCTGCATGTTTTCCTGTGTGAAGTTGTCACAGAGATAAAAGCACAGGAGCAGGGTCACATTTCGAGGGATGGGCATGAAAAATTGGTAAAATGTATCTTGAAGGCCACCCACAAGACTGGCTTGAAGAAATTCAGAAGTAGGGAGTAGAATTACAATTTTAAAAGTGTGCAAATTCCCAAGCGGAATAAGTAGTGGTGAAACAAGTGTTTTCTGGCAGAAATCTCTGAGTTGACTTACTCCTCTCAGGTAGCTTGAGAGACTCCAGTTGGACTTTGTTAGAAAGAAAATAGCATCACCTTCATTATGGTGCCTGCCCGTGCCTCTTCATTAGGAGAATGAGGTGCCAGAAGATTTAAAGCAAGTGTGTTACACCCTTTGATCCTCCTAATACACGGGGGAAAGAGAACATCAGTGGAGGTGGCCGCCTGTCCAAAATTACCGGTGTGATACAAGACCTGCAAAGAATACAGTAAAGATGGTCATGATAGAAAGAGAAATAGCGCAGCTTAATGACTGTAATGAAATAGATTTTGCAGGAAGAAGGCAACATGCTGGTTTGTAACTGTGGCCGTGGTGCTTGATGCTGTAGACCATGGCTAACCCAAACACACTCATCCCTCCTCTCCCGTGAACTCCAGAGCGGCAGCCCAGTTTTAACGGATGCAAAATGATGCAGGCGTAGGCAGGAAGGAGGAACGCCTGCAGTTACCCGGAGTTTAACAGAGCATCCTCTCCCATCCGCCTTGGCGCAGCAGTGAGGGGTTATCTGTATTTCTCTCAAAGTAAGAAAAAGGCAGTGAAAAGGTCTGCCCGTCCTTACCATGGCATCAGTATAATAGCTGCAGCAGTGTCTTGCTGGTCTGTAGAGTGTATGATGGCAGCTGGTTCATTAGGCCTTGACTAGATGTGAGATGAAGAAAATGGTTTTAGTAGTCCTGGCCTGGGTCAGTCACTCACTGAGATGGTTACTCTTATTGTAGGAGCTCGCAGTGAGGATTTTGTTAAAGTGCGTGACAAGAAAACACGTGAGATAATGGAAGTTGTATTTTTTCCATAGGCAGCTGACAGATAAGTTGTGCCAAGCAAGGCATTATCTCGCTGCCATATAGCTTCCGAGTTAGTAAATGATGTCTGCGACACAAATCAGTCTTATACAGGAATTTTAAGGGAATGTATTTTTTTCTGTACCTTTTTTTGAAAAAGTTAAGTCTCTTGTTTTTCTGAAATGTATAAATGATTAGCAATTTAGTACAAGAAACTAAATATACCTTCTAGGTTTTGTTGAATTTAGCAACACTTAGGGCTATGGAAATAGGAGACACTAATACGCAGACTTTTTTGCACTTTTGTAATACAGCAGAAAAAAATGCTAAGCGTGTTTTAGAAGTACTGTAACCATTGAATAATAGTTTTAGATAATATTATAATAATATTTTTAGAGATTAGGATAATATTTTTAGAGATTAATTTGTTTATAAATAGAAAAAGGAGAAAGCAACACACTGCAACTTCCTTTCTGAGGAAGAACATCACTTAGGAGCCCTCATCCTCTCAAGCTGGCCGTAGCTGCTGGTCACCTTATGCCACTGCAGGAGCCGCAGCGCAGGCAACGTCCCAGGTGCTGCATGGACCAGCCCCTCTGGAGCCCGGGGTCAGCAGCGGTGCCCGTGCTGTGCCCGTGTGGTGCCCGGTGCAGTGCCTGGTGTGCCCGTGATGTGCCTGTGCAGTGCTGGTGTGGTGCTCAGTGCTGTGCCCACACTATGCCCGTGTGGTGCCCAGTGCAATGTCCACGCTGTGCCCGTGCTGTGCCCACACTGTGCCTGTGCAGTGCCCAGTGCAATGCCCATGCTGTGCCCACGCTGTGCCCGTGCGGTGCCCCGTGCACACAGCGAGGGCCATGCGGGATGCCCCAGTGCCACCTGCTCCAGGCAGGGATCCTCGGTGCGCAGCCCCGGGCGGGCATGGAGAGGCTCTGTGCAGCACGTCGCGCAAGCACAAGCGGTGCGGGGGGCACGGTTCTGCGTTTGTCTTTCGGCGCGCTGACAGCCGCACCATCGTATCTTGCATTGCGTCAGTTTTTGCGGAGAGGAATTTTAGCTGCTCTTGCGGGTATAAATTCTTTTTGAAATCACAGGGTTTTTTGTAGCAGCAGTTTTCTTTGGCGTACCTGTCTGATTTTGGATGGGTGGAAGAATTTACTTTGTTTAGCTTCGTCTCCAAAGGGAAAAGGGGAAAGGCTCGAGTAAAAATTAATAGCACATCTTAAAGTCCATTACAACATCTCCCTTTTTTCTGACTAAAGGCCTCTCTAGAGGAAATAAAGAAGAAGTTATTACAGCTTTCAGTTTTTTGTAGAGTATGAAAAAGCTTTCTGTATGTTAAACAGTCTTGTGGACATCTGGCATGATTGGTTTTAATCTGCTGACTAAAAAGTCAGGATTAAATCTTGCTTTACACCTCTTTGTACTGCAGTCAGTAAAGTGACAGAGCTGCTCTGAAACAATGGCACTACTTATTCCACCCAATATGCCATGTGGTAGATCACCCCCTTTTTCAGCACCACTTCTCTGCAAAGACAATGAAGCATCTGGTGGGGTTTTCCCGTGTCCAAGATATTTTTTGTCAGTAATTTCACTCAGCCGGTCTGCTTAGCTCTCCCTTGGTGCTACTTTTTGAGACGGGGTTTGCCAAACCCAGTGGCAAGAGGTCAGGAGGCCAAAGTGATGAATTTTTATGTGCCTGTTTCTTGTGTTTCTGCTCAGTCATGATTCTTTGCGCGCTGTACTGCCTCTGAAAGGGAGCCACAGTGAGCAATTTGTCCTCCTGGGCCGGAGAGAATGGGGAGGCAGATGAGTTAAAGTAGCATGTATGACTCCGGACAGAGACGTGCACAAATGTTTTCTTACGGCGGAACAGAATACTCCTGTCACTATTCAGCGCGAGAGGGGCTTGGGAGATTTGTAGCCTGTTGGCTTTCGATCAAGTGACAAATGAATTTAACAGCACTTAAAGATACAGCGGGAAGAATAGCACTTCACGAGCGAGTCCGCAGCTGGTAGCTTTAGAATGATGTTGCGTTAACACTTTTGAACTTGCATTTTTCCTTCTCTCTGCGTGATCGGGAGCTCTTGCTGCTTCTTGACGTGTTTGAATCCTGCTTTTGCTTTGAGGAAAAAGAATTCCGATGTGTTTCAGAAAGTCTGTAGAATATGCTTTCTGGTTCTTTACCCAGTTGGGCCCCCATCCCCTTCAGACGGATCATTGGTCCTTAAGAGCAGGAGGACCACGGAAGCTGTGCTTCTGGCAGAGCCTTCTGTCCTCTCTCGGGGGCATCACGTGAACCAGGGGTCAGCATTTGTTGCTGGGTTAAATCCCTCTGGATCCCCAGCCAGCGGTGTGAAGTTGCTGTTCCTCTGAACCTTCCTCTCTCTCTCTGATCAGCCGTGGCACTGTTGCTGCTTGAGGGCTGCATTGCAATTTGCTGTTGGTCGGCAGCTGAGCTTTGGACCTGTTCAGTGAAGTCTGTGTCCTGGAGGGGATGCTGAACATCGCTGAGCCCTCCGTTCTTACACCATCAGAAACCACACGGAGAGGACGCAGAGCTCCTTTACCGGGGGTGTTGGAGAGAGGCAGTAAGCAGAAAATGCCACCCTATTTCCTGCTCACCACGTTGACTGGTTCACCCCACAGCTGGGTTTTTATGTGTTGCCAGTCTTCTGGGTGTGGTGCGTGTGTCGCACACGTACCGATCTGTCAATTCATCTTACCGTTTGCCAGGGAGAATGCAGTAAACATCGAGTCCACACCTGGCACTGTATTTCACAGAGATACCCTTCATTCGTTTTATCCAAAAAGCATTTATTTTAATGTGTGAATAGGTGCTCGGCTCCTTCAGAGCCAGGGTGCTGCCACAGCCAACTGCTTGGGGCTGCGTGAGAGCAGCAGTGGGAGAGGACAGTTCAGCAATCCCACCTCACGGTTCTCTGAGCTATTTGAACATAACTAGCTGAAAAGGATTATTGGAACTTACAGGCTGCTGGACTCATATTCCATTTCAAAAGTGAATAAAGGAGCAAATGATGTGGAACCAGTCAGGGAGCACATCGATGAGAAATGAATGAGATATTGCAGGATGAAAAAGACTCAAGTCAGGAAGGCCGGGCAGAGAAAGGGGAAAAACACAGTAAGGAAATAATCCACACGTGACATCAGCAAGGCATCGCCTGATAGCCATGTCTTAGTCTCGCCATAACACGGTGCAGCACATTCCAGTTATTAACACAGTGAATTTCATATTCCCAACGTGTTCAGGTCAGAAAATCAGATAACGATGATCTGGAAATTATTTTCCTGTCATATTTGCTCCCTTAAAAAGTAAAGGTAATTTAGAGGAGGGGTGTCCTTTTCCCACAGACAGGACACGGCAGAACATGAGCATGCTTCCCACTTGGCCATATGTACTCGTGTTCGTTTGATGGGATGGTGGGTGCACGTCCATCTTTCCATTGGGCTTGGACTTAGCGAGAGCACAGGCCCAAGGAGCTGGAGCCCAGATGCGCTCGTGCCTCGGGCAAGTCACTTTCCTGTTCCAGGTCTCAGATTCCCTCTTTATTGAAGGCATTCATTATTTTTGCTATTATGCATGACAGGAAGAAAAAAATAAATGTTTTGTTCTCTGTATTTCTTACTTTGTGGTTAAAAGTACCTCGTGCCTGCCTAAGGGCGTAGAGATTTTGGGTAGATAAGTGGTTTGGTTTCAGAATTGCCCAACAATTTGTTTTTTAAAAGTTGGCTCCGATTTTGTTTCCTGAGGATAAGCTTAGTGCAAAAATGCTGTTGAACGGTGTGTTGGGCGTGCATCGTATATTGCACGGACGGTACCTGCTGTTGCAAGCCTTTGTGGAAGCCAAAGGTTCACACTCTTCAGAGGCTAAGCCTTGATCTTGAGCCGTGTCACACCACTGGTTTTGTACAAAGCTCCCCGCTGATGTAAACAGCAAACTCCCGAATTTACGCTTTCTGGCCGTGCTCGCTGGTGGGGCACGATGCCGCAGGGGAGTGCTCCTGAGGCGCGCTGAGTGTTCGGCGTGAGATCACACGGAGACAGCATCCTGTGTGCAGCTCTTTGCAGCGGCCGTGCTCGGGCAGCGCGCTCTCACCGCTCCCCAGCCGGCTCTGGGAGTGAAGCTGACAGACTCCAGTAACTTGGAGTGTCTGGTTCTGGAATACAGTCAAGAAGCATTTTGTTAGATGTTAGCTTAAACCTTTGCTGCTTCATGTTACTGCTCCCACATTTCATGTCTCACAGCTGTAAGACACCATTAAACGTGGGGGCAGCAGAAACAATAGCACCATCGGCACAAACAGAGGCAAATGTTGCCACTCAAAACAAAGGCAATTGCAAGGCACACAGGAGCAGATGGGGCTCACAGGCTAATTTGCTTTTAAAATGAAAAGAAATAGAAGGTCCTTAGTCTGAAAGTTAGATAAAAGCAAGCTTAGCTATAAGGAGAGAAGTTGCCTCTTATTTGATTCCTCCTGAATTGAAGGGAACAGGGGATTTTACGTTTCTCTACAGAAACAGATTCACATCACAGATCCTGTGTGCTTCATCAAAGTCTTCGCTTAACAGAAGCAATACATGCAGTGCTTTGCTTAGTCAGCTGGAGTAGGGGAAGGGTGAGTGCTGTGAAGGTTTCCAGCAAGGAAATTTTCAAGCTGGTATTGCTCCTTGGCCAGAGCAGAGAAAATCATGGAAGGGAAGTAATAGAAGAATGTCTGAATAAATCTCAGGAGGTTCACACATTATGGGACGAGACAGCATATATACAGAAGATTTCCATAGAAATATTTGGACTGTTCCAGTTCCTGTAATTACGAAAAAGCAAATCATTGTCTTTGAAAAATCCCCCAGGACCCTACTTGACATCAAGTAGTGATGCTAAATGACTAGGAAGATGGACAGGAGCAAGAGAAGGGTTTTTTCTACCAGACAGCTTCAAATTTCCAGACTTCCTAGTAGTGTAGGGTTTATCCAGTTCTAATCCAAGTCCCAAACACATTTGAATCTTATTATCAATGTCTGCAAGTGAATTTCAACTGAGAGCTTAAAAAGGGGTCAGGGATCCCTGTACTGGAAGACTTCCCCATTGCCTACCTACTGTAGGTCTTGGGCAGCTTCTGGGCCAAGCTTTCAGAGGTGGTGGAACTGGTGCTGTGTAAACTGCCTGTGAGGTTAAGTCAGGCCTAAACCAAATACAGGCAGCAGCCTGATGCAGTTTGCATCGATTCCCATCAGAAGATGGGCTGCGTGCACGTGACGTAAGCCACACACCGAGGAAAGGCGGGAGCTGCGCAGGAGGCTTTGGCTTTCCAACCCGCCCAGCCCCTCCACCATCTGTGCTCCCCAGGACAGGAGCCCACTCCTCTGGGAATATGCGTAGAGAAAGTAATTTCATGTATTGATACTTAAAGTGGCTTCTTCATATTTGTCCTTTATTCAGCTAACATTTATCTCACTGCCAAGTTCCCCCTCCCGGCAGCTAATGTACTAAAAGCACAGTAACCTCTCTGAGACACCGTTGCTATTTCTACCCAGTTCAAGCTAACACAAGTTAATACGTAGTCTGAGGAATACTTTTTCAAGCGAGGACACACATCCTCTCAGATGGGTTTTGACTGCCTTCCGTCGGGCAGCTGAGCTCTGTGATTTCCCTGCTGAGCAGCAGCTGTACGGCTGAATTCCTCTGCACGCTTCCGACAGCTACGATCGGTCTCCTTTTCAACGGCGACAGTTTAAAAACCACAGCATTGCCTTATCCTGCAGCTAAACACACAGCGTTCATTGGCTCGGAAAGGTGCATTGAGCTCTGCTTTTCTCACTTGCAGATTTTATTTCTCTTACATTAACTGATTTGGTGAATATAGTTTCAGTTTGGTTAGTACAGCCCCAGTGCCCAGGAAATCATGTCAGCCCCTCGTAGGCAAGGAGGAGCCCGAACGAGACAGATGTTCTGTTATTCCCAAAGTAGCAAATCTCTTACCTCGCTGATTGTTTCAAATGCAATTTGCATCCAGATAATAATAAAAAAGCATTTGATTATCCTAATTTAATAAGTGTCAAATTGATTTGGGGTTTTGAGCAGCATTTCAGAAGAAGTCTTTCACTGTCGTAATTAGATGATACGTGTACCTCTGTCTTTTCTAGCCTGCCGGAATCCACAGAGTACGTAACTGGAATAAAATGAAAAATCTTACATTTCATTGATTTAGCTCCTCATGTGCTCAAGGTATTATTTCAGCTGGCTCCTGTTAACAGTCTTCAGACGCTCTCCTGACACTTTCAGCAGCAAACACTCCTGTTTTAATATGTATGGCTTGCTGGAAATTGCAATAGCTACTATTGATGAACTTTTTCAATTAAAGGATCAATTAGTATATTATATTTTTTGGGTTTGTTTTTTTTGGTTTTTTGGTTTGTTTTGGTTGGTTAGTTTGGTTTGTGTTTTGTTTGGTTTGGGTTTTTTTTTTGTTAGAATATTTAACAGTAATAGTAAGTCCTAAAAAGAGTGTTCAAATCTTGAATATTCAGATCGTCTTGAGGATCAGTAGACAGAGGCAGGGGAAACTTTGAGTCTGTATGCGTACCGTATTTGGAAAAAAAAAAAAATTAAGTGTTGAAGTAATTACAAGTGTAGGAGTAACTCGACTCACACATCAAGAGATGGACTCTGGAGTCTAAAGGGCATTCAGAAAGCAGGAGAGCACAATCAGTGCAAAACCAGCTGCAGTTTCCAAGGGAGAGCTGGCGGCAGGACGCAGCAGTGCAGCGCACAGCTTCCGGGGTTCCGTATAAACGCAGCATACAAAGCAATTCTGTAACACATGCCACAGAATAGTCTGTGTGGTCTATGTATGTAGCACAATTGTTTTAATGTCTTTATCCCTTTTTACTGTAAGTGTTCAGCAATACAGTCTAAAACATTTCAGTGTGGTGTATGTATATGGAAGCAAATGTATTTTGAAGGTTGTGTTTCCGCTGTAAATCAGGAGGCTTCTAGTTTCTGAGCATTGCAGGGTTTAGAAGAAATTCTACATTTGTTGCTCATCACTAGAAAAAACTTTCACTCCTGGCTTAGCGTAACAGTACATTCTTATTACTTTCCAAGGCAATTACCAGGAAAGCTATTGCTGTGATTGACAATTCAACACAGATCGATTATGGCAGAGATGGAGTTTAAAAATACTGCGACGCGTCTACCTGCGTGGACAGCACGTGTGAAAACGGGAGCAAGACACGTCTGTGTTTGCTCAGCAAAGGCCGAATGCCGAGTTCTCTCCGCTCTGAATGCAGCTCTCCTGGAAACTTCATAACCCAATCTTGTTTCCAAAGAAAAAAGATTTTTTTAAAAACATAACTTGAGTAGAGTTTTGAGATCTTATTTCTCCTCTTCTGCCCTTGTAAAAGAGTACCTTTGATGGAATAGCCAAAAAGAAACAGTGCTTTCATAGCAGTTTGATTTTCTTTACCAGCAACAAAAAATCCCTTCAGAAGCAGACTTGCCTAAAAAGGCACATGTTCCCCAAAGTTTCTGCTTGGGTGACTACGACTGTGTAGAAATTGAAAGGAGGAGGAAAAAAGGAGGGCTCCAGCTTGTATAAGAAATGAACCTTTGCCCAATCACTTTTTGTCTGTGAATAAGGTAACTTTTTGTGCGTGTGAAATTCGAAAGCAATAAGGTATGTGGCCCTTTCTCTCTATCGGTTCTCAAGAGTTGATCGCGGGGTTTTTTCTTTTAGAACGGGCCTGAAGTTGTGAGATAAAGCAGCTCAGGAAAAAAAATGTTCTCAAGCAGATGCCTTTAAGAGACAGAAATCATGAATTTCTTGAATTGCAGCTACTCTGGGGGTGGCTACAATGACTTTTTGACAGTGACAGTAACTCTGCCTTGTCTTTTCGAGCCCTTCTTTGGCCCATTCACTCTGGAAAGCTGCTTAAGCGCACTTAAGCGCATTAGCATTTGGATGCTTGGGGACCGTATTGACCCTCATTTGGAAAGTTTAAATGAGTGAAAGATGGAGCGATTTGTTAGGGCTTTAGAAACCAGCTTTAGAGAGCGGCGGGTTTTCCGCTTTGGTTTGTTCGGGTGCTTGTTCTAATCTGGTGCGCTGTTTAAAGGCAACCAGACTGATTTGTGACACATGAGCCCAAAGCGCTATTTTTTTGGGCTTGACCCGATTAGCTGCTCTGTGCTCTGAATTTCAATGGCCGTGTCGGAGGGAACGGCTCGCTGTGGATTACCTCACCCTGCCGACACAGATGGCAAAGCGGCAGTTCCGCGGCCGGAGGGGTCCTGGGTCGCGAGGGAGAAGTTCGCGGGTCCGCGCTCATAAGAAGCGGTACCAAAAGCGCAGCTCCCCAGCGGTCTGGCACAGCTCTGCCCCCTCCCAGGAGGAGCTGGGGTTAACCAGCTACCGCCCCATCTCCCCTCTTCTCCCAAGCCTTTCAAAAAACCACCTGCAAATTCTGCAGAGCAGATGAAGCTCCGGAAGGGCAGCCCCACGTCCGTGCCCGTGTGAGCAGTACTTCTCTCTGCAGTGACAGTGATTGCGCGGACACCGACGGCCGTGCTGCTGCCACGAGTGCACCAGGGTTTTGGGATAAAACCCAGAGTTAGGTGTTTGTAATCCATAGACACGGCATTGCTTTTTGCAGGAGAGGAAACAGAAAGATTTGTGAGGAAGGAGCATCGTTTATTCAGTAAAGTGGGGAATCGGCACCTGTTCGGTTCACAGACTTGAAGAAAAAAAATCAAATTTGTGTTTTATTTTTAGTGAATCACACTCAAATTATCCTTTAAAAATGAAATTGCTTAGCTTATTGCTCTTTGTTTGTACTGTGGCAACACACAGGGGCCTTTATTAAGGATAGGTTTTTAACATCTTTCTATGAAATGGGGGCAAAAAGTCCATTGGCAGATTGTTTCCATTCTGGCACTGGTAACCTCAGCTGAGATCTACAGTATTTGGAAGCAGGGGGGTTTGTGTTTAAAGACACATTTTGCGTGTATTTCTTTCTTCGGGGGAAATTCAGGATGGGGAACTGAGAAGTAAGCTGTAGTTTCATGACATCGTGCCTGATAGATACTGCACTTCTAATAATGAATCCCTGTATAAATATTCCTGTCTGTGAGAGAAAGAAGCATGTAGTAGGATGTGAAATTCTATTACCCTATTACCACAGAACATATTTATTTTATAAGTGAATGTTATGCAAAATGAGAATCTGTTGTCTGCTGTGAAAAGGAATGGAGCAGGCAGAGCAGGGAAGTCACCTCTTTCTCTCTTACTGACTTATTTTCTTCAGCGAGCTTTTGTTGAGAACCTCTAGCAGAAGGATTTTGTATTCAGAAGGGTCATCTCTGCCAGTGCCCCTGTCCAGGGCTGCGCAGAGATCCCGTCAGCAGCTCATGCCTCGGCTGCAGCGCAGGACACTGAACTGCCTCCCAGCTGTGCATGCACATCTGGGACGTTTGCCTTCTGCCTTTGAGCAATGCCGAGGTTTTCTCGGTGCCCCTGTCTGCCTGCTGCCTGTGGCTGCCAGCAGCCCGGGCAGCATCGCACACCGGTAGCTTTGTGCGGCTCTGCCCCAGCTGCAGAACTGCAGTGGCTGTGTGAAGCCTGCCTGCCCCACGGCTAGGATGTACCCTATTGCTGCGGCTCAAAGCACTTAACAGGCTTAAAGCTTCACAGCTGTGTACGTCCAGTGAATCTGAAGTTCTTAAGTTAAATATGTGCCTAATTACTTTGATAAAAGCTCTGGATTTTCACCTGTTACAGTGCAACAGAGCAAGCCCTTAAACAACCTGTTTGTTCTCTGTTATTCTCTTTGTCAGCTTTGATTGTGTTGAAACTGGGCCCCAAGCTGATGCTTCCTCAGAGGTCCATACCTGTGTGCATGATAAAGTGTTGATTTATAACACGTTTTCAGCACCCAGTCCTCAAAATATCTAGAGACGCGATGCTGGCTGTCATTTAAAAGGGTGATGCATGGGGAACTCACTATCCAGAGTGCAATATGAAACTTACTGTTGGATTGTGCAAGTGTTACTTGGACTTTAAATTATGCTTGGAACACTAATTTACAAGGCTTTTGAGGATGTTTACAAGTAATGTGCTATAGAGCGTCAAACCCGTGAAAGAACCCATGCGTGTGGTAGTAAGTTAAATGAGTATTTGCCTTACCTGATTGATATTTTCTTAATATTGCCTGTTTCTCTACAAATGGTAAGTTTAGTTTATTGTTTTAAATCCATCATGAGTGGAACTCACTTAAATTAGCAATGCTTTGTATTTTGACCTATGGCAAATCAGGTTTTCAGGTGGTCATTGAAGATACACAGATTGATAAAGTTCAATTGCATGTGGCCTTATGTTTAATATAACCTCATTTCCCTTTCCCTTTTGTGCTTTTTCATTAGACACTATGTGCAAAGGCTACAATGCAGACTGTCCGGGCAGCTGACACAAATGAAGTAGTCAAGCTAATATTTCGTGAATCTGATAATGACCGAAAGGTAAACAACTTAATGCCCCCTGTGTAAATAGAAACGCTGTTGAATGTTCACTTTCTTTTCCGCAAAGCATAAATATAGTTGTTTCAAACTGATAATTTAAAGGGAGGGGAGGGATATAGGTTGTCACACCTAATGCTCAGTTAATTGGATCTTTGCAAGGGATTGCCAGTCACCCAAATGGGTGAGCTGACAAGGAGCTTTAGGCATGTGGACATGTCGTGGAGTCTTAAAGGGCTGCACGTCTCTGAAAGGGTCACTGCCAACATCTGTCTGCTGGGTAGTCGAGTCCAAGAGCTTTGCTGACCTTTCTCCTCTGTTGTTTTTTAGGTTATGCTACAATTAGAAAAGAAGCTCTTTGACTACTTTAATCAAGATGTATTTAGAGATAACAATGGCACTGCGGTAAGTTCATTGCTAAACACTTTTGAAGGAATAAGTTGGAAACTCGTGTACAAATTGCATTTCTCTGCCAGCCCTCTATCCTTATCAGTCCTCCTGTCTACAGAATGAGAAGAGATAATTCATCTAACACAATAACTGCTCCAAATTTCCTCCTCACTTAGACTGTTTTGTGTACAGCTTCTTAACTTTAGCTTCTGTTTACCTTCTTTTTCATAGAAAATATACACGATGATTCACTTTTCTTCCCTGTCCGCTGGTCTGCTTTTCGTCAAGCATCCTGTTCCTTTACTAGCCCTTCATTTTGCACCATAGTTACTTAGGAAAAGCCCTTAACCTGAAGATGTTCTGAAAATATCTGGGACTTCTGAGTGTACAAAGAGTAACAGAAACTCATGAATAAACAGCATAGAAGCCTCAAACTCTGCAGCAGACTGGCACTGTTAGGGCAGTCATATAGGCCTTCCTAAGAGGGAGAGAGCAGACAGGGAACACCTAATGTTCTGATTTGTAATGAGGACTATGATTTTTCTGTGGAGAATGGCTTTTAATTTTCTTTAAGGTGATTTTATTTCAAAATGTAGTCACTTCCTTTTGGAAAATCTCTACGTCACTGCTTGCAGCTTTCTCCATTTCATCTGAGGTTCCTAGGAGTTATATATCTAAAGGAGAAACATTAAGCATAAGATAATAAAAACCCCAAACAGTTACACGCAGGTAAGAATCAGGAGTGTGCATATTGCATGTGGGAGCCTTATTTTGAATGTCATGGAACAGACTCTCTGCTTGTGGAAATTGGCCCAACTTCACTGACATCAGAATAGCTAGGCTAGGTAGCTTGTGTCAGATCTTGACATGGGTCATAAACTAACAGCGTTCGTGTGACAAGAATTCTGAGCTACCTAAACAGGCCAGGCTGCACTAGACAAAGAAAACCTTCAGAAAACTTGGTGTGCTCGTGTGTCAGAGTGGTTTGTGCCAGCTGGCAAGCTAGCCAAGGTTCCCCTTCCTTCTTCAGTCCTTTCCTCAGTGTGATTGAATTTTACCTTCCTTCCTCATACCCAAACTAAAAGAAGACAAAGGAGTTGTCTTCTGTGCCATGGCTGTTTTGAGAACCCCTGGTCCCCACCTCTTGGTTTTGCCACCTTCTACCACGGGCACAGCATGGCTGCACACACAGCGGATTGCTGCCCGTGGCGCAGGGCTGGGGTGTACACGGGATACAGGACTCTCCCCTACCTATGGCTTATTTTCTGGCTGTTTATAGAGGACCGGGCAGTTTGGAGGGCTGTCTGCAGCAGCCCAGGGCCAGGACAGCAGCTGAAGCCCTATTGCCCTCTCTGGTTTTTGGCTGACTTGCACCTAGGAGGTTAATTCCTTGTGAGAATCTGAGATCTTAGTCATCTCTTGAGCTTGGAAGCGTTTGATGAGTCAGACGCGTGAGGAAAGTGAAGTTCTGTTTCTCCTCTCAGCATCTATTGGTGTCCATCCTCTTCGCTGGGAATGCTGTTCCTTCTCACGGCACATCCTTCGTGTGTGGCCTGTGTGCTCACCACGACATAGATCTGTGGAGGCAACATATCTTAAAACCTCGGTTACTGTGAGATAAGTTGGTTTGGGGTTTGTCTTTTTTCAATTTACAAGGTGAATGCATCCTTGGGAAATAGGCAGTGTTTCTTTCACTGATGTTTTGCAGTTTTGGGGACATTTAATTCAAAGTGAAGACACTAATCCCAATTCCTGTTTCCATACTACTCCCACTCCTGTCCCAGATTTTCCTTTATGTGTATTATGATAATAATTTTTTAGCTTTTTCTAAACAACTCAAAATGTTTGTTGTTTTATTTTTTCCCCGCTGCATTTCTGAAGCTGAGCAAAGCCATTACTGTTGCCACATCCTGGTGGCATTTCAGGTGACTGCTGGTTGACTTTGCATACACGGACGTGGTGTGTGAAGGCAGAGGCAGAATCACCCCACTTAAGCACCTTCCATTTCAAAATCAGCAGTCATTTCATTCATGCATCAAGAAGCAGGAAATCTCCCAGATCAAACATGGAAGGAAAAGATAAACGATATAATGAGCCATTGGAGATAATCTAATCTTCATGGTCTAGTTAAACACGCAGCACCATGATCACTAAAAACAAACTACCTATCTAAAAGGATAAATGTCTCTGTGCCGAATTCAACCCAAAAAATCCATCGCATCCTTCATCAACCGCCGGTCTTGTACCAGCCTGACAGAAATTTAATTCAAGCTGGCTCCTGAAAATAATTATTGTATTTTAAGAGTAGTAATCATTGGTCGGGACATGATTGAATGTGTCCATGCCTATTGACTTTTTCTATGATTTATAGCTTTGTTTAGTCGATATTCCCATCGAAATTGTATAATTAATTATAAGTGGGGCTGTCAGGTCTGCAGGATGGAGTGCCCTGATGAGTATTTGGGAAGATTAAATTTTCCTTAGCTGTACCAATGCAAGGCTTGGGAATTTTCACAGCGCTGTGGCTGTTGGATAAAGATGTTTTCTGTGTGTTTAGCAACTGCTTTAGCTCAAAATCCATTGATTTTTCTGAGGGTATTTTTTTTTATCAGTGTGGTGTCTCTTCAGTAACATTGGAATGTGTACAGATGTGACAAGACCTGGCAAATATTTATTATCAACAGGCTACTTTATCATTTTCCATACACAGTTATTCTTTCTTTTTTACATTGTAATCAACAAAAAGAATCTTCAGATATATTTATAAAAATGAGATTTTTTTATGAAAAATCTGATATAGATACAAATTACCTGTTCACAGAAACTCGGCTGGAAATGCATACAGTAATCTGTCAGGTCTAATTTTTCCAAATTAATCTGCAGCTTATCCAGACTTATCTGTAGCTTATTCCATAGTCAACTTAGCAATTACCTCTATTTATTACCTTGAAGTGCAATGATCATTCTGTATCATTTTATTTCAGAAAGGAACACCCAGATTTATCCGGCTGTGTAATGATAGAAAAAAGAGAAAAACTATTTGAAAATAGCTGTAGCAATAAAGCGAAACTGTCTTAATATTTAATTTGTACATTCCAAATTACACATCAAAGTTACAGTACATCAGGTGGAACTGTCGTAACTACCGTGTCTCGGTGCCGTGGGGAAGAGTGTTGCAGACAGTGATGAGAAGGGTGAGACCAAAGGAGGCATACCATGTGGAGTTTCACCTTGGTGCCAGACAGATCCCAGTCTAGGTTGTTGCTTTTTGAATTAGAAAAAGCTTAACTCCTCTGCCCCCAGTGCTGGGCTGTTCACCACCACTATGTCCTCCTGGCATGGAGGGAATGGTGGGCAGAGAACAGCCAAGGCTTCTCTGGTCCGAACTGGTTGCCTGCACCCTTCAGGAGGCAGTGGTCCCCAGCTGGGCACCATGGCCATGTCCCAGCCACCCTCCCCGTGCGCCCGCTCCTCACCCTCCCCAAGAGCAGGAGGAGCCCCCACTCGAGGTGGGGCTGGGGGAAAACTCAGGCCTTCTGCACAGGGTTCCCGAGGGGGCTGTAGTGCCATCCACTCTCCTGCACACACTGCAACGTCCCTCACACAAAACTTGGTCATAGCTTCAGATTTGCCAGCTTTCGAGCGATCAAACTTAGCATGCCTGTGATTGCAGGAGCGTAGCAGTGTGCAGGGACTTCTTGTATATATCTGCACTTCTACCTTCTTTTTTTCAAATTCCTTAATCAGTTATGATAAATCAGAATATAAGTGGGGTTTTTTTAAATATCTTCTGTTTGGGAGCTCCCCATTCATTTCAAAACAATGAAAAGAAAAGCAAGACAGGGATAATTATGTAATGAAAAAGTTGTAATTGATTTGAACAAAAGAGCCACAAGCTGAATGCTACTTCTTCAGTAGTCGGTTAAAAAAATAAATAGTAAGAACGTAAAAACTCTTAATGACTGCAGCAGAATGATTTCATCATTAGGAATCATTTTCTGATCTGTAGCCATAATCAGAAATGAGAAATGGTGCACACGTTCCGATCTTTCCCGTGAGCCACATTGAAGAATCAATCCAGATAGAAACTAATGTCCTCAAGATTCTGCCACAGCTGTGGAATAAAAGTAATCAGTGAATTAATTGTCTCCCGGTGTCATTCCCACTAAAATCGTAGTCTCTTTTGCCCGCCGATGTTCGTGGAAGCCAGTGACTCGCAGTAGAGCTGTGCTGGCCCTGGTCATCACCGCGCCCCGCTGTCCTGCGCTGCCCGTGGGCAGTGCGGGCACCGCTCCCGCAGGGACACGAGCAGCCCTGATCTCGGCCACTCCGCCGGCCACTGCTGCTGCTGGGAGGTGTGAGACCAGGACCTGGGCACCGGCCGCACGGCAGCTCCTGGCCAGTCAGGTGGCTCAGAGGACACTGGTGGTGTTACCAGCATCAGTTCCCAAGCAGATTTGAGACAGTTACACCCAGAAAAGCCCAGCGATCTCCAGACACTTCCAAAGGAAACGGTGGCAGTACTTACTTTGTTATTATAATGGCAAAAAACAAGCAAAGAGCTTTGCATTGCTATCAGTGGTCCTTCAACAGTCCTCTTGCTGCAGAGAAGAAACAGCAAAGGTCTACAGAGAGCATGTTCTTACTCAGCTTCTCTGTTTTGAATAGTGAAATCAGCCTTTGAGGGTAGATTCCCTTTACTCTGTGTGTATGTTTAGCCTCAGCTGGTACAGTGTGAGAGGAAAATGTGCTGTAAAAATTAATCGCATTATAAAGGTCTTGTTCTGCCTATGCCAAGTAATGATTTAAGGTGATCTGTTAACATGCTTATTAACTTAGAGGTGTTATTACAAGGCGTTCAGGCAAACATACTTTTTAAATGATGAGTAATTTATTTCTGGTTTGATTTTTTCTTAATATTCCCAGGAAATCCTGAAATGATATGCAAATTGAG
This sequence comes from Todiramphus chloris collaris, assembly GCA_025345505.1. Taxonomy (NCBI): domain Eukaryota; kingdom Metazoa; phylum Chordata; class Aves; order Coraciiformes; family Alcedinidae; genus Todiramphus; species Todiramphus chloris. Next base: position 16,030,301 of record JANVCC010000077.1, read on the forward strand.
AAGAAAGGTTTAGTCCACAAGGGACCTTTATTAAGCTTTTTGTGAGACTGTGTGTGCTCACGATGGTTAAGGATCTGGCATCACTGAAAATGTATTAATCAACAGACAAGATATAGCACAATGCACTCTTCCCAGTGGCCTTGGCTCTGACCCTTTTAAAGATAATGGGAATACTGTCCACTAAGAACTAGATTAGGACGATCAAGTGCATTTCATCAGGGTTTGACTTGAACCGTGATCCCAGAGGTGAAAAGGCAGAGGTTTATCCACTGAGCCAACCAGCCCCTGTCCAGATAAAATCTTGAATATGATGTATAAGGGCAAATTAGGATAGAGGAAGGGAATTGATTGCTTAGGACCATTGTTACCTCGGACCGGTCACAAGGAAATCCTATGCATCCTGAAACTGCCTCTTTTATTTAAAGTGGTCATCTGAGATGCATGAAGTACTAGTAGGAAAATGGCTTCGTGCTCTATTCCTTTACTCAAAACCAGTATCCCCATGCTTGGAATTGCGTTTGCTTAAGTTAGTGGTTAGTTGATATGCCATTGAATGCACTGCAAAATGAGTAATGACAGAGATGGGAAATACTACCAATGAGTGTCTCTCGCTAGCAAACACAAGGGCAAAGCCAGATTGCAAGCAGGAGTGTATCCAGATGTGCTGGGTTAGCTATTTACTGCCAGCTTTGTGGTCCAAATAAATGAATTATTCTGGTATAGAGTTTGCCCATATCACGGAGGTACAAGTATTATTTCATGACCTTTTATCCCCCTGTCTGTCCTGCACAGCTGTGGTAAGTGCTAAGGCTAATGCAGATGTGCTGTGCTGTGTTTCTTTCTTTACGCATGGATAGTTCTCTGAGTATAGTCTAAAGAGGAGGCCCAACATTTGTACTTGCCCTCTGTAGTCATAGTCAGGATGGTCTTCTGACATGCTTTGCCCTGTAGTCAGGATGATCTGCTGACACGTTGTGGCCTAGGGGCACCCTTTTATCCTTGGTGACATGCAAGAGGATGTCCAGAGAGGAGATGTTTGCACTCCTATTCCAGTCCTCCAGAGTTTATGGACCTCACCATCATCCGTTACAGTTAGTATTTGAGCACATACAAAAGCACCCTAACTATGCAATCCAAATAAAGATAGAAAGGCCCGTCATTTTTTTTCACCCGCTCTCTGCAGCAGCCCAGTCATAATCTCACAGATGGGCATCTGATCACATCGTTGCACACACACATGTGGCATGGGAAACAGCAAGGCTAACATGAAACGTAATACTTAAAGACACTTTAAATAGAAAAAGTACAGCTAGAGAAGAGAGTAGGGTACTCGGCTGCAAGGATGCTGAGCCATGGGTTCTGTCCCTGGTCTTGGGACTGTCTGTATTTTACATTACATACGCGTTGAAAGAAAAATAGTATAGGAAGCAAAGGCTGGAATCCAGATCTCTGATCCCAAATGGTCTCCAGCATCTCGTGCTGGCCTGGTGCTTGTGGGTGTCTGCGTGCCCAAGCCTGGGCTCAGTGGGAGGTGGCCCTGCCTCACTGTCCCTCCCTGGGCACCCCAGGCAGCTTCAGGGAAGCAGGGCTATGAATTTGAATCCCCTCAGGGAAAGAAGCACCTCAAATTTTAGGCATCTGGAAGTTTTAGATGACCTTTCCAGATGCCCAGTGGTATGTGGGGGAGATGGGGTGGATGACCAGAGCTCCGCAAACCCCCCCGGGCAGCAGGGCACCCAGTGTTCAGGTGCTCTGGAGTCCTGCCCTTTCCCCAGGAAGCTGACGGCAGCTGAGCCTGCCTCGCAGGCCCCACTCAGGGGAACTTTCAACCCCAACAGTGAGAGTTTTGGCCAAGTAAGAAACTTGGATCATAGTCTGTGATGAAGAAAGTTCCTTTTTTAATCACTCTACAAGTAATACTAAAACTATATGCTGACAAACTACAGGGTTTTAACTCCCTCGTGGCACAAATTCGTGTTACGTTTCACAGCAGCAGACGTGTAAAGTGTAAAGAAATTATCCACTGAATCTGGCACATTCGCAAGCCCGATATTCCTAATTAAAATGTTTTGGTTTGAAGTTAGCGTGCACTCGGCCGTTCCAGCCACTTTGGATGAGCTGTATTACCAGCCGCTGTGCACTGTTTATGAATCAATTACAGTAATTAATCACAGTGATGTACCTGTACCATTCTGAAGAAGGCAATTCGCATGACTGCAGTTTTGCAGAGTCACGTTTTCCAACCCAAGGCAAGCGCGGGAGTCCCAGGAGAGCGTGACAAAACGCTTTTGATCATTAGCCAACAGGAGGCTGTGCTCGGACTTGGGCTGGCTGGTCAAGTCACTGGCCAAGAGGTCCTCACGGCTTCCACGGCGTGTGGATGTGCTGAGGAGCAAACAACAGCCGCTGGAGACCTCGTGCTGGAGCGCGGGGTGGCGGGAGCCACAGTCTTTGTGCGTGAAAGCCGTGGGCGGCCGTGCTGCCTCTCGGATGCTTCGGGCTCTGCGTCAGCCGCTGTGAAGCAGGACAGGTGGGACAGGCTTTGCTGCTGCAGAGCTGCATTTTGGTGGGGAGCCCTTGGGATGTGAAAGTCGATTCTGTAGTCAGCAGAACATTACCGTGGGTAGCTGCTACTGCACGAGTGAGAGTCTGTACTGAACCTGATCCAGTGCTTTTAACTTCTTAACTAGTTTTTTCTTTACATATACTGAAGTTTAGTCTCTGGTGGGAAGCTAATTATCTGAGTAGCACAGCAGGATTCTGATAGGGCTTTTTTCAAGTAACAGAGGTACTCCGGGATGAGACCCACGTGCTTTGCGGCGTGTTGCAGGCCAGAGGGTGACTGCGCCCTGGGGAGCTCCCAGCAGGGAGTGTAACTTCCAGCTTATCCACACGAGTCATTTCAGCCTCAAGTCCACTGACTTGAACCAAAAGGAACCCCAGGGCAATTAGGAAAAATAAGATTATATGCAAAATCCGAGCATGTGAGATGCCTGAAAGGGCTACAGCCTCCACTGAAAAAATGCAATGGGTACATAATCGGAAATTCTGAAAGCATTGTTTTATCCAAATCCATGTTCGGGTGTGTATTACAGGCCCAACAGACACCATGAGGGTACTGAGTGTCTTCCGGAGTGAGAAAGGCCGCAGCGCGTGCGCGCTGAGCAGTGTGTCTGTCCGCCCCGACGGTGTCTGAGAGCCCGGAGCGTGTTCCTCGGCCAGGCACTGCCACTCGCCCTGCCCTGCCCTGCCCGTCCCACCCGCCACCTTGCCGCTCTGCAGGGACCCGTCCCCGCCGCTCCTCAGCTTGAGAGCTGTTTGGAAATACATTTTCCAGAGCCGTTTTCTGCTGAGAGAGAGAGAGGCATATTGTCAAGACAGGAACAAAACAGTGTTTTCCTGGGGGAGCTTCCACTGAAATCAAAGACTTTCTGAATTAGTGCAGTGCCAGGGAGCCTTCAGTGCTGGCCGCCTGGAGCTGCCAGTGCCTAACCCTTCTCCTGCGAAGAGCGCTCTGCTTGCTGCAGTTGCTCTGCATGCCATTTCTGCGCGTTTATGTAGGAGTTCATGATTTGACAACGCTGCTCTTGGGGTTCTATAGACAAATTCTCAGAGATACACAGAAATACAGTAATACACCAAAGCAGTGTGTACATTTATATTCAACGATTTTGACTTTTTTTTCCTGTGAAACATGATTTTAAAGAATGATTTTATGGGAGAAAGAAAATTAAGATTCAAAATATATAGTAATGGATCATTACACAAAATTTTAGCTGAAGGAAACAGTATCTTTAGAATAAGGCCGGAGCAGAGTTGTGTATGATGTTTTCATGGATAAGTGGGAGGGATCAGCATTTCCACAGACCTTCATTTGAAGTCAATAGGCTGCTGAATATTTTTCTTTGACTGGAAAGCTGGATAAAATTCCTATATTTCCAAAGTCTCTTGAAAAGAATCATGTGCTGTACAAGGCTGGCAAAGGATATTACAGTGACCAGTGTCCACATATTTTAATTCTCTAAGGTCATTTCTGTATGCTTATCTCCTCTTTTTGGTCTGAAACTTCATTTGCCTTTCACAGCTGTGAATTCTCTGGTGGGCCCTGCAGATGGATTTGATAAATGCTGGTAATATCACCTTCTGATCTACAAATGCTCTGACTTTGGTCTGTAGGTCTTGATGAGTAATTGCTGTTGTTCTACTCCAATGACTGAATTAAGTTGCCCTGTTCTAAAAGGGTTCATTCGTGTGTGGTTTTAGCCAAGGTGGCCCGTTGCGGCGTGCCAATGGACACTGACTTTTTAAGAGTCCCTCATCGCTTTGAACTTGATTCCTACAGCTGGCTAAACTCTGCTATAATCCTTTGATTACTGCCTAGCTACATAATTTCGACAGTTAGGATTCTGGAAAGTTGGTATCTCTGGACAAAGCACTCACTGCTGAAGGCAGAGGGCCCCGTGAGCTGTGGGGACTGAACCGCAGCCCGTGCTGCAGCCCCGGGCGAGCGTGGAGTCCCCGTCAAAGGGACTGCGCTTTTCCTCTGGACTCGGCTTTGCTCAGGCTGCACCTCGAATACCGTGTCCAGTTTTGAGCCCCTCTCTACAAGAAGGACGTTGAGGTGCTGGAGAGGGTCCAGAGGTTGGGCTACAAAGCCAGTCAAGGGTTTGGAGCGCGTGTCTGATGAGGAGAGGCTGAAGGCTCTGGAGTTGTTTAGCCTTGAGAAAAGAAGGCTGAGGGGAGACCTTCTTGCCCTCTACAGCGACCTGAAGGGGAGTTGGTCTATTCTCCCTGGGGACAAGGGACAGAACAAGAGGAAATGGCCTGAAGTTGACCCAGGGGAGGTTCAGGCTGGATCCCAGGAAGCATCTCTTTCCAGAAAGAGTTGTCAGGCACTGGAACGGGCTGCCCAGGGAGCTGGTGGAGTCCCCTGGAGGCGTTGAAGAGGCAGGTGGATGTTGTGCTTAGGGACAGGGTTCCGTGGCTTTAATAGGGCTGGGAATAAGGTTGGACTTGATGATCTTGAAGGTCTCTTCCAGCCAGAACTGTTCTATGATTCTGTAACTGCACAGCACCACACCATCCACCCACCCTGCTCCGTTTTCTCCTGCCAAGCAGGGTACAGGTGCCACGTGCCTTGGTGCTGTGCATTGCCTTCTCCTTCACCTTGTGTGTAAACACGCTGGTACCTCAGAGAGCCAGCGAGAAGGGAGGAAGACACCAAACACTCTTCAGCAGATTCAGCTGTAGAACAGATTTGTTAATTCCCCTGGGAGCTGATGGGCTCTGCAGCTGATAGGGGCCACAGACCTGAATGCTCTTAATTCTACACAAATTATATAGGGAATATCCTTTACTGCAAACACGGTTGTCTCTGCTTCTGTGTGGAGAACTTCACTAATGGCAAGCCAATTCCCTCTCAGGTCAGTAGGAGCTTGAGTATACAAACTAATTGAAGCTATTGGCTCAGGAAGTTTGCTAAGTGGAAATACATAATTTCAGACTGCAAAATCCTGTTTCTAAAAACCATATTCCACCCTGTGAGTGTTCTGTCACAGTCACAGGGCAGCAGATGGACGCGTGCTGCGTGCCTCTCACACAGACCGCTTGGCTGTGTCCCCCAAGGCGTCTTTCCCTGTGTCTCGTGGGGTCTTAGCCGACTACAGGTATATGTTATCCATATGTACGGATGGTACCTGTATTTGGAAGACGTAAATCAAATGTTCGTGTTGATCTGGTCACTGGATGCCATAAGGCAAAGATCTTGGTGTAATACCAGCAACACAGCGGTGACAGCAGGTAAAACACAGGCCCTGCATCATCCTTCCTGTTGTTCAGGTATAAACACATTGGTGAAATTGAGTTGGAGGAAAAAAAAATCTTCTGAACTGCCTGTGAGATATAGTTCTAGAATCAACTTTCAGCCACAGCATTTTAAAATCTCTGTGTAATTGCTCAAATTACCCCAGTACGTCACATAACACCTTAAAGATTTGTTTCTCAAGGATGATCTTATAATGACTAAATTAAATAGAACAATATATTGATTTTTAGTCTTCGAACTTAATTTCTTTGTCATTTTTAAGGCATTTAGAGACAGGCATACTCATGTTTACTGTTAGAGCAATGACATTATTCACAGTGCTGTTTAGTGCACGATATGGAAATAAGTGAGCAGTTTGTGCTGAAAATTGCCATGAACAGAGTATGTGCTAGGTGGGTTTTTTAAATGCAATGTTTTATGCTTTAAAAATAAAGTCATTACCTTGTGAGATTCTGACTGCTCCTCAGTATCATCTGGCCTGTATTAATTTTCAGTGATTTTCTGTAGGGCCAAGGAGCTCCAGACACCCCGTACCTGTCATAAAGCAAATACAATGAAATGATGCCCATGGCAGGTCCCGGTCCTTCTCTTACTGCACTGCCTTGAGGGCAAGTGCCATTTGTAAGTGTCTGTAACAAGACGTAGTGAACGCCTTGGTTTTTCACCAGTAATCTTGCATTTTGAGATTAAATGAGAAGCCAAATGCTTTTACTACCAGAACAAGTACTAGTTAAAACATGCTCTTCTACTGAAAAATGAACTGGAGTTGTCACAAAATGCACGGTTCAAGTTTCCATCATTTCTCCCCTCACCTCTGCCACTGGTAAATAAAGAAAAGCTGTTAGGCGGGTTCTCACTAAGCCATCTTGAACACACCAGTAGCTTGTCACTGCCCTTCACAAGAATGAGCAGAGGTCTGGCTGCGTTGTCTGGGGACACATCGGATCAGGTTCCAGATGCTGTAACATAGTCACTTAATATCTAGGAAAAAATAAATAATCTAGTTCAATTAAAATACTGTTTAAAATATAGCCCAAATAAAAGTTTGTGCAAATAATCTAGTGAAAATACCTAACTGTTTTACTTGATAGGATGAATTGTCTATGAGGATTCCCTAAATATTTCTTCTAAGCACCTAGTTGGGCTTTGGCATGCAGCCGGGTCATCGGGAGGTTTTTGGCTTTGTCATTTCAGGTTAAAGATGCCCCTCTACCTGGGGAACTTGGGGAGCTGATAGAGAGCACAGCACACAATGGAGTCTTGTTCCCATTATCTGTCCTCTCTGTCACCAGTGTCAGCAGCTCATCTGCATAGCACTGACACAACTGAACAAGCAACTGCAGCAAGTAAACACATGAGAAACTCTGGATAAAAATGCACACCTGAGTGCTTAGTCCTCTGAACCCCGGCCTTCGGTTAGAGTGCAGTTATCTTCATAGAAAGAACAATCTGAATGTATGAAATTCTGAAAGTGTGAATTGGTGTGAGGGGACAATGCATCTATTTAACATCACCAGCCCTTGGAATGCTCATGAGTAATTTATACCATTGTGTTCTGCGGAGCATTGTTCTATTATTCAGTCCTTGCCGTTTTCACACTTCAGAAATAGCCCTTTTTCTCCAGATGCTTCCACTTTCCTGCTCTGATCTGTTTACTTGGCGACAGCAGGAGAAATGTATTGGCACTGTATTAACAGGCACACAGTTAAAGGTAGAGTTTTAACTAGGGGTGGTAGATTTTTTCCCTACGCTAGATTCACACTAGGCAGATAGTATCTTTAAGGGGACGGCATGTGGGGCACATTGGTTTTCGTAGCTGGTTTGTACGTGGCTTGTAGCCACATATCCATCTGTACGTACTTAAATACGGTCTAGAAACATGCTTGAGAAACCATTTTTTTCTGAAGTATATTGAGATTGTGTCAGTAAAAGTAGTGGCTGAACCACCCCAACATTTTTAGGGCTGAGCATATTATTAGATACCTACCATAAGCTTCCACCTAGGCACTTATAAATAATTATCCAAACATCTTGGATACTCAGGCTTTTGATCAGATGTTAAAACACGTATAAATTACCAGCAGTAACGTGTGTTGCAAAATCTTTTCCAGCGTACCGTCACGGAGTCTGGTGTCAGATGCGCTGAAATAGGGCCAGCTGCCCGTTACTGGGCATCCTCGTGTAACAGCGCATACACAGAGCAACACGGCAGCGAGAACCTGAAGCGAGGCGGGTGGGCCTTGGAGAGGCAGCTAATCAGCAGGGCAGGTGGTTCAGGTAGCTGCTTTTCACACAGATAATTAATGTGTACAAGTAGCTGCTAATTGCACGTTTCAGGAATGATTTATGAGGTGGCGGAGGGGAAAGAGGGACACAATCTAATTTCTTTGGGAACCTCTGCCACTCGTACAATGGTATCAGCACAGCTGTGCGACGGGACATGATTAATGGGCAGTGGGCAAACACGTGCCATCCTGCGGGACCCCGCGCCCGCCGGAAGGGGCGGCGGCACTCGGAGCCGTGGCCGGTAACGGTGCCCGCTGCAAGCTCTCCGTCTTCTAACTCGCTAAATCACTCGGACGTCAGCCTCAACACCAGCCGTGGTTCGCAAATAAGGTCATTTATGTCCGTCAGAACGATTACGGGCTTAATGCGGGTGATTATCATTGACTTGTTATGAGCGGGTTTGCGTTTATGAACAAAAGACCTCAGGTATTTATTTCCTCTGTAGAGTTCTGTGGGAAAACAAATTTGGCAAGGACTAATATTTATAGAGGACATTAAATCCAGACTTAGGAACATCTCTGCTAAATATCTGCTTCTAGTGCTCTGTCCTGGCCGCTGCCCGGGAACGCGTTTCACCCTCTGTCACGTATCCTCTCGCTGCTATCTGACACACACCACCCAAAATCGGTGTACAAAACCAGGTCTTGTCTTTGCTCAGGAAGAGTGATGTGCACATCCTTGTGTTTATTTTTCCTTCTTATCTCAGATAAAGATAATACAACGTTATACGAAATTTTTTGCTGGCATTTTTGTGGGCCGATTAGCCTATCAGTTTGCTGTACTTTTTTAATGCTGGTCTGGTTTATCTTTGAAAAGCTTGCTAATAAAATTTGAAAAAGTTTAGCCGTCCTGAGATGGTGTGTGTATAGGTCATTGCTGTAAAGAGCTGCTGTTACATGTTTCCCTGAGATGCAAAGGAACATTTTGAATGCTTCTCTCAATGAACTATTTATTTGTCAAAGTAGTACTGAGTGTTTTGCACTGTTTTAAACACCATTATAGGGATATACCCTTTACAACTATTGAGGGATATACCTCAGGGATATACCTCAAGCTATGTAATCGAAGTCTCAGTTTATTCTCTTTTATATAATGTAATATTTCTAGATTGTTTCAGTTCAACATTAAAGAGTGAATACATCTATTTCTATCTTTTATAGCTTTTAGAATTTGACAGAGAGCTGTCAGTCTTTAAAGACAGATTGTATGAACTGGACATCTCGTTTCCTCCCAGGTAAGACTCATATATAATCCATTTATTTAACTAGCTAGCTGAACTGTAACTGTTAGTAGCGCTGCAGGTAAAGTGGAGTGTTCCCATACAGACTGTGGAAATAACGATCTTCATTCCTTTCACGAGGGTCCGGTCCCCCCCGGCCCCTCCGTCGGCACCCAGGCGGTGGCAGCTCGGTGCGCGTGCCCGCAGCTCCCCACCGCTCGCCACTGGGCTCCACCCGAGCCTGGCTGCTGTAGCTGCTCCCAAGGTAGACCTGCCGCGGGTCAGCGCTGAGCCACGTGTCGCTGCTGTTAAGCACTGGGCCCGGATAACCTGTTAAAGTACCTTACTGGAACCATGAAGGCAGTCCGTGCCTCGAGCTGTTGAGAAGCGAGTGGCTGTGACCTCACGGGAAGAGACCCGAGGTGGGGGTGTGGGGCCCGCTGCTGCTGCTCGAGGTGGGGACATCAACTTAGATTCTGCTTTTCCAGTTTTGGTACACATTACAGAACTGCTAGGACTATGAGAATACCTTGGCTTTTTTAATGCACTTGCATGAGTTTAATCAGCTGTATCCCTTACATGAATTTGAGCTGTGAAGAGACAAGTATTGCTATCGTAGAAGAAAAAAAAAAGATTTTTGCAATGGTAGTTCTGTTCAGGAGAAACCCATGGAAAATTTGGTACACTTTTAAATGTGTGTGGATCCCTTTCCAAGAATGAAGATGTCAGATCTCACAGTTGCTTTGAAGGGAAGGAAGCACTGTGTTCACAAAGGAAGTTCAAGTGAAGTTCAAGAAATCATAGATAAGAGTATACTTTTATATACTTTTTTCTTTTTATACATACAATGTTCTTAAATACTGCTGTTTTGCTGTTTATGGACAGATAGAAAAGTATGATGTTTTGGCGTACCCTAAAAAAAATTTGGAAAGCTTGCCTTTTTGTGATCATAATCTCATTATTTCTCACCAGCCAGCTGCGATACTGATTATATTGATCCCCTGGGACAATGGAAATATGTGTGGAGAGGTTACTGCTGCTCTAAATTGTTCTTATTGATTGAGTACGATAACAGAACACCAGCAGTGTGTGCATCTCTGGGTGCATTTCATTAGTTGTGTACCTGGTCAGGCTAAAAGGAGGTGAGGGAAAATAGAAATAAAATTTTTAGCTGATCTACTGTAGCAATTTTTATCAATCTACTTGATTTCACCAACATTAGTGCTTTCAGCCAGAACAAGGTTTTGCAAATACACGTTGTTGCATGAACAGTTTGCAGATTCTTCAAACCTTTCTGTCAGTTGGTTTGGTGTCAAGTAAAGATCAGAAATTTGGTATGAGAAGTCTTTGTATCTAAGCTGTGCTTTTGATCTGTCTGTGAAACATTGTGAACGTCTGTCCAGGGTTTAAAACCCTGAAAAAATTTTCACAAGTGTGTCCAAATCTCAGCAGAGATTTCTGTTACTCTTTCAGTAGTTAAGTTTCTTGCAAATTACAGCTAGACTGGATACAAAGCAGGATTTTCCTCCCAGCTATGAAGATCCATGTCCTGTGAGGCTCTGGACAAGTAATAAATAACCCTTCCTCTCCTCTACATCCTGCTGGAGCAAGCAGCGGTGGGAAGCCTCCACGAATGAAGTACAGGTGGAATAAAAGCCAGAACCAAAACTCCGCAGGAGCCACCTGGTAGCTGTGCAGGGAAGAGCAGAGCTGGGACTCTGAAGGGTGAAGCCTCAGGCCAGTGCTGGGTCTCCAGGCAAGGAGACCAAGACTTGCAGAGGCATCCAGAAGAGGAAAACTAGCAAGTTAGCTATTAGATGAGAGACTAGGACAATGAGACAGAGCTGTGGAGGAGGGAGGACTGGGCAAGGATCATGTGGAGTACCAGAGGAGAGGGATGAAAACTGTAAGAAGAGCAAGGTGGCTGCAGGATGCTGCCGAGGGGATGTGACAGTGAGTTGGCCTTGCCCTTCCTAGGTGAAAACAGGTACTTGGGAAAGAGATTTTCTGTGTCCCTTCCTAGCGCTGATCTCAGAGTGATAGACCTGCTGCTGTCGGACATCAGATGCTGGAGGAATCCCTGTCAGGCCGAGGTAATGCCACTTCTCCTTGCGGTATAGCCACAACGGAGCTTGAAAGTGGTGTAACATAAGACTGTATAAAGAGGTAAAGAAACCTTGAGGAAAAATTAAACATGTTTGGTGGCTTGTGAGAGCTGTGGCTGAGAACTGCTGATGTTGCTGTAAAACCAGTGGTGAGCTCTAGGGGGATGGCCGTGGAGGACGATAGGAACAGGAGCAAGGGGAAGTAAATTAATATTAGTCAACTGCATTTGTACTCTTTGCTGCCCCAGTATCTGAAAAATCTGACACAGGGCATCATCAAAATGCTCCATCCCAGAAATCCCTGTCGGTGAGACACAGATGTGGACTTTGTCTAATTGATGTAATGAGTCAAAGAAATATCCTGAATATGAGCTATGTGTCATTTCCTCTCCCCTCCCTGCCCGCACACCTGCATGCTTGTCTAGGAAGCCACAGGAGCAGCCCTGAGGCCGTAGTGCTGTCATCAAGGAGGGCAGTCACCAACTTCTGATGGTTATCTGCTGCCAGCTCTTGCTTTCTCAATTTTATTACTTGTGTTTGTTTCCTTGCAAAACCGAAGCCAAATCTAGCTCACGAAGCCAAATCTAGCTCATACCCTCCTTTTGTTTTGTGTCAACATTAAAGATTAAATATTTCATTAAGTACAATTTTGGCTACCAAAGTTAAAAGTTGAGGTAGCTGAGCCCTAGCTGTCGTTGATCTGCATTACAGGGTGTGTGTGATGGAACTCAGGTCCTGCATCCAGTCCCCTCGCTCCCAGAACAAGGGGACATCCTAGACTTGCTCGCAGTGTGACTCCTCCCGTGGACGTTTCGGCCAGGATCTGCAGGAGGCAGCACCCTGCCCCAGAGCTGATGACCAGCCCTGCCTGGGGCAGCAGCCAGCAGTTACACTACTGCTTCTGCGGTCTTTCAAATAAGATGAAAAAACAAGGTCCTGACCACTTCATGCCATCAGAGATCCCATAACATTTTTGCAAGACCATAGACGTCTAGACAGATGTTCTGGCCAAAGTCCTGGCAGTTGGATTCCGCCTGCCCAAAGACAGTGTTACTTTAGTTAGACGTGGTGGTATTCCTCACTTCCCGCCCTGAGCCGCCGCGCAGCGTGCTGGTGCCGTGCGGATCGCTGCTGCGCTGCAGCCGAGGGACGCCGAGCTCAGCAGTTGTCTGCGGTTCAAGAGCTGCAGCTCAGATGCTTGCAAAAAACAGATCTGCACTACCAAGGTGGAAGCAGAGGCTTCTGAGCGGGGACCCTGTCAGGATCTTGGAAGCCTCAATGAAGGGTCGTTTCCAGCTTCACAGCTTTGCCTGGCTGGTCCCACTCAGCCCTGGGGCTTTGTGAATGCTCTGGGGGTGGGGCGGGGGTACAGAGTCAGGTGGCAAACCCTTCCTTGACCTCCAGTGGCCCGCAGTGAACTGGCCCGGCAGCTGCTGTTCTCCCCTACACGGAAGGGGAGCAGCTCACTCTGCTTCCTTCCTGCAGCTAGGTAACAGTAATAATAAGCAGTGATCAATTTTTACATACCGAAAGCTGGCACGTCCTTGGTGGCAGGGAAGGGATGCTAGCGCTGAGTTACGTAACATTCCTTTGAACTTCATTAGAGAATAGTGACAGGAGAACTGAGCATGAGAATATTGCTAGAGATACAAGACAGGAAACCCAGCAAGCCAAACCGACGCATCTGCAAGGAGCGACCTGGCTCTGCACCGGGCTGCTGTTTCTCCTTGTGGCCCGGGCAGAGTGGCAGGGCCGTCCCGCCTGCCCTTCTGCAGTCCTCGCACGGGCACCAGGCTCCGTAGGAGGTCTTGCCAGAGTGAAGCGCTGCAGAACTGGATTCATGGTTGTTAGAGTTGCTGCAGGTCAGTGTCCTGGTTTTGTTTGTGAAACTAAGCACAGAGATTTTCCTGAGAGAAATGATTGATTTTTCTTCATACTGAAATGATGACTGCAAGGTGCTGTTAACTGCAAATCCGGGTATTTTGAGTGATTAAACTCACTTTCTTAGGACATTTTGTTTTTAACTGAGAACCTTTTTGCTCATGCAAGAAAGAAATTAAATACATTTTTTTAGAATTATAGAATGGCTTAGGCTGGAAGGGACCTTAGAGATCATCTAATCCAACCTCCCTGCCATGGGCAGGGACACTTCTCAACTAGACCAGGTTGTCTGAGGCCCCATCCAACCTGGCCTTGAGCACCTCCAGGGAGGGGCATCCACAGCCCCTCCGGGCAATCTATTCCAGAGTCTCACCACCCTCATACTGAAGAGCTTTTTCCTAAGATCCAATCTAAACCTATTTTCCCTCAGTTTAAAACCATTTTCCCTCATCCTATCACTGGACACTCTTGTGAAGAGTCCCTCTCCAGCCTTCCTGTAGGATCCCTTCAGGGACTGGAAGGCAGTTAGAAGGTCCCCTGGGAGTCTGCTTTCCTCCAGGCTGAACAATCCCAGCTCCCTCAGCCTACCCTTGTAGCAGAGGTGCTCCAGTACATATGGTCTAAATATCTTAGTTTCACTTCCTGGTAGTCTTTTCTCCATTTCCCCCCCATTTTTTTCTTTTCTTCTGAAAAAAAAAAAAAAAAAAATCTGTAGCTCATCATGACTTAGCTGCTTTTACATACTGTTTGTACATGAGTTTCATCTATATTTGTCACGTATCAAGTCATGCTAGATTTTGTATTTTTAACCAAAGGAGGATATGATCAGTCCTGTACATTTAGAAGCTACTTCTTTAAGCTTCTGGGTATTCTTAGCTGGAATGTGTGTGGTGCATCTGTTCTGCAAATGCATCAGACAAAACCTTTTTCACTGGGGGGAGAGGCAGAGAAAGCTCTAGTCACTTTTTCTGACAGCTTGATGGGCTTAATTAGGGAGCATTTGAATTTAGGAGGAAGTTGTAAGCAATTGGAATGAGAGCTTTAAAGTAGTATTTCAGATTTTTTTTTATACGTGGTATTTTGATTATGGTCCATTGATTCAATCTATGAATTACTCTCTACTGCTCTTCCTGATCCATGGTGTTACGGTCTTACATCATGGGATGCTGGCCAACAATTGAAGACAGAGTATCTCGGATAAAATGGTACTGAGCACGTCTAGTACCGCGTTTACACCCTCAAACAATGAAAGATCAGTTAGGACAGGTTTTTTCTCTCATTTGCTTCATTATTTGTGCATACAATTAATTGCCTGATTTGCACACAGTGTTCTACACATCAATAGCACAGTTGCATTCCTGTCTTACTTGTAAATTTTTACGTCAAAAAGCATACTTGAGATTCAGCATGCTCTTGAGATAAATGGAAAAGGTCACATCCCTTTGAGTTGCAGCAGACTAAGTTACTTATAAATTCATTTTTTATCAGCATAAACTGTTTACTCTCTGGACTTTATCATGAAATCTTATTGATACACTACTGTAGCTGGCCTGGGGTTGAAAGCTTTACTCTTTGAGTCAGTGGCGTTTTTGTGGTTAACTTCAGTGGGGCCAAAATTGCACCCTGAGCTGTTTCCTTGGTTTGTTTTCATGCCACTCCTCGATCAGCATTACACCGGGATCCAGATGCCTCAGGAACAGATACAGGTAGGCAGGAACACGAGCCCAGCCCTGACCTCCCAGGGTCCGGTGTTGGACAACCAGCTCCAGTTCTTCATAAGGAGGCTTTGCCTCGAATGAAAACCGCTGGGTTTGTAGCATAAACATAAGCAAAGTCCTAATTAAAGTAGTAAGTAAGAAAACAGACTCTTTTCATGGCACCAGGCGTTACCCATCGAGGGGAAAGCCTTGCGTGATGCTGGCTCTGACCAGCACTGCAGACAGCAAACAGTTCTGATTTTCACACCTTAGTCCCTGTTCCTGCCTATTCCAGCAGCACTGTCACACAGCTGCGCGCTGTACGTATCTCCAGTTCGGGACTGCAAAAACTTGGCCCTGTACTGGGGGTGACCAGAACTGTCTTTAATCTGACGGTATTTTTCTCCGTTATGACTGTACAAGTATTTCAGGACTTCATTTTCAGTTTCAGTCTGTGGTTAACAAAAAATGAGGGCAAACACATTGCTATCCTATGAAGCATTTGGAATTTTTAAGGTGCTCAGAGTGCTTATGTACTTAAGCATAAAGACTAAGAAAATAAATCTGAATCTTGCATATACTCAGTTTTCATTTAAAACTATAAAAGACATTCTTTTCTTGTAATAATATGAATGGAGAGGATGTTTTTGTGCATTTCTGTGGGTTTTTTTACATTAATATATCTACATCTTTTACAAGTAATTTCTCCGTCCTTTCTCCTTAATTTCAAAGGAAGCCATGGCAGTCATGTAGGCCATTTGTTTTTATACTGGTAAGAATTTTTGTGAAAGGAAATCACCATACTTTGCTCTTTAGGTGAACCTTGTTAGAAGGAAGTTGTTGTCCAAACTTTTCATGCTCCATTTTAAAATGGAGTAAAGCACCATAAGTTCTGCACATCATCACGTCACCGCGCTGTGCCGTTCACTGGTCCCTGTTTGCAGAAGAAGCCCGTGTCTGAGCTGCCAGCGGCTGAACGGGCAGCACAAACCGCAGTGCCTTCGGGGCTGTGCCACGAGGATGCCCTGCAGGCTGCAAACACATCTCACTTTGCTCAAGAAGCTCGTCCTCAGGCTGGGCACGAAGTGCCTGGGCACTGCTCACCACTGGGATGGATTTGGCTGTCCCGGGGCTGCTGAGGAAGCACAGTGCCCTTGGGACACAATCGAGTGACACCAGGCAGGGGCAGGACAGCTAGTCTGGGTGCATGGCACACCTCGGGACACCAGTGACAGACAGCAGCGTGCCTGGCTCTCAGGGGGGAGATGCTGCTAAATTGCCTTGGCACGTTGGTGTTGGGAGACTTGACAGCAACGACAGGGAAGAGTCACCACTCCTGCTGTCTACAGAGGGAAAATAATAAAGAGAAGATAAGTAAGTGAGAAAAACTAAACAAAAGGCATTTTTTATGTGATTTCTCATAAGATGCACTGTTTAAAAGTACAGAAAATGCAAATTGTTACCAAAACAAGTTGAGATTCTTCTTATCTTTTTATTTAGGGGCCTAAAAGCTGAGATAGTATTTCAATATAAGGAGTAATAGAAATGTTGACTTCTTGAGTGATTTTCTAACTCTAAAATGCCATAATGAAATGCTGATGTGTTGTAGTATTTCTCTGGGGTTTTGTTCTTCTTCACTGTATTTATAGTTGTTGATTTCGCCACACTCTTCAAAACTCATGTACATTGTGCTTTTCTACTGTTTGTAACCTTCTCTGTTGATTGTAAACTGCATTCAGTAATCAGTGAGAGCACTTAATTCTTAGCATTTGTTAGAGAAAACATCTCAGGAATCATTATTCACAGGTCTTGGCAAAAACTTAGTTCTTTGTGTATTTTTAGCTACTGTATCATGCTTTTTAATACCAGCTTTAAAAGATGAATTTTCTATAAACCTTTTCTTTCTTACTTTCTAGTTCCCATACTAATGGTTCCTAAAAGTAAAATTTTGATGTTGTAATAAGGATCAAATAAAAGATTACTTTTTAATTCTGTGGAGAGTGGACACCCTGGACTGGGTCGAGAATACTTCTTTTTTTTTTTTTTTAAACTTCAAGCTTCTTGTTTGTCTCTAAGCAATAATACAGGTAATTCTGTAAAGAAATGGAAATACCAGAGGCCTCTTTCCCTGCTTTGCTCTATTTGCCAAGTCTAGATAGCCATGGAGAAATTAGAACATTGCTGTACAGCTCTCTCTCCACCGTTTGGTGATTAAAAAAGAACCAAAATTAAGGTGATGTAACATAACAGAACAAGTTAATGTGAATCTTCCTTACTTTTTGGTCCTCTGTGTGAGGACCCACCTTTGTGTGACCCTCTGCAGACAGGTGTGTTAAGTTGACTCTCCATTGTGAAAGGCTGGATAAAACCACAGGGAAGCTGGATATAACCTTCTAGTCTTGGCTTAAATCACTCAAAGCTTTGATAGTCAATTCTGTGTTTAGAAAAACTATTTTTCAAGTCTTTAGAAGTTTATAATGACCAGTAAAATGTATTGTGGGTTGAAACTTGACAGGAGACGTTTCAAAACAAGAAGTAAAATGCTTACTGCCCATTGGTTCACAGCAAGATTTTAGGAACCCTGACAGGCTGAGTGGTTTCCTACCCATATAGCACATCTCCTTTGGGTGATTCGTTTTGAATACAGCAGGCATAAGGTCAAAAGGAGGAGGTACAGAAGTAGGGGATGACCGGCCACCCGCCCATCAGTGGAGCAGTGGAGAGGAGTCCTGCTCTCAGGGCTGCTTCAGCATTTCACAGGAGTCAGTCACTGGACAAAGTAGGAAAAACAACTCTCGGAGTGGAGACCAGAGCCTGGCGTGGTTGGTAAGAGGGCAGGTGAATGAGGACTTTCAGAACTACCACTTTGGCCTTAGTTGAGAATAAATTAAACCAAAATTCTTTGGTTTTGTCTAGTCATTAATCCACAATTTGACTTTTTTCCTGCCCTTTGAAAACAGTGTTTAATTTTTAAGTCTTCAAACTACTCAGTGATGTGCAAGTGGCATTTGTTGGATTTTACATAAATACATTAATATTTTTAATCCTATAACAATTTCAGTAGGTACTGATCATAATTATATAAGTAAAAATAGCTCTTTGAGAATGTATAGTTAAAAGTTCAGTTTGTAGCTGTAAATGGAACAGTCTTAAGGCAACACAGTAAATTCATGTCAGTGTATATGCACGTGGGTTTCTACAGGTTCTTGATAGGCTTCATGGCAGTAGACATTCACTCGAGGACTCTCTCAGTCAACTCTGTATGTGGGAAGGATTCCAAAGCCACTTCTGAACTCTCCTGCCAGCCACATCGAAAAATAGCATTTCTGCAGGCATGCTTATGGGACTTAAAACAAAACTATTGTTCTTTTCCAGTGCAAAACTGTAATTTAGGTTAAGACCATATGTCTGCCTGATCTTATGTGAATTCTTCACCCGGCCCTGTGTAACCATCCCACGGCGGTGCCGAGGGAATGGTGGTCATTATTCACCCATTCCTATACTATATTTTGAGGCCTTTTACATTATACAGCAAGTATTTGTGTTTTCCTCTCACTACCCTTTGTAATCTAATGTAGCCCATAGCAACCTTAGCCACTGGAGACTAAACACAATTCAGGATTTTAGACTCTGTAAGCTCTGTCAGTCACGGGCCGTGAGCAAACAGCAAGCCCAGCGCAAGGCTGGAACAGCGTTTGTGGTAGTCAGCAATCATTGCAAAAGGCAGTAGGTGTGAAAAAAGGAGTAACGACATTGTGGGCAGTCAACATACAGGTGGGCAATTGTTACCTTTATCACTACTCTCCATTAATTATTATAATTATTCTTGTAGCTGTTGTATAGCAAAGATAGGAGCTGACTTTAGCAAGAGTTCACACCCACCTACAAGGTTTGCTTTCAGATAAGTCTGCATGCACAGTAATCTCGTGTATTAATCATTCTCTTAAAGTGACCTGTTCTTGTTTGTTGTTGCATTAGGCTGTCATGTAATTTACTAGTTGGACATATGTTTGTATCTTAGATATCCTCTGTGTGGTATTTTTTTCAAGCAGACCCTCTGCATTGGCAGTATCCTGGCTTTGACACCTCTCACCGGGGACAGGTTGAATCTCATTTACTCTTGAGAGTGTTTCTCCTTTGGCATTCTCCCTGGCTCTGGTCCCTTGTTCTGACAGAACCCTGCTTATAATCTATTTATTTTCTACCTTTGTATTTTATCCCATGACCTTTTTTTAGTCTAGTAGGTTGCACAATGATACATATCTTTTTTTCTGGTCTAATTTGCCCTGCAGGGTGAGCCAGTCTGCTCCACATGAAGCAAAGCCATTTTCAAATGCACTTGCTTGTTCCCTCCCTTCTGCAGAGACTGTCCAGAGAAGAACAGCTCTGACTTTTGTACACAGCCCTCCGGGTGCCGTTGTGCCCATCCAGTTGTCACGCTAGGGTGTGAAATGGGAAGACCAGATGCTGATCTGGACTTTGTCAGGCTGCCTTTACTTACTAGTTGTCCTGCGTGTTTTCAGAGTGTACACATCCTCAGCTGCCAGGACTGGCACAGCACTCTTGAGGCAAACAGGATTCCCATTTCTTAGAAAATTGCCTCTGTAAGGCCCCTGGTTCCTGTTGCCTCACAAAAGGGGGAGTTAGGCACTTGAATAGATTAAAAATTGTTAGAGCCCTAGATGACTTTTATACTTGCTTTATCAGATACTTTCATAGCACACGATTTTCCTGCCAGTTAAGTATTTTCCACCAAATTGAAATGCTTTATACTCATTCATGCCCTGTAAAACACCTTGCAGGTATCACTGAGGTACCTTAAATCTCCAGTGGATCCCGCAGTCCCCAAGGAACAAATTCCCACCAGACATTGTGTAATTGTCTGGGCTCCTCCAGCGTACAAGGCTGGAGCAGAGCAACAGCTTCCCAGGTGGAAGCAGAAAAGACAGCTGCCACTCCTTTCAAATCAATTAGAATGTAATCTTAAAAGTGGTTTTCAGACAGATCTTATCCCCATTTCTCTCCTCACTGTAAACCAGTACCACTCTCACAATCATTGCCATTTAATTTCCAAATTAAAACAGGGTGCTTCTTTAATTTGTGAGGAACAGGACAGAATTACAGTTCTGTTTCTATTAAGGGAAAAAGAGAGGAAAATCAGTGAAGTGAAGGAGTTTCAGGGACTGAGTATTACTGTGTATGCCCTGTGTAAGGTGAGGACTACAGACCGTGCTGCAAGCAGAAAGCAAAGCAAATTCTAAACAGCTTAGGGTGTTTGCTGCGAACCAGGCCGTTCACGGTGTTCTCGTCTGAAAGCACTGTCGAAAAGCCCAATAGTTCAGAGCCTGACCCCTGCCCCCTCTTGCCTTAGCTTTGCAGTAATTTTTTTCCAGTATGAGAATCTGTAAATTAGAGCCTACGAGTAGCTTGCTTGAAGCCAGCCATGTTCCCAGAAAAGACATTTAGCTCAATCACAGTGGCACACGCTCACATCAGCCTGGTTTGCTGAAACAAGCCAGCGCTGGGTCCTTCCCAGCGAGCCAGCACTACTTGTAATTACCTTCGCGGCGTGCAGCAGTAGCGGCGTGACGCACGGCGGGTGGCATGCGACGCTGCTGTCCTTCGGGCGGTAGCGCGTCACTCACCGTCCCCGGGCGCGGGCGTTCGCGTCGCTGAGTGACCCGCTGCCACGAGCCGGGCCTCTCCGCGGCCGCGGGCTGAGCGGCGAAGCAGAGCGCCCCGGCTGCCGTGGGCCGGCCGCCAGCCCCTTGCCCCAGACCGAGGGGCAGCCGCGGGACAGCGTGAGCTCTGGCGGGGTCACGCCGGCACTGTGCTTCAGCTGTAGGATG